>JAAIIK010000061.1:33319-54503 GCA_014706435.1 Silurus glanis | reverse complement strand
TATAAAAAATACTCGCTTCAATACACATTTTTCATCTTTGCAACACACTAAAGTCCTTCATCTAATACCGATAACTGGAAAAACAAACGAGATTTTGCGTTTGCTTTATAATGTGCTGTGAATGGACGGTTTGTGTGTGTGTGTGTGTGTGTGTGTGTGTGTGTGTGTGTGTGAAAGAGAGCGCTGCATGATGCTGTAGGTATCAGGAGATTGTTACAGCTCACACCCTCGTTGTTCTGGCAGATGCCTTTGACATAAAACAGCCTTATTAAACCTTGAGAAGGAAATGAGCTATTGTTGTTGTTGTTGTTGTTGTTGTTGTTGTTAAATTTTATTTCCCTAAGACGAACTGAGCAGACATCAGAAAAGTCACAGCATGGCCCTGGATTAGATACGGTTTCTGATGAGTTTCAACAACAATCAACAGCACGACGAGTCACCTGGATAAAAAAAGCGTACCATTGCACAACATATGTACATACTCTATTATATGCATATCATCATTTCTGTCTTTATTTCTATTGTAATTTCTATTTTATTGTTAGTTCACTGTAACCATGTATTTGACTTTATTCTATTATAACGAACACTTTATTCCCATATTCTATTTTTATTTCAAAGTTTACATTTCTATTACTACACTGCTTGACTATATTGCAAATTCGATATAATTTTTATTTCACTTTAACCATATATTCTATTTTATTATCATTATAAATATATAATAATACATCTTATTCCATTGCAGTTATATATTACTGTATATTTTCGAATATTCTGTTATATTTCATTTCTATCTTCTATTCATAGGTATAAATAAAATTTTTTCCCCTTATTTTAAGTTACAGATCGGAAAGCGTTTCACTGGAATTCGAACTGAAATGTGAAATACCCTGTGTATGGATTTTGTGAGTATAAACAGATGTTAAACTGATTTAATATCGCATGGAATCAACAGATAGACCCGAGACACTTGTATCCTCTTTTAACAGACGGATCAAATTATTCATTCCAACCCTCTGGTATATTTTGCTTTCTTAATTTTTATGAGTATATCAAATTGTATCAAAAGATGTGTTTCCATTTTTTTGCATGACTTTGAGCTTTAAGGGTTTTTTTCAGCTGGAACTGCGTTCGAAAAAATGAGCAAAACAATTTCATCCTAAAGACTGAAGATGAGCAAGACGAAGGACTGGCACAACAACGCTCAGATCTAAGAATTTAAGAATTTCTTCTTAAAGCTGACATTTTAAATACACTTCAATTGACAAAAGTATTGGGATGCCTGCCTTTTCCATCCATATATGGTTCTTCCCCAAACTGTTATAAAAAATTTGGAGGCACACAATCACATTTTCCCTTCAAATAAACTAGGAGACTCAAACCAAACCAGATCCATATTAGGTTTCCACAAACTTTTATAAAAGTAATTGTGTAGTTATTGTTATTGTGTAGCTATTGTGTAGAAAATTATTCACACAAAGTGGACGATTACAAACTATGATTTGTCTGAAAATGAAACATCAAACTGTCATTAAATTTGTCGTCTTAAGAGGATTCACTGAAGTGATGGCAACGAAAAGCAATACGAAAGAATGAACACTTGTATTCATAATGAAACATTTATTTGGAATAAAAATGTAGTAAAATAAAACATAAAAATACTAATTAACGGATGCTGAATAAATAAACTCTCTTATGCGACTCTGACCGAAGAATTCTCAATACCAGAAGTTCACTTGTCTTTTTAATTCAGCAGAAATACATTTGTTTTTTTTGTTTTTTTTACTGCAAATGTACTTGCAAAAAAAAAAAATCCATGAAGTAAAGTGGTCAATCTTTAAGCACACTTTTAATCTCTCTGCATTCTGTCCATTTAGAACAGTTAGACAGAAAATACATGCAAAAAAAAGCCAATGAACTCTGGCCTAACCAAGACACCAAATACACTAAATGTCCAAAAGTTTGTGGACAACTGACCGGAAGATTCATTTGTGCGTTTTGAAAATCCCACAATAAATCTCCATTCACTGTTACAATATAACCTCTAATCTTCTGGGAAGATGTTCCGCTAGACTTCGGAGTGTGCTTGTGGAGATTTGTGCTCGTTCATCTACAAACGTATTAGCAAATTCATGTACTTATGATGGAGGTCTGTGGTGCAGAAAGCGTTCCAATTCATCCCAAAGGTGTTCAATAGGGCTGATATTTGGGCCACTCCCAATCTTCCACTCCAAATCATGTAAAACTGGATTTGTGCTCAGAACCATTGTCATGAGAAGAGTTCGGGGGAGAACCACATATGGCTGTAAAAGTCAGGTGTCCCGATACTTTTGGCCATATAGTTTAGCTTATTTCTAAACGGCTAAAAACATTTACGAAACGAGGTTGTAATGTAATATGCATCAAGGCCAATAAAGCAATTCTATTTTACTCCACACTAATACAAAGAGCCAAACACAAACTCATGTCTGAAGTGTGATAATGCATTCTAATAATTGATTGTAAGAAATGGCTGAGCATGCCAAACCACGCTTCAGCTGATCAGCTTCCAAACAGGATGACTGGACACGAATGCACACTTCAATAAAAATAGTAACTAAAAGAGGCCTTTGTTGCTAACTGCTGTACGGTACACAAGGCTGGAGGAATCAAAGAAAGGAACGAGAGAAGCAAGACGATGACAGGAATACAGAGACCGGGTCAGATGAGGAGATGAGGAAGACTAGGAGAAAGGCATACGCTTTTGCAAGGACGCAATCTTTAATAAAATTCACATCATTTTATAAGTTTCCATTTGGAAATAAAAACACTTTGTCCTCATTCTCCTATTAACTCAATGCACTGTATAAAATATAATTTTGAATTGAAGTACTCAATCTTTCTTGAATAAATTTAGCACACCAAAAGTATTGGGACACCGGATTTTTCCAGACATATGTGGGTCTTTCCCGAACTATTACCACAAAACCAGCACCATGAATATATGGTTTACATGGGTTGGAGTGGAAGATCTTGAGTGGCCTGCTATAGAGCTCTGACCTCAACCCTATTGAACACCTTTGGGATGAACATTGAACGCTGGCTCACCTCACTTACATCAGTACATGACTTTGCTAACACCCTTGTAGATGATTGAGCACAGAATTTACAGAAGCACACTCCTAAAATTAATGGAGCATCTTCCCAGAAGAATGGCATGGCAGTTATTGCAACAGCATAATGCAGGGGTCGCCAACTGGCGGACTCCGGTCTGAATCTGTACGGCAAGATGCCAGCCGCAAATGCCTTTTCACATAACAGAATAAATATATGCCAAACGCTATTTTCTAATAAAATCTAATTTCTATCAGGCACACCAAGGTCAGCTCAGTAGAGCCGTTTGGGTCGCTACTACAGTTACTATGCGCACTGTTGCTACGATCAGACATGCAGGTGTGCGTGCAATGAAGGCAGCAATGAGCGATGCGAGAACAGATGAAACTTTCAGTGAGTGAAAAACAATGGCAATCTCGAAAATAAGGAAAATTGATGCTGGAAACCGAGTTTTTTTGAGATGCTTCCACCTTTAAGTTCAACTCAGTTCAGCCTAAACGACGATTTTATTTAATTTTCATTTGAGGTTATTAACATTTTCAGGGACGTAAAGGAACTGTACAAATGAACAGATCAAGTGCTTTTTGCACTTTTGCATTTTTCCAACACTGGCACTTTATTTTTTGCCTCTTTGTGTCTCTGAATGATTTTGCTGATGATATTTTACCAATGCAACTTGAAGCATAGAGACAAGAGAGCAATCTTAAACATCAGATACATTTAGTTAAATAGAGACAATAAGTGTAAAGTTAAAATGTGATATAAGATTTTTTTATTTCTCTTTTTTACCAGGTGAGGAATGCGTTCGTTACTTATGATCTGTAATCTCATTTCAGCAGAAACAAACAAAAAAAAAAAACACTTAAGCCTTTTCTTTTATTTATTTTTTATTTATTCATTTATAATTTGTCCAATAAAAATGTTGTCTACACTCATTTCTCTAGTCTGGCAAAAAGCATCAATTCATGTTTTTAGGTATATAATCAGCTGGCAAGGAAACCCAGCCATTAGGGAGGCACAAGCCAGTGCACTCTTAGTACCGGTCCCAAGCCCGGGTAAATGGGGAGGGTTGCGTTAGGAAGGGCATCCAGCATAAAACATGTGCCAAATCAAATATGCGGATCACAAATGAGAATTTCATACCGGATCGGTCGAGGCCCGGGTTAACAACGACCGCCACAGGTATCGTTAGCCGACAGGGTACCGGTGGAAATTGGGCTACTGTTGGCCGAAGGAGGAGAAGGAGAGGAGGAAGACGTCTACAGAGACGGCAGGAAAAGGAGCAGTGTAGGAGAGTGGAGGTTCGGGTTGGTACTTTAAATGTTGGTACTATGACTGGTAAAGGGAGAGAGTTAGCTGATATGATGGAGAGGAGAAAGGTAGATATGTTGTGTGTTCAGGAGACCAAGTGGAAAGGGAGTAAGGCCAGGAACATTGGAGGTGGGTTCAAACTGTTCTATCATGGTGTGGATGGAAAGAGAAATGGTGTAGGGGTGATTCTGAAGGAAGAGTACAGTAAGAGTGTAGTGGAGGTGAAGAGAGTTTCTGATAGGGTGATGAACTTGAAGCTGGAAGTTGAAGGGATGATGTTAAATGTCATCAGTGCCTATGCTCCACAAGTTGGCTGTGAGATGGAGGAGAAGGAAAGATTCTGGAGTGAATTAGATGAAGTGGTAGATGGTGTACCTAGGAAAGAACGATTGGTGATTGGGGCAGACTTTAATGGGCATGTTGGTGAAGGGAACAGAGGTGATGAGGAGGTGATGGGTAGGTATGGTTTTAAGGAGAGGAATGTGGAAGGGCAGATGGTGGTAGATTTTGCTAAAAGGATGGAAATGGCAGTGGTGAACACTTATTTTAAGAAGAAGGAGGATCATAGGGTGACGTATAAGAGTGGAGGAAGGTGCACACAGGTGGACTATGTTCTGTGCAGGAGATGCAACCTGAAGGAGATTGGAGACTGTAAGGTGTTGGCAGGGGACAGTGTAGCTAGACAGCATCGGATGGTGGTCTGTAGGATGGTTTTGGAGGCGAAGAAGAAGAGAAGGAGAGTGAGGACTGACAGAAGAATAAGATGGTGGAAACTGAAGGAGGAAGAGTGTAGTGTGAGGTTCAGGGAAGAGGTCAGACAGGGGCTCGGTGGTGGTGAAGAGGTGTTGGGTGATTGGGAAACTACTGCAGGAGTGATGAGGGAGGCAGCTAGAAAAGTACTTGGTGTGACATCTGGAAATAGAAAGGAAGACAAGGAGACGTGGTGGTGGAATGAGGAAGTGCAGGAGAGCATAAGGAGAAAGAGGTTGGCAAAACAGAAGTGGGATAGACAGAGTGATGAGAAAAGTAAGCAGGAGTACAAGGAGATGCGGCAGCAGGTAAAGAGGGATGTGGCGAAAGCCAAGGAAAAGGCATATGAGGAGCTGTATGAGAGGTTGGACACTAAGGAAGGAGAAAAGGATTTATACCGATTGGCCAGGCAGAGGGACCGAGCTGGGAAGGATGTGCTGCAAGTTAGAACAATAAAGGATGGAGAGGGAAATGTGTTGACTAGTGAGGAGAGTGTGTTGAGAAGGTGGAGGGAATATTTTGAGCAGCTGATGAATGAGGAAAATCAGAGAGATAGATGTTTGGATGATGTGGAGTTGGTAAAGCAGGATGTAGATAGGATTAGTAAGGAGGAAGTGAGAGCAGCGATTAAGAGGATGAAGAGTGGAAAGTCGGTTGGACCAGATGACATACCTGTAGAAGCATGGAGATGTTTAGGAGAGATGGCAGTGGAGTTTTTAACCAGATTGTTTAACAGGATTCTGGAAGGTGGGAGGATGCCTGAGGAATGGAGAAGGAGTGTGCTGGTACCGATCTTTAAGCATAAGGGAGATGTGCAGACCTGCAGTAACTACAGGGGAATTAAGTTGATCAGTCACACCATGAAGTTATGGGAAAGAGTAGTGGAAGCCAGGCTGAGAGAAGAGGTGACCATCTGTGAGCAACAGTATGGTTTCATGCCGAGGAAGAGCACCACGGATGCCTTATTTGCTTTAAGGATGTTGATGGAGAAGTATAGAGAAGGACAGAAGGAATTGCATTGTGTGTTTGTGGATTTAGAGAAAGCGTACGACAGAGTGCCGAGAGAGGAGTTGTGGTACTGTATGAGGAAGTCAGGTGTGTCAGAGAAGTATGTGAGGGTGGTGCAGGACATGTATGAGGACAGTGTGACAGCAGTGAAGTGTGCAGTAGGAACGACAGACTGGTTCAGGGTGAGGGTTGGACTACATCAAGGATCGGCCCTGAGCCCTTTCCTGTTTGCAGTGGTGATGGACAGGTTGACGGACGAGGTCAGACAGGAGTCTCCATGGACTATGATGTTTGCGGATGATATTGTGATTTGTGGTGAGAGTAGTGAGCAGGTTGAGAAGAGCCTGGAGAGGTGGAGATATGCGCTGGAGAGAAGGGGAATGAAAGTCAGTAGGAGTAAGACAGAGTACATGTGTGTGAATGAGAGGGAGGGCAGTGGAGGGGTGCGGTTGCAGGGAGAAGAGGTGGAGAAGGTGGAGGAGTTCAGGTACCTGGGGTCAACAGTGCAAAGTAATGGAGAGTGTGTTAGGGAAGTAAAGAAAAGAGTGCAGGCAGGGTGGAGTGGGTGGAGAAGAGTGACAGGAATGATTTGTGATAGTAGGGTATCTGCAAGAATGAAAGGGAAAGTTTATAGGACTGTGGTGAGACCTGCGATGTTGTATGGATTAGAGACAGTGGCATTGAGTAGAAGACAGGAGGTGGAGCTGGAGGTAGCAGAGCTGAAGATGTTAAGGTTTTCGTTGGGAGTGACGAGGATGGACAGGATTAGAAATGAGTTTATTAGAGGGACAGCACATGTAGGATGTTTTGGTGACAAGGTGAGGGAGGCGAGATTGAGATGGTTTGGACATGTGCAGAGGAGGGACATGAATTATATTGGTAGAAGAATGCTGAGGATGGAGCCACCAGGTAGGAGGAAAAGAGGAAGACCAAGGAGGAGGTTCATGGATGTGGTGAGGGAAGACATGCAGGTAGTTGGTGTGAAAGAGGCAGATGTAGAGGACAGGGGGGGATGGAGACGGATGATCCGCTGTGGCGACCCCTAATGGGAGCAGCCGAAAGAAGAAGAAGAAGAAGAAGAATCAGCTGGCAAGGAGGATTCATTTACTGGACCTTAAGCAATTTTAGTTGAAGACCTCTGACATATAGGATCCAAAATGGGGAATTCAAAAAGCACAAATTAAATTGTTGGATGGCAACAAACCTTTGTCCATATAGTGTATGAATACAGCATTCCCACATAAATGGTGCGTCAGAACAACCAGGATAATTAAGCTGCCGTTAGAAAAAACATTTATTTCTTCTTTAATTTAACCAGCCACCTACCTTATGTCTATTTCTGATGTGATCACGCATGGAAAGCATATACAGCCTACCATTTTGCAAGATTTGTTCTTGATTATGCAGAGACACAGATCATGAATTAGTTTTTTTGTCATCTTAAAAAATGAAATTCAGCTGGAATGTGGCAATATTTAAAACATATACCAAGGTTTTATGTCATGTAAAAAAAAAAAAAACTCCAATTTTATGTTATATATAAATGTGTCCACATTTCAATTCTATTTTATGTTCTATTTAACCCTTTCCCTTTCTTACCTGTGTGCACTATATATTATGTGGATGAAATTTCAGTCCTTTCTTTCTTAGTGAGTGCACTTTTTCTAAATATTATGACCATTAGTCGTAGAGCGCAACTGGATTCCGGCCATATTTTGTTTCATTAGAACTGCTGCCCAGTATTAAGATAGTCTGTCGCTCTCTCTAATATGCAGACGACTCCTCAGGATCTGTGTAGTTAAACCATTTCTTTCTCTCTATTTCTGAATTGATTTTTCTGTGGAGAAAATCCGAAAAGTTCCAAACTGTTGCCAATCCGTCCAAATGTAATATCTGATTGCAGTGACCTGGTAGAAAGCTAAATGAATCCACCTCTTTATTATTCCTGCATTGAAACTTGAGATGTTCATACATCATGTCATTCTCTTTTCCCTCCTAATCACATAGGCAGATTATGCTTATGTCAACTCTCTGCATAGGATGGTGAGTAGCTGATAAATGGTACCCCTATACCTGCATCCAGAAGGCTCATCCAGTCTGACAATAGCCTACCAGTTAAACACCACGTTCTACTCAGGCCTCTGCATTATCAAGGAACGACACTGGCTCTGTGCATGCCAAGCTATGAATAAGCTATGGTAAGCACTAAGCTAGTTCTAACCCTGAAGATATTTTAGAGTAAGGGTACTCTGGCTATCCCTCAAGTTCTTCTTCAGTCCACCCAGACACTCAAATAAATTTCATTTTCAGGCAAAGTAATACAAATAAAATATGCTGTACACTATGTACAAAAACAATAATAATGCTAATTATTGTAATGGGAAAATGATTTAAAAAGTGCTGGTAGGCTATCAGTAGAGACAAGAAGATATTGTTGACTAAACTAGTTATAAATGAACATGCATGCATAGGTCCACACCTTGCCTTACAGTGAACAACTAATCTGCTGGGGTTGTATATCAGTGCAGTGTCAATGTCAAGATGGAACCTACTCCATCTTGGCTGAAGAAAAATAAAAAGTAAAAAAAAAATGTTTTAAAGATTTCAATTTAATTCATGACGTGTTCAAGTATTGTTGTTAAAAGTGTCATTATTGTAATTTGTGATTTGTAAAGTGATTTGTGGATGGATGGGGAGGATTAAGCGTTTTATTTGCCGAGTACAGCGAGCCGAATAAGCGTGTGCTGTGGGTAGGCTTAGTGATGCTAGCGAGTTAATGGCTACGATTTGATTTGTGCGGGTGGTAAAGCTGGCGAAGCAGCCACGTTTATTTTGTTTCTTTCTTTATTCCATCCAGAATTGTTTGAGTGTTGGCAAAAATAAACTCTCCAGTACTGCTGAGACCCTGTTGTAACGACTCGTCATTCCACAACACAACGCAGAGAACACGAGCACCCGTCAGAACCGAACGCGACCAGTTACATTTGCATCTCCTGCTTTAACATCAACTCAATCCAATCCAATTCCATTCAATACAATTTTATTTGTATAGCACTTTTAACAATAGACTTTGTCCCAAAGCAGCTTTACAGAATAAATAGATTAAGAAGATACAATTTAGTGTAATAAAGTAGCCAGACATAAAAAAAGCAACCCATCCTCATCTTGCTGACACTGAATGTTCATTATAGCTCCATCATTGCTGAGGTCATAATCTGTTCATTGATAGGTGCTTGAATGCAAATCTGTTCATGGCAGTTGCAGAACTAAGCCATTGTAGCAAACTGTTTGCATTAATTAAAGTCTAAATCCATCTTCATGGTAAAATAGTCAAATGAATAATTATTTATTTTACTAATTTAATAGTAATTTAAGATTGTATCTATAATTCGCTCTGTTATTCTTGTTAATATACAGTATATTAATCTGTGTATGATTAGTTATTTATTTATTTATTTTACAATTTGTATTTTTGCTTTGCTGTCAAATATACCACATATAGCGCATACTCTGTATATCAAATGGTAAAGGTTTTTTACTTTTCATCTGTACATTACAGCACAGCAAAATTCTTTCTTCAAATATACCAGCTATGTTAGAAAACTGGGGTCAGAGCACAGGGTTAGCCATGATACAGCACCCCTGGAACACAGAGGGTTAAGGGCCTTGCAGCTTGGCAACACTGGGGCTTGTACCCCACCATTCCAATCAGTAAGCCTTAACCACTGATCAACCACTTCCACGATATGAAAAGAAATGGAGCTTCCACTACCAAAATAAGCCACCACTAACAATTACTATGCATTACATATAGTATAAGTAATTAGTTACATATACCCTTACAATAGTATTATAAAAGAATAGTATAAAACCAAGATAAATGTATTTTTTAAATAAAATAACATGTATTGTTGCAATTATCCACTTGGCCCAGTGACACACAAATAAACTTTTAGTTAACTGTTGACATTTAATACATATTAAAGTTCTTCTTAAAATTTCAATTAAAATATAAAAAATTCTTACCAGTTCCTGGTCGTCCCATAATGATGTCCTTGCATGGCACAGGGTGCAAAGTCTCTGCAGGAAGTAAAAGTGGCAACAAAGCTGTTGGGGCAGGATGACATGGAACTGGCTGCTGCAATTTTGTTATTCCACACTTTCCCTGATCTCCTCCTGAACCAAAGGAAGCCGAATCAGGGGCAGGACTGGGCACAGATATGCAAGCCAAGGTAGGGCTAGACTGAGTGGTGAGGCTTGTAGGGTTGGGATTCGGAAGGGAAGAGATGGAAGACACCAGAACCAAAGTTGATGAAGGGCTATGCAATAAGACGGCCCCATTAGTGGAGGCTGCACCATTAATTGGAACAGGCATCTGTAATCCTGCACTAGACAAAACACCAGTCACGCTGTCATGCTTGGGATTTGCACAATCTTTATCTGCAATCTTTACCAGTGGACATTCTGTAAATTTTGCCAAAGGTACCTCTGGATTTCGTACAATTACAGGAGAGTCTCGCAGTGTCTGCTGAGGGACTGCACGTTGTGTCCCTGTTTCTAAGGTTAAAGGAGAAGGTGGGAGTGAAGAAGCTGTGGAGGAGGTGGGCCTTTTACTGTGAGAGAAAGTGGTTGTTAAAGGAGAAAGTACATGAAAGGAAGTGCCCACTGAGAGATCCCCTGTGCTATGGTCCAGTTCAAGTTTGGTGCCATCCTGCATAACAAGAGCAGTGGGTTGTGAGGTATCTGATTTATGCTTGCTAGGACTTACAGGTACAGTAAAGGTTAAACTGGTGTGGAATGGTGGTACAATGCCAGATGCAATTCTCTCCCGATCCTTCTCTGCCACTAAGGTACTAAGCTTGGAGTTGCTAGTACCACTGGTATGTCTGTGTCGACGAGAAGGCAAGACTGTTAAAGTTGTAATAGGACTAAAATTTGCAGGACGAAAACCAAAGAGTGGAGAAGGGGAGGGAGAGGGAGTCGGAGAGAAAGGTGACTGATTTGATATAGGGGAAAATGAGGGCGTCCCTGACCGTGAACTCCCCAAAGACACTAGCATGGTAGCCGCCTCGCATTCATCAAAGTCAAACCGTGAAAAATCCTGTGGCAAAAGTGATGGAAGAACAAGACGTGGTCGCGAGTCAGTTCCCCGACTGCTGGTCTCACTACTGTCTCGTGATGTCTCCTCCCAGTCAAACTCACTGCTCGCCCCACCTCGCAGGTCTGAAGGGGTTGCAGTTCCTGAACTACTCCCTCCTCCTCTCTTTAGCTCCCGCTCTCCACCTGCACCTTCAATCTCTTTAGTGCGCATGGAGAGATGTCGAGAGCAGTAGCCCCTACGTTGAGACTCTTTCATGCAACTGTCCTTTGAACATAAACGCCGCCACTGCTTTCCATTAAATTTTTTGCGAATACCATTGGGTGTACACACCACGTCACCTTTCTTATATATTTGCTGAGCAGCAGAAAGTGGAGTTCGTGATCGTGAGGAGGAGGCAGAGGATGAGGCAGAACTCCCTGGGGTAGGGGCAGATGGAGTGGAGGTCTTGTCCAAGGGTATAACAGAACGTTTTGAGCTAGGTGAGGGCAGCACAGTTGTAGAGAGGGGTTGCAAAGGAACTCCATTGGAGCCAACAAAAGCAGACAAAGCGGGTTGATGAGTGCTGCCAGATATTGGAATAGTCAAGTGGGTGCCCAAGGTTGTGCCAGCAAGACCTTGGACAACAGAAATGGGACTTGAGTATCCAGAAGGCTTAGAAATGAGTTGTCTATGGTCATTGGGTCTGATTGATTTAGGTACTCTTGAAACCAAAGTTCCTACTGCATCTTGAAGAGGTGCCAGGTTAAGCCTTAAAACTTCCAAATCAACCTCTGGAGTCTGTAGTTGTTTTCTTTCTCTCTCTCTTTCTTTTGCTCTTTCTTTATCTGTGTCTTCAGCCACCTCTCTTCCGGTCACTATGATTAGTGCACTGTTTGACATCAAAATTGCTGGAGAGGGTGTAGATGAAGAAGTTGGTGTGCCCTCATACAGTTGACCACCAATATCAGAATTCTTCTGAGGTGGCCTAGTACTCCCCATAGTCATTCCCCTACTAATCTGACACATCTCTCTCTCTACATCCATATCTTCTCTACTTTCTTTTTCTTCTTTCTTTTGCACTTCGCCTTCCCATGGTGGGACAAGAAGGCGCAGGCTCTGTCGGGAGACCCACACAGCCTGAATTCCAGTTCTCTGTTGCTTTTCATCTTGTTTGTTTCCTGATTTTTTGTGATTATTCTCTTCTTGCAGTAGCACTTTGTATGGGCAAGCAACAGCTGGATGGGAATCTACCTGTGACACTACTCCTTCCCTATACCATTCCTTTCCTTTATCTTCTCCATAAGGCACACAAACATGTGTCCCGACATCCACTGGATCATGGCCTGGTGGAGGGGCATCTAAAATAAGGTCTATTGTTTGGTCTGGGTGATTTACCAGTGTATTAAATGGAAGCAAAAGTTGCATCTCCTCCCCATCAATATGCAATTCTATACTAAGCTGCTCTTTGGTAGCCCCACGCACAACACCACGGATAAAAACACACTCGCTGAATGCCTCTTCTCCTTTTACCTCCTTCATTCTCTGATGACGAGCTAGCACCCTCTGATTCTTGAGTCCTTTAGCCAATGCCTCAGCTATTTCCGAAAAGCTTTCTTGCTCAGGTTGTTGGTTGTTTTGGGTAAGGAGTGGATCAAAGGATATTGGTCTGTTTAATGGGTATTTTGGTATGTTTAAGGTAGTCCCTATATTTTGGTACACATCAGAGGGCTCCATCACCGGAGATTTCTCACTGGCTGTTTCTGTGGACGATGAGCAAGCTGAGTTTGGGGCAACCTCTCCAAATGCATCTGTTTTCATCTGTTCCACTATGCTTTTTGTAACACATGGAACTTCATCGTTGATAACCTCTCCCACATCCCCTCTCAGTGATGAGGTTTCTGTGCTTGTTTTATAGTCTGCTAAAACGTTGTTGTTTATGTTAGCAGTCTTTACAACATTTTCATCTTTCATCACAACATTATTAGCTAGAGGGAGGCTATTAGGAGTAATAGAGTTACTAAGTTTACCGAGGTGATTGCTATTAGGTGCAAGCGAAGGTACAGGAGGAATGATTGGAGAGGGGCTGACAGTTCCATGTTCATACATATACTTTTTCTTAGGCACTCTGGCTTTGAAGGTAGCTGTTTTCCTACTGGAGAGTGTGATGGGACTATGATTGGTTATAATAGAGTTGCTTTTGTCGGAGCTGTTGGCTGCCGTGTTTGTGCTCAGTGGGTTGCTGGTTATACTGTTTGTCATGGTAATATTATGTGTTTTTGAGTTAGTATTTTCAGGAGTAGTCATTTTATTGACCCTTACTACAATTTGTTCGGCTTGGTCTACGTCTACAGACAGTCCTTTTATCTGTCCTTTTAGCCCTTCCTTGTTGGGAGTATTGCTCCTCTTGGCTGTCTTTCCTTCAGAGTTGTCCAACTTGGACGGAGCATTTTTCTGGGATGACACTGCAGTAGGTGTAGTTTGTGATTGTCTGTCATGTTTATCGCCTCTCTTCCTCACACTTTTTGCCCGTGTGGACAGAGGAGAGCGCCCTCTCTGTTTTTTCAGAGATCTCATCGTTGTCCACCTTTATTGAAAAATCTCGTAATCTTCTTTTATGGATTTCTTTTCTTCTTATTCCTAAGCGGGCTCACTCAGAGTGGCTTTGATGTTATTACAGCTTGCGACAGTCTGTAATGAGAAAAAGGGAATTTGCCTTAGTGTATATGTGAAAGGAAATAGAAAAAATGACAAACTAACAACATAGCAGTGAGGAAAGGGCTCCAAACTTTTCCTATCATCCTGTAGCCTTCCCGCTACTCTGAACCAGGTACAGATAAAACCCCTTTTTTTCAAGAATGTATGTTAGCTCTCTTTGGCCTGCTATCGATTAACAGGACACAACAAAAAAACTTCAAAAACATACAAAAACATTCACAGCTCATATTATCTGAGATGATATTATCATAATCATGTTTAAGATAAACATCAGAGTCGTAAATAAATGTGTTTCAGTGGTAGCTCAAATCAAATCAAATGGCTTTATTACAAATGGCTTTATTACAAATGGGTTTATTTCAATCATATACATTTGTACAATACAAAGTGTGAAATGCAAAAAAGTTTCTCCAGGACCAAAATGCTACATAAGACAACATAGAGTTACACGAGAACTAGCAGTACAGTTTGAAAACAAAAGTAGATCTACATACAGGACCACGTAAAGTGTGTGCGACCCATATTTCTGCAAATACAATACAATAAGAAGCAAGTTTTTTTATTATTACTTAAGCAACCGCTGGCAATGTTTGTGGCTTGTTGCCATCCTGTGTACTACAATAACCAACAAATGTTTTTGTCCAGGCCTACAATTTTCATCTCATAGGACTTTTGATGCTATAACACTTGTACCTACCCAGATTACCTGACTGTATTTCTGAGTAGTTACATGCTATTGCATAGTAAAGCATGCCATACAGTTGGGAAGAAGTAAAAAAAAAATGTTTGCAAGATAGATTCCTTTTGGGCTTCAATCAAATCAGTTTTCTTTTATTTTGTCTTAACTTGTTTTTTTTTTACTGATCAGGACCTGGTAGGACATGACTGTACACCCCCCTGTGTAAACAATCTACCTGAGAACACATGAAACTGTTCAGGGATATTGTTACAAGGCCTTTTAACACTATTTTGTTATAATCCATATTGCAAAATTTCATTGTGATAAGAAACACAGCACTTTATTGTTGAAAGATTTATGATCAAACTCTTGATGTCACCGAAATGAGGATGGGTTCCCCTTTTGAGTCTGGTTCCTCTCAAGGTTTCTTCCTCATAACATCTAAGGGAGTTTTTCCTTGCCACCGTCGCCACGGCTTGCTCATCAGGGATAAATGCACACCATTCACCTTGACTGTTGATTTCTGTAAAGCTGCTTTGAGACAATGTCTGTTGTGAAAAGCGCTATAGAAATAAACTTGACTTGACATGACTTGACTTGAAACCTTATTAAATAATACAAAATCCTGCTCGTATACAATATTAAATAATACACAGATTTGTGCAAATGTCTTTTCAAAATTTCAAAACAATAAAAAAAAAATGTAATGAACAAACATAAATTGTGATTTACCTTTTGCTTTAAAACGGAAGTAAGAAGGAAATGTGATGGTATTTTATTCCCAGCAACCTGGAGTAAGCATGTCATAGTTCTACTGATTCCCTTTTTATCTAAAAAGTTGTAGTTAATATTTTTTCTATATAATCCATAGTCCAAAATTCCATTGAGATAAGAAACCTAATAAAGTATTACAAAATCCTGCTTGTATACAATATTAAATGATACACAGATATGTGCAAATGTCTTTTCAAAATTTCCGTACATGCAAAATTAATATACCCTGCAGTAGACAAAAAAACAAAAAAAATCAAACATTATGAATTGTGATTGCACTTTATTCCTTTATAGAAGGAAAATTTACTGGTATGCTATGCCAAGCAACCTGGAGGTATCATGTCACAGTTCTACTGAATCCCTTTGTCTGGTTGCCAGGCCACCTTAATTACAATTTTTATATAGAAATTTTATTCTAACTTCTAGCACCCTATCTGGCACACTTTTTCTTTGAAATATACATGATTATGTGTGAGAAATCATGGTTAATATAAAAAAAAAAAAAAAAAAAATATATATATATATATCCTTATATATATATATCCTTTTGTTTAAATGCAATAAACAAGTTAATAATGGTATGAACGTTTTTGAACATAACAAATATATAAATGTGCCGATATTCAACTATAATTTCCCTGAATTATGAAAAACAGCTTCAGACACACTTGGAATCCAGACAGCTCGTTGCTCCAAACATTCAGCAAAAATGCTTTTGTCAATTGGAGATTTCTTTCTGACCTTGCAATCCAGTTCCAGAGCAGTTCAATAGGATTTAGGTGTGGTGCCTGGGCAGGTCATTCAATGATAGATAACACTCCACTTACAAAGCTTAAATATATTCTTCGGGTATTCATCTTGTTTGTTGGTTCCAATTAGTCACAGTCTGGATGGAAATGCATGGTGGTGAAGTATAGAATGGTAGCCATGCTGGTTCCATGTTCCTTTTACCTACAATAAGTCTCCACTGTTCCTTGCTCCAAAACAACCCCAAACCATTAAGCTTCCACCTCCATGATTGACTGTGGGTGTGAGACAGTCTGCTAACATCTTCTCCCCTGTACTACAGCTTATATAAGGTCTTCATATGTTAACATAAGTCATTCACTGTTCAAAACTTGTGTTTTTTGCCTTTTACTGTTTGTTGCACATAAGCAAAATAAATATTCGTGTCTCAAAAAAACAAAAAAAAAACAAAAGATGTGCATGTAACAATATATAGCAAACATGTCGAATATGTTCTCTTTCTATCTCTCTCTCATACATGCACACAATTTTTTTCATGGAAAAACATATTTAGATTCCATGCAGCCCTACAAAATTGTAGGAAGTGAAAAGGCTTGGCACGTACTGTGTTTAACTGGAAATACACCAGTAGTGCTCTCTCTCTCTCTCACACACACACACACACACACACACACACACACACACACACACACATATGATTCATGGTCCAAGATGCCTGTGAACGGAGAATGTGAGAACTCTTATTTAGACATTTAAAGAAATATGCTGCTGAACTAAATTGCTGTTGATCTGTAACTGACTGCATTACCACCAGAGATTCCTGTATATTAATGTGTAAAACTCGTTTTTTTTTCCTGGTCAGGATTTACACTCTCTATCTCTTTGTGAGGAAAAGATGCTTTACAAATATACCAAATAAATGACTACAAATAGCAGTGGTCTGGTTAAAAAATTAAACCAGTGTTTGACTGGCCTTGTCTTTTACATCTATCAAATTGCATCAAATCTTTATGTACACTTTTGTGTAGTTTTGTGTAGAAAGAAATCAGTTGGTCTATTCTTGAAACTTTGCCATAATACTGGTTATATGGAGACATACACAGTCTTGATCTTTCTGGGACTGAGATTTGATATACACTACATGGACAAAAGTTTGTGGACTATAGAATTCGCATGCGATTTTTGCACATCCCATTTAGCGCCTCTTTGCTGTTATAAGCTCCATTTATCTGACTGACCAAAATCATTTCTATACTATTTAACCTTTATAATATCGCATGTATAATATTGCAAAATCATTGAAGCAGCACCATAATAAATAATAAAGGATAAAAGACCATGCTATAAAGGATGACATTCAATAACAGCATGTCATTTCAAACTATTAAACACCAGAGTAAAAATACACAATATGGACGAAAGTTTGTGGACACCTGAGCATAAGATTCGTATGTGCTCTCTGAACATTCCAATCGACATATAGTCCTGCTCAAATGTTCAACCTCCATTCTTCTGGGAAGATGTTCCACTAGATTTTGAAGTGTGCTTGTGGAGATTTTTTGCTCATTTAGCCACAAGAATGTTTGTAAAGTGATGTAGGGTGAGAGTTTGTAGAGTTTGAGGTCAGAGCTCTATTGCAGGCCACTCAAGATCTTCCATGCTGGATCAGGTTTGGGTTTCCTAGTTCAAATAAATGGAAAATTGAATGCATCCACATCCAATCCACAATACAATATACAATTGTGTGCCTCAGAATTTGTGGTGACAGTTTTGGGAGGAACCACATACGGCTGGAAAAGGCAGGTGTCCCAGTATTTTTGTCCTTATAGTGTGCTTAAGCTCAAATGATATTTAGACTATTTCTATTTAATTTAGTTTAAATTAACAAGCACCATGACCATGGTCTGACTTCCTGTCAGAACATGAACTGTATTGTAGTATTACATAAGCATTACATATTAAATACATACATATTACATGACTAAAAGTGTCTCTAAATTCCCTTATTCTGGAATGGAAGTGGCTATTGTGATATACAAGTAAATGTATTAGTTGCTGCAGTTTTAATAATAACAAATAATAATTAAATAATAAAGATTTAAAAAATAACAATAATAATTATTATAATAATTATTATCGTCATCATTATTATTCAGTATTTTCCAAGCAAACCTCTAATTTTTAGTCACATTACAGCATACTGGAAAAACAAGCCAAACGGGGGAAAGGATTATAAATTAGGACAAGAAGTAATGTTTTGTTGTCAGCATTTATTAAATAAATGCTGCCATTCTTTTAATTGAAAGCTGTGTGTATCCGAACGATCCCTCGATCCCATTTGTTCATTATGATATAACAGCAATATCGGGGCTATGAGTAGCATCGATACCTCGTACTGATTTGATCCTGGCATCCTCACAGTGACTCTCTCTTTTTATCCCTCTCTTTCTATCCCTCTCTCGGTCTCTCTCTTCAGGCTTCTGCAAAGTTGCCAAGTTCTGCGAAAGGTTCGTGTGCACGAGCATGCGAGTCAGTCAACATCATACTCACGCCAGCAAATCAATAAACAATATGTAAAAGAAAAGAATTATAATTTGTTAAAAAAATAATAATAAATGAGCAAATAAATAATAATATTGTAATTATAAATTATATAAAAAAAAAGAACTGCTTGTTTTTACCTCAACAGCAGTATATGCCTAATAATATAAATTCTTTCTAACTTTAATAATATTGTATAATAATTGTAACAATCAATAAATAAAAAGCTCATGTTATAAAGGATGTCATTTAAAACTATAAAAGTAAAAATGCAGCATATGGACAAAAGTTGATATTGAATTGTAGATGCTTTTTGAACATCTGATTCCACATTTAGTCTCCTTTGGCTGTTATAATAATCTCCACGCTTCTGGGAAGATGTTCCACTTGATTTAAGAGTGTGCTTGTGGAGATTTGTGTTCATTCAGCCACAAGAGTTTAAGTAAAGTCAGGTACTGATGTAGGTGAGGTGAGGAGGCCTGGAGTGCAGCCAGCATTCCAATTCATCCAAAAAGTGTTCAGTAGGGTTGAGGTCTAGCTCTATAGCATGAGATCTTCCACTCCAACCTATATAAACAATATGATCATGGAGCTGGCTTTTTGCACACGGGCATTGTCATGCCGGAAAAGGTATCCTACTTCAAGTAAAGGGAAAATTAAATGCTTCCTCATTCAAATACATCCTATACAAATGTGCACCTCCAAGGTTGTGGTAACAGTTCAGGGAATAACCGCATATGGCTGGGGGTCAAGAAATGGCAGGTGTCCCAATACTTTTGTCCATATATATTTTGCATTTTGTCCAGTGTCTAGCAATATAATGCACATTATAGTTCCAGTTATGAACAAATATCCTTATTAACTTTGAGATTACTTCTCGAGAGACATTTCCTTTCCTAATCTGTTTGTATTTAAAAATCTCTTACTGTAGCATTTTGTATTTATTTTCACATTGAGTCATTAACAACTGAATACATAAAAATTCTCATTTGATCTAACAAATACAAATATACTGCATCTCCTGTTCCATGACAATAATCAGTCCTGTATTTTTTATTTTATTTTTTGCTCCAAAAATATACAGATTCGTTTAAAATTACATTACATTTACAAAACACTTCATCACAATTATTTTGAATTTCCACTTTGGGGGAAAAAAATAAGGACTCGGATGCGTTACGTGTGTGAGAGGATCGAGTTGCTGACTGCATGGTGTGTGTGTGCGCACATCTGTGTGTCTATAGTTCGGACACAGAAACAAATCAGCAATGGTTCATGTATATTTTTTTCTGACTCGATTTGAATTTTTTTAACAATAAGTCCACATATATATATATATATATATATATATATATATATATATATATATAGATAGATAGATAGATAGATAGATAGATAGATAGATAGAGTGTATTAGCTGTGTTTAGTTGAGACACGATTATGATTACGGTAACAAAACTGACTACTTACACACATCAACGGGTTGACCAAAGCATCAGAACGCAGTGTTTTCCTTTCATCACCTTATTTTAACATTCTATGTTAAATGCACAAAAAATAAAAAAATAAATAAAAATTTAAAAAAATATATATATATGTATATATATCACTGACCTCAACTGTACAATCATATGACACAGAATTATCAGCACACACACTCACACTCTCACACACACGCAGCAGTTATCACAGGACAGATGAATTATCTGTAAGTGAATTAATCAGCCCTCGTTGTGGTCGGTATTAAAAGCATGGACAAAGACGCCGTTCAACAATTACGGAAATCCATATCCGAATAAACGACCGAAGGTCTGACCTTAGGCGCGGATGTAAGCTCCAGTCGAGCTTACTCACTTCGCACTCGAGATGTTCTGTGTTGAAACAAACAAACAAAAATAAATGTACAAGCAAATAAATAAATAAAAACCCAATAACAAAGTAACCTGAAATGGGGCTGTCCCTAACATCTGTAATGTACAATTATAATGTACAAATAAACAAAATTGGCCCTTGGTCATTTCTTTGCAGTGCATACGTGTGCATCACTGCAGCACACATACACACACACACACACACACACACACACACACACACACACTGTTTTGTAAGACTATGACAGCCAAGAATGCACAGGCCAGACTTCTCACCTCAAGAGCGATTCAAATATGTGGAAAAAGTGGACAGAGTTGTGATTCGTTTCTGCCAACCTACTGTGGTGCGAGCATATTGAACCTGAAAATGAGTGGTGATAGTGCGCTTCCTGACTGCTACTTCAGAACACGCGCACGAACACACACACACAACACTATGCAGAAGGCAAGAAACGCAGGCACCTTCGCTGTAATCACAACAGCTCCATGCTGTGCTCGACAAAGTAACTCTAACATTAAATATCAATTGGGCCCCGTATGTGTATGTGTGTGCATGTGTAGATGATGTGTATGGTGTATGTGTGTGCATGTGTAGATGGTGTGTATGGTGTA
>JAAIIK010000061.1:14520-31488 GCA_014706435.1 Silurus glanis | reverse complement strand
TGTGTGTGTGTGTGTGTGTGTGTGTGTGTGTGTGTGTGTGTGTACGTACGACCGTTCACAGCTTATTGAATTATAGTCCAATTCGGTGGGGGAAAAAGTGTTTTTTTTGGCGTACAAGTAGAGTGTGTGCGTGTGTGTGTGAACAGAAGCAGAAGCGGCCGAGGGCAGCCGGTGCGCCTCAGCAGCGCGCGAGTGCGGGGATCGGGAGTTTTTACGATATTAGTGTTCGTATAATAAAATAAAAAACCCGAAAAGACAGGAAGTGACTGCTTATTTAATTGTTCTCGAGCTTCTCTGTGCCCAAAACGTTGCTTTTACAACATCAGACAAAGTTTAAATTGCATCCCCACCCCCTCTCCTCTCATCTCCTCTCCTCTATGCGTTCTTCTCATCTTTTCTTACTTCCTTTTCTTTTTGTTGATTCCCCACGCCACTCATTCATTCTCCCAAATACGATCAGAAGCTAGTCGATCATTAAATAAATCGTGTTGCACTAACTCACCCGAGTACGCAAAAATCGGAAGAAACCTCCCCGCTCCGACCTGCAGCCTCTGAGTCTTCTGCAATGTCCAAGTGGCGTCCAGACACGATCTCTGTCCCCGGCATTTAACTTTCCTCCCCGATCCGCTCGGGCATCTTTTCCTCCTCACACGAACGAACTCCGAGAGGCACTGGGAAGAAGGCAGGGGGAAAAAAACTCTCCGCGTCCCTTTTCCACTACAGTCACAAAATGGTGAATGAACCACTAACAGCTGGGCCGCTCGACCAATCGGAGGGCGCCGACGGATACAGTAGCCAATAGGCGCGCGAGAAGCGACCGCGGGGTGGCCCGAGTTGTCAAAGCAGCCACGAGTGGCGTGCGAGCGGAGCCAATCGGGGCCCACGCCGGCGTCTGGGCCACAAAGTGGACAGTATCCAGTGAGAGTGCCGGGAACCATAGGAACAGAAAGGGGGCGGGCGCAAGGGGGAGGCGCTCGGAGGTTGCGTTGACCAATGGGGCGCCGCGTGAGATTTTCACGTCGCTCTCGCTCATAACGGGGCAATGTTTACGGCGCAGTGTGTGTGTGTGTGTGTGTGTGTGTGTGTGTGTGTGTGTGTGTGTGTGTGTGTGTGTGTGTGTGTTTCCTTTGGATTCCCTGTACTTAAATGTGTATATCTTTATATCAAACCTGAGTGTATGGAACTCACTTGAGGTCGACCTCTCTCTCTCTCTCTCTCTCTCTCTCTCTCTCTCTCTCTCTCTATATATATATATATATATATATATAAAATAAGCGTTAAAGCCATCGAGATTCACTTTGACTTTCTCCTCCTTGCTCCTTGCTTTATTTTTTTATTTTTATTTCCCCCCTCAAGTCTTGCTCTCTTTTTCTCTCAGCAACAGACCCTCTCCTTGGTAGCCGCCAGCCTATCACGGCGCACGTTTTCGTCGGTGCTGACGTTGGCGACGCCTCGCCCCACCTCCTCTTTACGATCTCAGCTGGAGTTTTGTCGTTGACGTCACCGTGCCGAGCAGCGATTGGCGACCCGGCCGGATCCTTCAGCCAATCAGCGAGCCGAGCGGTGAAGTCACCACGCATGTTGCCACCAGCTGGCCGGTGTGGGCGTGGCCTGGCGTACTCGCTTAACCCCGCTGCCTTGACTTATATAGTAGTATTGCTTGGGGAGTTTCATGAGACATGGGATACTCCTCATTTACAGTGAACTTACCAAAGTTTCTGCAGTGAAAGCACCTGTTGGAAATACATTATATATGCAGCTACAATTCTATATAACTATATAACTATATAACTATATATATATATGCAGCTATAATGCAGCTAATGTGTAAATCCGAATCAGAAAATGCATCCTTTATCCGGTCAGATATCAGATCGAAAATGAACACCCTGGATAAATTAGATAAAGATAAAACGTGAAATGCTTACAAATTATATAGTTCCAGTTACATAATCGCTTTTTATCTGTACCCAAGCTGGACCTGAGGCGCCACCTGCCGTTTGAAAATGTAATCACTCAGCAAACAGGGAAAGTGAGGTTTCCTTTTTTGGTTTCCTTAGTTTGAACATAACACAGGGAAAGAAGGTCAAACACACCCATGTGACTAACAAGTTCAAAGATGTACCATCCAATAATCTCACCTCAAGGTTTTTTCTTTTTATATGAAAGCTAGATTAAAATAAATAACCACATTCTTCGGGATTCACCTAGTTATACATATGGAGTGTTTTAGTTTTAGTTCAGGTTTGTTGATAGTAGTGTGGCGGATAGTTTCTTATACCAGAGATCCCTCTTGTCTGTGTTACCTTCTGGCTCCCTCTTTAGTTAGTCTTGCCTGAGGCCTTTCTTGCCCCTTGATCACATTGTACAGTGTCTTTACCTGTTATGTCACAATAAGGATACTTAATTTCTCCCTCCCTGTCAACCATCTACTCTCATTTTCTATCTTTCTGTCAAGTTATACATGCTCATAAGGTACCAGTGACCAGTGATCCCGCTTCTTTCTTCTTTTCGCATCTGCCTGATCCATCTCAAAGCCTTACATCTGGATGGCGTTCTCTTCCATTAGAGATCACTCTATGCAGCTGGAAATGGTTCCACATGAACAGCCTAATGATCCATGAAGTTCCTGAGCAACTCAGGATTCATGAGGATGGATTTGGATTGTAATTAATATTAATTAATAACAGTCTGCTACAATGGCTTAAGACTGCAATTTGCATGAACAGTTGATTCTGCATTTAAAGACCCATCACTGAACAGTAAACCTCAACAATGATGGAACTGAAATGAATGGTTGGCATCCAGATGAGGATGGGCTCCCTTTTGAATCTGGTTCCTCTCAAGGTATCTTCCTCACACTATCCTTGGAGATTTTTCCTTGCCACAGTCACCACTGGTTCGCTTATTAAGGATAAACATTTAGGCACTAAACGTATAGGCACTAACATATGAATTCAGTCTTTATAACCTATTTATCTCTGTAAAACTGCTTTAACCATTGTTAAAGGTGCTATACAAATAAAACTAAAAGAAAAATAATAGAATTGAATTGAATGTAATGAATATACAGTAGGTTGTAATTGATACTAAACTCACTCAGTTTAGGCTTTTCATATTAGTATCCGTATACTCAATATTGACCTTCTCAAGACCAACCCCTTTAGCAGACAGAGGAATTCCAGGGCCTACATGGTTAACATTAGTCACATTAGGCAGATTGGAAATGTAATTAGACCCAAACATGTACCATCTGCAACTTTGCAGCTACAATATATGGCCAAAAGTTTGTGGGCACTTGACCATCACACCCCTATGTCCCATTATAGATTTAGTCCTCCTTTGCAGTTATAATAAGCTTCATGTGGGAAAGCTTTCCACAAGATTTTGAAACATGACTGTGGAGATTTGTGCTCAGGTAGCCAACGGGCACTAGTAACATAGGGCACTGACATTAAGGGAGAAGGCATGGTGTACTGTTGGTGTTTCAAAAAGATGGGGTGATGTCAGGGCTTCATATCATTCCAGAGACATGTGGCACTTTTCATTTCTTAAATTACGCCTAATCCATCATTTCCTAAATTAGAGATTTTTGTTTACCGAAGCACCACTTGAGTGAAATCTCTTATTTATGACTTGATACCCTGCAATTTCTATTTTATAGCAGATTTGCACATGCACAAATGTGATTGCACACTAAATTAATCTTCTTCTTCTTTCGGCTTCTCCCATTAGGGGTCGCCACACAGCGGATCATCCATCTCTATAGCCCCCTGTCCTCTACATCTGCCTCTTTCAAACCAACCACCTGCATTATCATCGGTCACCACATCCATAAACCTCCTCCCATGGTCTTTCTCTTTTCCTCCTTCCTGGTGGCTCCATCCTCAGCATTCTCTTACCGATATACCCCATGTCCCTCCTCTGCACATGTCCAAACCATCTCAATCAGGTCTCTCTCACTTTGTCCCATAAAACATCCTACATGCGCTGTCCCTCTAATAAACTAATTTCTAATTCTGTCCATCCTCGTCACTCCCAATGAAAATCAGCATCTTTAGCTCTGCCACGTCCAGCTCCACTTCCTGTCTTTTAGTCAATGCCACTCTCTCTTAACCCCTCCTTTTCTCCCTCTATACCCACTCTATTGGTGAAGTCATATCCTCACATGGGTTTTCTTACCACTGCTCTGCAGATGAAACTCAACTCATTATCAGATACCACAGCTTCCGCTCGGATCAACTAAAACTCAACCACAGCAAAACAGAACTGCTGGTCATCCCAGGTGATTCATCTCCAGGTTAAGATCACCAAATAACACTTCATGACTCTCTGCTCTCCCCTTCAGCCACTGCTCGTAACCTTGGACAATAAACTGTCCTTCTTCTCACATGTCGCTAATGTGGCTCATTCCTGACAATTTCTTCTCTATAACATCCGAAGGATTTGACCATTTCTGTCCACACAGGCTGCCCAGGTGCTTGTTCAGTCTCTTGTCATTTCGAGACTGGACTACTGCAACTCTCTGCTGGCAGGTCTTTCTCTGAACGCTATTCATCCACTGCAAATGATCCAAAACGCAGCTGCACGACTTGTGTTTAATTTGCCCAAGTTCTCCCACACCACCCCACTGCTGCGCTCGCTTCACTGGCTTCCAGTAGCTGCATGTATCAGATTCAAAACACTGATGCTTGCCTACAAGGCCAAAAATGGACCAGCACCATCTTACCTCAGAGACCTCATCACACCTCGCACTGCACCACGCTGTCTGAGGTTCTCCAGCACTGCTCGACTGGTACCAGCTTCTCTCAGAATGAGAGGTAAGTATACTTCTAGGCTCTTCTTTGTTCTGGCACCGAGGCGGTGGAATGAACGTCCTCTAGATGTCCGTACAGCCGAGTCCCTGACCATCTTTAAGCAACGATTGAAAACCTTCCTCTTCCTGAAACACTTAAATTATCACTTTCCAAGTTTGCTTTGTAGAAATCAAGAATTAAATTTATATTAAGTTTTCAGATAAGTTTGTAATCTAGCGTACCAGTGTAGATTTATTCATTGCAAGAGACTCAAAGCACTTTTTTAAATGTGCGCCATTTTTGTAAATGCCACAAATGTAAATGTAATCCATACAACAACGCAGGTCTCACCACAGTCATATAAACTTTCCCTTTCACTCTTGCAGATACCCTTCTATCACAAATCACTTCTTCTCTCACTCTTCTCCAGCCACTCCACCCTGCCTGCACTCTTTTCTTCACTTCTCTAACACACTCTCCATTACTTTGCACAGTTGACCCCAGGTACCTAAACTACTCACCACTCCACTGCCCTCTCTCTCCTTCACACACATGTACTCTGTCTTACTCCTACTGACTTTTATTCCCCTTCTCTCCAGCGAGTACCTTCACCCAGTGCTCAAATTGAGTCAAGTCTTATGGGGAGTCCCCAGTTGTTGTGTAATTCATATATTTTTTTAGTAAAATAATCTTGGGAACCCCCCCTAAATAAATTTTTTACTTGTCATGGGGGGTCCCTAATGCCTTATGGGGGATTCCCCCAGCCCCCCCACAATTCGAGGACTGCCTCCACCTCTCCAGGGTCTTATCATCACAATCTCAATATCATCCGCAAACATCATAGTCCATTGTTTTTCACTTGGGAGCATAGGCACTGATGACATTTATCATCACCCCTTCAACTTCGAGCTTCATGTTCATCACCCTATCAGAAACTCTCTTCACCTCCACTACACTCTTACTGTACTCTTCCTTCAGATTATCCCCTACACCTATTCTCTTTCCATCCACACCATGATAGAACAGTTTAAACCCACCTCCAATGTTCCTGGTCTTACTCCCTTTCCACTAGTTCTCCTGAACACACAACATACCTACCTTTCTCCTCTCCATCATATCGCTAATTTCCACCGGTACCATGTTGGCTAACAATACCTGTGGTGGTTGTTGGTAACCCAGGCCTCGACTGATCCGGTTTGAATTTCTGATTCGTGATGCGCATATTTGATTTGGCACGTTTTACACTGGATGCCCTTCCTAACGCAACCCTCCCCATTTATTCGGGCTTGGGACCGGCACTAAGAGTGCACTGGCTTGCTAATGGCTGGGTTTACTGAATTAATCATAGACTGTAAATCCTACATCATACACTTAAAATGCTGTTGTTGCCTGGATTTAACATCTGACATATTTGGTTTACAAGCAAGGCATTTCTTAACTGCATTATATTATCTTTTATTGGAGTTTGGTGTTTATCTCATGTCATGCAATGACCTTCTGTGTATTGTTGAGTTAGAAGCTGCTTCTCTTGTTGTTCGTTGAAGTCCTCCTTTAAGAATTTGTACTTCCTTTAAAATTGTCTGTCTTTAATCGATTTTAAGATCACATGCTGAAAGAGGCAGGATTGAAGAATCCAAAAGGTATCAGTTACAGTATTAGGATGATCCCATATGTAGTCAGTTTTTTGCAGTATTTGTAGGCCAGCGGGATTCAGAAAAACAGCTTTTTCACAGGAATCATCATTAATAATGAATTAGCAAGTAACTTGTATTGCTTTTTGTCACCATCAGTTTGTCATTATATGCTTCTTCTTCTTCTTCGTCTTCTCCTCCTCCTCCTTCTGGCTGCTCCTGTTAGGGCTCGCCACAGCGGATCATCCTTCTCCATATCATACTGTTGTTATATGGGTTATATTTGGCCAAAAGTATACGGACACCTAACCTTTAAGCCCTTCTGTGGTTCTTCAAACTGTTGCCACAAAGCTTTAAACACACAATTGTATAGAATGATCTTATTGATGCTGTATACAGTTTCATTACAATTTAACCTCGCTGAAACTAAGTGCCACTAACTAATAAGTGCCCTTGTGCACAATAATATTAATCAAGCTCCATGAAGAAAATGGGACAAGGTTGATGTGAATGAATTCAAATGTCCTGCACAGAGCAATGACCTCAACCCCATTAAACACTACTGGGGTGAACTTTAAGCACTTCACCCCAGGCCTCCTCACCCAACATCAGTGCATAAATGATTACAAATCCCAACAGCTACACTCCAAATGTAGTGAAAAGTCTTCCAAGTAGAGTGGAGCTTATTATAATCTTGAATAGGGTGTTTGAAAAGCACTTATGGACTCCACAAACTTTTGGTCATACAGTATATCTCTGATTGCAATGTTACTATAATATTATTTGACCTAATTATAACTTTCAAAGTGCACATAAAATGTTATATATTGCACACATTTTCTATTTATATGCACAAAAGTTCTTTTTTTTTAATTCTTTTTAATACTGAAAGGTCCAAATATGTACCATAATTCTTTTCAAGTGTACACTAAAGCTATGTTTTCAGGTAAAATATGCTTTTTAATGGTACAAAAGATAAAGTGTTGACCCCGTGCCAAGGAAAAAAGCACAAATTAGTATAATTTCTTCTGAGATTATAACAACAGGAGACATGAGTTCCAATGATTTGTTATCTATGTAGAAGGAAGACATTTTTCTTACCATTGTTATAATAACTGTTATTATGTGGTGTTTGGATGCAGCAAAATGAACTAGGTGATCATCTCCAGGCCAAAGATAGCTCTGTAACGCCACTGTAATGATCCTAATTTTGTGTCAGAGGTCTCAAGAAGTACTGATTTTCAACCACTACATTAATCTGTTATAGAAAATTAATATATGTGTAAAGGCAAAAGGTGATCTCTGAACATCAAGGAGATTCAAATTAGAACTAAAATAAACATTGAACATAGACTCAGCAAGGATGCGACCCGAAATCTCTGCTGCAATGTGAATTTGTTTGTATTAATCAGTTTACAGTTAAACCTATTTATTATTATTTAACTCATTTGTATTCAGTTATTCTCATGCTAGCTAACATTTCAAAGTTAAGAAACCTGTTATTAGTTACCCCGAGCTATAGTTTTCCCACGTTCCTTGGAAAAACTGCACTAATTTACCATCGGGTGGTAAAAACTGTGTGCATCTTCTTTTTGTTCTTTTGCGAATGTTTCTAGGTACTTTTAATTTCATACGGAATGAAAAATTTCTTGTTTGGCTTGAGTAACTACTATAGTGAGAATAGATTTAAATCGTAATCTCATTTGACAGACGCTCACTTTTTTTTAGGCTTTTCGATGTTCCAATTGAAACACCGAATTTAGTGAGAAGTAACAAGCAAATGAAAGAGAAACAGAGCTGCGTTTGCTTTTGAATGAAGAAAAAAAAGAGAGCCAAGATGTTATTGTCGGCTACACAATAAACAGTAGGCCGTGATGCAAAACATGCATAGTGGATGACACCATGCTGAAATGCCTCGTTAGAACTGCCTCCATGCTAGGGACTTGACCTTTGATCTGACCCATCCCATGATGACAGCCCCTCTCTTTGAGCATAGCAATGTCATGTCAGTGAACTGTCACGCATCCAAACCCCCCTCCATGCCACTGGCTTTATTGGCAGACGAAGACTGAACTGAGGAAAGCAGTGAAAGATTAGACAGATGACAGCCAGACGGACAGTGAGACGATGGCAAGACAATGGAAAGAAGAGGCATTGTTTTTTGAGTAAGTCAACCAGACTCATGAACACTGCAGGATCACCACAATTACAACAACATGCTTCATTAAGTCAGGTGTCAGTCCAGGGTGAGACCCTGGTTAAAAAAAATGATGTCCTCGTTGATGTCTACAAGCCTTGGTCTGACACACCTGAATTTATCGCCTCAGGACTGAGCTGGATAGTTTTAGCACTTGTATGGAGTGCCGAATGTTCTGCATTAGATCTCGATAAATCAAATCAAATCAAATTTTATTTGTCACATACACACAGGGTACGACATGCAGCAAAATGCTTTTTATGACGGTCCGGCATAAGGGAATAGTATGGGGAGAAAAATAAAACAGGAAAAAGAATGCAGATAAATAAAGTTTAAAACTATATAAAATATAAGAATATATAAAGATATATATGAGAAAAAAGGTGTATACAAAATATGCTTGTGGCAGTAAACAGTAAAACAGTAAACAATTTAAGGTGGTTTATGTAATTGTCCTTAAAGTGTCCATGTGCAGTATGGAGTGGTATAAAATAAAATGTAAAATGCACTGTGCTGTGCGAGTCGAGTTTAAAGTGTTGTAGTGCAAAAGAAAAATATGTGCAGAGAAAAAGTGTGATGATGGAGAGAGTGGGCCAGTTTTTAGATCCTAGGTGTTTCCTGGTTTAAACTCCGAATGGCCTGCGGGAAGAAGCTTCTCCTCATCCTCTCTGTGTTTGCTTTCAGGGAGCGGAAGCGTATCTATAGTTTTACTTAAGTAGGATTTTCTGCTACTCTTTACACCTCTGGTTGTGGTGAAGTTGGTTCCAATTAGCCACAGTCCAAACAGAATTACATGGTGTTGAAACATGGAATGGTAGCCATGTTGGTTCCTTTCAAAATAAGTCTCCAAAATTACCTGCTGCAAAACAACCCCAAACCATTAACCCTAACCTTAATCCTAACCGCTAACCCTTAACCTAAATGTAACCCTAACCTCTAACCCTAACCCCAACCCTAAACCTACACCTAAACCTTAACCCTTAACCTATCGCTAATCCGTAACCCTAACACATAAACCTAACCCTAACCCCAACACTAACCCTAACGACAACCCTAAACCTAACCCTATCCCTTACCCCAACACTAACCCTAACCCTAACACAACACTAACCATAACGCTAAAATTCTTGTATGCATACTTAAAATTCTAGTATACAAATTGAAATTTATACATACAAACATACACATTTTTTTTTTATCGAATTTGTTAATTAAAGATCCCTTTTCGAAAGATTCCTTTATTATTTGTCTTTTGATTGGACAACTTGTTTGATCTTTGTTTCATTCTGGCATGTTAAAGAGGCTGGTGTGTTGATAGTTAATTTAGTGTTGAGTTGTACATTTTGATTTGTATTTTAGGAAAGAAAACCTCACAAATCAACCTTTAAATGGCTTTCACCTAACATGTCTTGGTGTTGAGGACTAGTGCATCTTTGAACCTATGTTCAATATGAGTCAAATTCTAAAGTGCGCTTCAAATCAAATACTCTAATAAGACTTTGACTCAAGTCATATTGGAATTGGTGACTTGAATTGGTGAATTTAACTTGTAATGGAGAAAGTTTAGCAGTAATGTATCTATATCTTTACTCAAGTATGATTTTCTGCTACTCTTTACACCTCTGGTTGTGATGAAGTTGGTTCCATCTAGCCACAGTCCAGACAAAATTATATGGTGTTGAAGCATGGAATGGTAGCCATGTTGGTTCCGTTCACCCAAAATAAGTCTCCAAAATTCCCTGCTGCAAAACAACCCCAAACTATTAACCCTAACCGTAACACTAAACCCTAACTTCTATCCCTAAACCCAACCCCAACCCTAACCAAAACTTAACCCTAAACCTAAACATAACCCTAGGAAAAAAGAGAAAGCATTTCAGGCAAAAAAAAAGAGAAAGGGCAAATGCCCCTCAAACTAGCCGATCTGTACTGATATGACCTAATCCTTGCTGCCACTACAGACACTATACACACACACACACACACACACACACACAGGTCGTAACACAGGTAATTACACTACCTTATCTGTACTTACAGTGTCCAATCTGTACTCACACTCCAGAGGTGGGAAGTAACGGAGTACAAATACTTCGTTACTGTACTTAAGTAGATTTTTCTGGTATCAGTACTTTACTCCACTATTTATTTTTCGAACAACTTTTTACTTTTACTCATTACATTTTTACACAAATATCTGTACTTTCTACTTCTTACATTTTCAAAACCGGCTCGTTATTTAGTTTTAATCCATTGATTTGGTGAAATATATTTTTTATTTTCACTGCGCGCTGATTTCAGCCGAACAACCGATTTCCTGTTACTGCGCGTCTTTTTCAATCCGCTGGTGTATAAAGTCCTGACTCTCACTCTTTACGAAGATAAGAATCAGCAGGCAGAAGGCAGTAAGAAGTTTGGGGTTAACATGGATGAGACAGAGGGAGTCAGTGATGAGAACATGACTGAGAACAGACACATTCATGATCATCATCATCTTTTCTCTGCTTGTGTTCTGTATGTGGATTTTCAGCCTGGACACATTCATTAGGTAACAACATTTTTAATTAGTTTTGTATTAATATATATATATATTATTATATATATTTGGCTGTCAAAATTAAAACTATTTAAACAGCACTAAATGTTATTAACACGCTATCAATTCAGCGCGCATTTCTGTTTTTACCATTTTTATGAAAAAAAAGGTAAATACATAAATAAATAAATAAATAAATATAAAAGAGGCGAAATTAAAACCTCCAGCAAAACATACACTTATTTAAGACGTCCCTTCTTTACTTAGATATAAAATAAATAAATAAACTCCACCGAAAAACATTTTTAATCAGTAAACTTTTGTTTTATTTCTGCGCCAAGACTCAAATCAAACACCAAATCCGCCATGTTTTACACAATTAACCCTCTGGGTGGCGTTTTGTGGGTTTTTCCCTCATAATGGCGAAACAAACTTAAATTACTGTCCTTACTGATCGTACAGATAAAAACAATACATCATTCAAATCTGTAAAATGTCTATAATTATATATATAAAATCTTCTTGACTTGACTTGAAGAGGTGCAGTTTCTCCGATATCACCTCATTAACTGTCCGTGTGGAAACATAGCAAAGGCTCTTAATGATGTCCACACATCTCTGCACTGTTATAGCCTTTATATTTAATCACTGTTCATATGCTTACATATATATCACATGCTGTAAATATGATACATATTTATCTGCACGATTGCTACTTTTTGCACTTCTGGTAGATGCCAAACTGCATTTCGTTGCTGTGTACCTGTGCTATGCAATGACAATAAAGTTCCTTCCTTCCTTCCTTCCTTCCTTCCATCCATCCATCCATCCATCCCTCCATCCAATATTAATATGATGTGAGGTCCAGTTAACAGCTAAAACAGGTAGAAGTAATTACTTTTTACTTAAGTACATGTCAGAGCCAAGACTTCTTTACTTTCACTTAAGTAAAAAGGTATAGTCAGTACTTCAACTTTTACCCGAGTATTTTAAAAAATGAGTATCTGTACTTCTACTTAAGTAAAGGATGTGTGTACTTTTGCCACCTCTGTCACACTCACACTAGCCGATCTTCATCACACTCTCCGATCTGTGCTCACACTACTACAGATGTGGTGTGAGTGCTTAGTGACTTGGAGTAGGCCAGTGCACAACACTCACACTACCCGATCTGTACTGACACGAACCAATCCTTACTGACACTACACCATTACACACACACACACACACACACACACACACACACACACACACACACAGGTCGTCACACACAGGTAATTACACTAACTGATCTGTATTCACAGTGCCCAATCTGTACTCACACTCACACCACCTGTTCTGTACTCACACTCACAATACCCGATCTGCATCACACTATCCGATCTGCAATTACACTACCCGATCTGGGTCACACAACCCGATCTGCACTCACACTTGCACTTCCCGATCTGTTCTCACACTCACTACCCGACCTAACCCTAACTCTGCACGCACACTCACACTAGCCGATCTGTACTCAAACTACACGATCTGTACTCACACTACACAAGCTGCACTGACAGTCACACTACCCGATCTGTACTCACACTTCCTGATATGTACTCACACTCACTACCCGATCTAACCCTAACCCTAACCCCAACCCTGCACTGAGACTCACACAACCCGATCTGCACTCACACTCACACTACCCCATCTGCGCCACAATACCCAATCTGCGTCAAACTGCCCGATCTGCGTCGCATTACCCGATCTGTGTTACACTACCCTATCTGTACTGACACGATCCAATCCTTACTGCCACTACTGCCACTACCCAATCCATACTGACACTACACCATCTCACAGACACACACACACACACACACACACACACACACACACACACACACACACCGGTCGTCACACAAAGGTAATTACAATACCCGATCTGTACTCACAATGCCCAATCTGTACTCACACTCACACTACCTGATCTGTAATCACACTACCCGATCTGCATCACACTACCCGATCTGCATCACACTACCCGATCTGTACTTTTAGTACCCAATCCGCATCACACTACGCGATCTGTACTAACACTAACTGATCTGCATCACACTACCCGATCTGCATTTACACTACCTGATCTAACCCTGACTCTAACCCTTTCCCTAACCCTAAACCTAACCCCTGAACTTAACCCTATCCCTGACACTGACCCTAACCCTAACACCAACCCTAAAACCTAACCCTAATCACTATCCCTAACCCCAACCCTAAAACCTAACCCTAAGCCCTGACACTAGACCCAACACCTAACCCCTAACCCTAACACATGAAACTAACCTTAACCCTAACCCAAAATAAGTCTCCAAAATTCCCTAATGCAAAACAACCCCAAACCACTAACCCTAACCCAAATCGCTATCCCTGACTATAAAACCTTACCCTAACCCTAACCCTAAATCCTAACCCTAACCGCTAAACTTAACCCCAACCCTAACCCTAACCCTAACTCCTAACCCTAACCTTAACCCCAACCTTAATCCTATCCCTGACCTATAACCTCGAACACTAACCCCAACACTAACCCCTAACCCTAACACCTAATCCTAGCCCTAACCCTAATCCTAACGCTAACCCTACACCCAACCCTAACCCCTAAAATCCTAGTATGCATACTTAAATTTCTACATACTAGCATTAACATTTTTTTCAATACAATTTGTAAATGAAGATCCCATTTAGAAAGATTACTATATTAATTTGTCTTTTGTTTGAAAGACTTGTTTGATCTTTGTTTCATTCTGGCATGTTAAAGAGGTTGTTGGGTTGATAGTTAATTCAGTGTTGAGTTGTACATTTTGATTTGTATTTTAGAAAAGAAAACCTCTGAAAGAAAATCATCTGTTAAGGGCTTTTCACTAACATGTGTCTTGGTGTTGAGCACTAGTGTATCTTTGAGCCTATGTTCAATATGAGTCAAATACTCTCAAAAGATTTTACTTAAGTCATATTGGAATTGGTGACTTGAATTGGTGAGTTTAACTTGTAATGGAGAAAGTTTCACAGCAAGGTATCTATATACAAACCTAAGGTATCTACAAACCTAACCCTGACTTCTAACCTTAAAACATAAACCAATCCCTAACCCTAACCCTAACACATAAACCTAAGCCTAACCCTAGCCCTAACCTTAACCCCAACCCTAACAGTAACCCTAACCCCTTAACCTAACACAAACATAACTATAACCCTAACCCTAAACCCAACCCTAATCCCAAACCTAACCCTAAAAGTTAAAATTCTAATGTGCATACTTAAAATTCTAGTAAGCAAACTTAAATTTCTACATACTAGCATTAAAAAAAAAAGTTAAAAAAAAAAAAATTTAAAAATTGGTTAAATAGAATTTGTTAATTGAAGATCCCTTTTCAAAAGATTGCTTTATTATTTTGTATTTTGTTTAACCGACTTGTTTGATCTTTGTTTAATTCTGGCATGTTGAAGAGTCTGTTGTGTTTATGGGTAATTCAGTGTTGAGTTGTACATTTTGATTTGTATTTTAGGGAAGAAACCCTCACAAATCAATTGTTAAGGGCTTTTCACCAACATGTGTCTTGGTGTTGAGGACTAGTGCATCTTTGAGCCCATGTTCAATATGAGTCAAATACTCAAGTACTCTTCAAATCAAATTCTCTAATAAGAATTTTAATTTAATTCAATTGGTGACTTGAATTGGTGAATTGAACTTGGAGAAAGTTTCACAGTAAGGTATCTATATTATGACTCAAGAAGGATTTTCTGCTACTCTTACACCTCTGGTTGTGGTGAAGTTGGTTCCAATTAGCCACATTCCAGACAGAATTACATGGTGTTGAAGCATGGAATGGGAGCCATGGTGGTTCCTTTCACACTAAACAAGTCTCCAAAATTCCCTGCTGCAAAACAACCCTAAACCCTAACCGCTATCCCTAAACCTAACCCTAACCCTAGACTACAACCGCTAACCCTAACCTCTAACCCAACCCTAACCCTAATTCTAAACCTTGACGCTAACCCTAACCCTAACCCCTATCCCTAGCACATAAACCCAAACCCAACCCTAACCCTAACCCCAACAATAACCCTAAACCTAACCCTAACCCCATCACTAACCCTAACCACAACGCTTACCCTGACACCAACCCTAACACATAACACATGTTGGTAAATTGAACTTGTAATGGAGAAAGTTTACCAGTAAGGTATCTATATTTTTACACAAGAAAGATTTTTAGCTTCCCTTTACACCTCTTGTTGTGGTGAAGTTGGTTTCAATTAGCCACAGACCAGACAGAATGACATTGTGTTAATGCATAGAATGGTAGCCATTTTGGTTCCTTTCACCCAAAATAAGTCTCCAAAATTCACTGCTGCAAAACAACCCCAAACCATTAACCCTAAACCTGACCCTTAACCCAAACCTCTAACCCTAATCCTAACCCTAACCCTAACCCTAACACATAAACCTAGCCCCAACACTAACCCTAACCCCAACTCTAACCCTAACTCCAACTCTATCCCTAATCCTAGCCCTAAAAAGGATGGGAATCCCTCAAGGTCATTGTCCTACAGGCCAACCTGCAAAACATGGATGGCTATCCCTCAGGCTCATGGTCCAACAGGCCAACCCGCAATGGTCTGTGCCCGAGAAAAAAAGCAGAGATAATTTGAATTTAGAAACTAGGTACTATTTATCCCCAAGGCCTAAATGAGAGGTGAATACAGCCTTATTAGGGGGCATTGATGGCCTGACCAAACAGGTTAGCACCTACCTCTGACTCTAAACCTAAGCCTAAAGCCTAACCCCTAACCCAAAAATCTAACCCTAAACCCCAAACCCTAACTCCAACCTCTAAGCCCAAAACCTACCCCCACCCTAAAACCTAACTCTGATTCCTTTCCCCAACCTTTAATCTCAATCTTAAAATGTAAACCTAACGCTAAACAAAAACCTCTAACCTTAACCCCAAACCTAAAACCTAACCCTAATCCCTTTCCCTAATCCCAACCCTAAAACCTAACCATAAATCCTAAACCTAAAACCTAACCCTGAATCCTAACCCTAACCTCAACCCCATCCCTAACCCAGACCATAAAACCTAAACCTAAACCTAAGCCCTAACCCTAAATCCTAACCTTAACCGCTTACCTTAACCCCAACCCTAAAACCTAACCCTAACCCCAACAGCTAGTCCTAACTTTAAATCCTTACCCTAACCGCTAACCTTAACCCCAATCCAACCCTAACCCTGAAACCTAACACCAACCATAACCCAAAAACCTAACCCTAAACCAAAAACCTAACCCTAATCCTATCCCCAACCCTCAAACATAACCCTGAACCCTAACCCTAAAACCTAACCGCTAACCCTAACCAAAACCTAACCCTAACTCTTACTCTAAACCCTAACCATTACCCAAAACCATAGCCCTAACCCCTATTTCCAAAACCCAACCAAAACTTAACCCTAAGCCTAACCATATCCCAAAACCTACACCCAAACCTTAACCCTAACTAGTAACCCTAAACCTAACCTTAGGAAAAAAGAGAAAGCATTGCAGGCAAAAGAAAAAAGAGAAAGGGCAATTGCCCACTGCTCATCGTGCCACTTATTTCCGGTTGCAGAGATGTGGTGTGACTGCTTAGTGACTTGGAGAAGACCAGTGCACAACCCTCAAACTACCCGATCTGTACTGATATGACCTAATCCTTAATGACACTACATACACTACACACACACACACACACACACACACACACACACACACACACACACA
>JAAIIK010000060.1:2559913-2570435 GCA_014706435.1 Silurus glanis | reverse complement strand
TCTATCTATCTATCTATCTATCTATCTATCTATCTATCTATCTATCTATCTATCTATCTATCTATCTATCTAAATTGTCTGTCTGTCTGTCAGTCTGTCTGTCTGTAACTCGGCGTGGCAGCTGCAGCCTCTGGACAAAAAAAAAAACCAAAAAAAACAGGTAAGATCGTGATGACGTCAACAGGCCAGGTAGCGTAGCGCGCCCAATCAGGTCCGCGGCGCATGCGCAACCACGAGCTCCCGGAGGAGATTTCTGAGCGACTTTCTCTCTAAACCTGTAAGTTCACCTGTTGGTTCCAGATTACATGACACATATTTTCTTTTGTGAGTTTTGCGTTTTATAGGCGTGCGTAGTAAAGTTTAGAAAGTTGGACGCTTGTGGTGTTCGTGTTCGGTCTTCATATGGGGCTTTGTGACTGCTCTGATCTCACTTCACAGCAGGTTTGTGTGCCGCACCATTCCTCCTGCTCATTTATTCCCAGCTCGGGGTTTGTCCTCAAGTCTTGACGTCTCGCTTTGGGAAAGCTAAAGCTTGGCGTGACGAGTTTGTCACTGAAAACCAACCGAGGAATGCGTTTTATTTGCACTTTAATATTATGTCTTGATATGTGCGTATAAACTCGCGTTATTGTAACTGTAACTGCTCTTATATACACGTTTTTATCGCTTTATAGTTCAGAGGCCGAGTTCAGAGACTTCAGACTAACCGAGTTGCCAGATTGCGCATTATCCTTCATCGTTGGCTGTTTTTGAACACATTATGTGAATATTTAATTAGATTATGTTGAAAACTATGTTCTTTAAAACAGCCCACTTCAGAAAATACAAATAATCCGATTAGACGCTTTTAAAAATCAAGGTCGTAAAGTGGTTATTGGCTCAATCTGGCAACCCAAGGTCGACGTGTCCGTGTCCACACAGTAAACAGCAGGTTTGTTTGGACAGAGCAGGAGAGTTGTCATCTACACTGCCTGCTTTCATTGCACATTACACTGCATGTTCTGTGTAGTACACGCTTTCTGGTTTTAATGTACATTTCCACATGTTCTACAGTTTTCCACGTTGCCTGAAAAGCCCCTGATCCAACAGATTTCTCACATATTTATGCGTTTGTCTCATTTTTCTTGATCTCCTGCAGGTCCCATTTCAAGCAGGATGACTTCTAGGAGGAAGATTGAAGCATGTCGTATATGTGGAGGCGACCTACAAGGGAATCAACGCCGCTGGCTTTTTTCAGCTCAAAATAAGAAAGGGGCCCAGAATCAGAGTCCATCTGTCCTGCTGTCACCAACCTGGTCTGCCCAGAGTAGTCCATGGGGTATGGAGAATACACACACAAACCTACACAAAAGTTCTGTTTGATGTGACTAGATTTAGAATGATCAGTTTTTGAAGGTAATAATAAATTATCAAGAAACCAATACAGGGAATACTTCAGCATTACTTAATTTAATCTCTATCTAATGCATCTGTATGTACCAAAAACAAATCATTTTCAGTCCTCATGATTTTATGTTTGATTTTTACAGAGAGAAGAACAGAAACCTCTCGTAATTCAACCTCAATGATCGAAGGGTCATTATTTGTTGAAATATACTTTCTGGACTATTGACATCATTTATGTTTTCAGAGACAGAACAACTTCTCTAGGAGGAATAGTTTGTTGTTATGCATTATGTATGCAAATATATGGTTTTTTTTTTCTAGAGAATAATAATAATCAGTGCATTTTAGAAAATTATTTTAATTTATTTGTTTGGAGTCAAATTACTTTTTGGCATGATGATGTTACCCAAGGATTCAAGATCATCCTTGGTTGCTTGTGAGTCAGTCATAGCATTGATGGAAAGCATTGATTTTTGGGGCATTCTCCCAATTTTGAAAAGTTGGACAAAACAAAATTCAGAAGAACCTTTTTTAGTGTAATATATTTTTTTTGTTTCAACCCTGCTCTTAGACTTTTTGAAATTTTATTTAAATTGGATTTTTATTCACTTAAAAGGAAATGTGTAATTTATTGTTTGGAGGAATTCTGTTTACATTTAGAATTAAAAACAGCTATTTCTTCAAATATTGTATTACATGTAATGTATATACTTTAACTTTTGCAGAACACTTGGGTTTAAATATGTAGTATGTTTAAAAGCTAAACGTTTTAAATTCCTAATTGCTAAAGTCTTGCATGTTTTTTATTTTTATTTTAGGCAGTACATTGTCTCTTGGATCCTCAAATTCACCATACAAGTCTCATACCCTTCCCACCCCCAATAAAGGACTGGACTTGCTTGCTGTGCTGACACACATATTAGGGCAGTCTGTAACACGGGAAAATGGAAAAGGGGAATTTATATGTGGCAAATGTGTGTCTGTGCTTGAGCGAGTGTTTAAGTTTGACACAGTCATCGCCAGAGTTCGGGTTTTATCCAGGGAGAGGCTTCAGAAACTGACTAAGGAAAGAGATAGCTTGAGACGGTGGGTATGGAATATTTATAGACAACACCATCCGTTTGTCCTTAAGAGCAGAGGAAGCTCCAGTGAAGATGAGGTCGAGCTGGGAGAAAAGGACTCTGGGAAAGCTTACCGAGAGATGCTGAGTGACAACATGGCTCTCGCTGCATATGAATGCTGGTCTGAGAAAACTGAGTCATGTCCATATTTTAAGAGAACCGGTAAAAGATGCGGCAAATTGAAAAACTGTGAGTGTTGTGACTCCTTAAGGGTTTCCGATGCCAATTACGAATTTATTTGTGGAGTTCCTCGCAACTTACCTGAGCAAGCCCTGTCCCCAATCGGCATGCCTCTCAACTGGCCCCGAAGTCCATCAATGCGCTCCAGTCCTGCCTCCTTAGCTGGTTCCTGCCATTCACTAAAAGCACGATCTCGTACAGCTTCAGCACCTTCGCTCGACTCTGTAGATGGTTATGATCCATTTGACTGGCCAGATGAGCATTTCGTCATCTTGGACTCCATCCTTGATAAGCTGAAAAGTATAGAGGGAAAGCCAGTCAGGTCTCCAGCAGGAAGTCGCATACCAATTTTAGCAAAAGGACAAAATGGCTGTGGTGCAGATGGATTGCCTTCGATCGGGGTCACACGGGTGCTGAATTTTGTACAGCGAGATGAACGAGACAAGGAAGATGTGAATGGAGAGAGTGACGATGTACTGACTGAATTGAGGGATGATTTTATGCCACTGCATAGAGAGGTGAGGAAATGGTTTTTGATAAATATATATATATATATATATATATATGTCACATTGTATTCAGTTTCGGAAGCCTTGCTGCTGCTATGTTATTCCACATGAATGCAGGTCATAGTTTTCGGTTTAAGTAGGGATATGTTCAAAGTCAAAACAGTGATGTATTTAAGAATTAAAAAAAGACATTATTTCAATCTATAATCTATGGTATCGCTTATATTCTTAGAAATATAAAATAGTTTATCAGGGAAATATTTTGGGCTTTACAGTTAGACTGCTTCATAAATTTTAGTCAATCTTTGTCACAATGTTGCCATTTGTGACACAAGGTCTTTACCTGTTAAACAATAATAATTAATAAATATTTCTATATATAAAGTAGTTCAATCATCTGCCTGATAGAGGTAAAAAAAGCCATTTATATCTTTACAGCATACAATGTATTGTAAAGCCTATATGAGTCATAAACTAACTTAAGTACACCTTAGTATTGACTCTGCAAAGCTCTGGAAGTATACAGATTTTTTTCTGTCCAGAAAAGTTGGTTTGTCTTTATGGTTGCCATGGTGTGTTTTACACATCGCTCTACAATCTCTCACTAATGTTCAGTTGAGTTGAGGTGTGGCGACTGTGAAGGCCATAGCACATGATTTACATAATGTCATAATGTCAACCCTTTATCTCTTGTATTTGGTGGGAGGACAAACCTCTGATCAGGATACAAATTTCATCATAGGATAAAGGTGCTCAGTGACCCTTCCTCCCTAAACTGACAAGTGGACCTTAATTATTCTAGGAAACAGCAGCAGTACAACAGTGCCACTGGTTTTCTAGTGAACTGTTTAATTATATTCTGAAATATAAATCACTGCTACAAAAATCTTCCCAAAAACTTTGTTCACTTGACCAGGACTAATCGTATTATACAGTATAGTGATTGTCACAAATTCTTTCAAGCTACATACACAGTAAAAACTGTATTTTATAGTGATATATTTGTAAAAAAAAAATTGACTTTGTTCACATATTTACTCTTGTGGTTTTTTTTTAGGTAACCACAAACAAAGTGCACTTTGTAGTCAAGCAGTTACGAGAGCAGCTGGATGAAGCACAAGCTCGAATCAGGACGTTGGAAGCAGGGCTTCTGAACAGCAACCTTTCAGTTCCCAGTAAGACCAGTCAGTCAAAGCAGTCACTACCAAAGGTAAGAATTATGGTATCAAACAGCAATTTAGTAATTACATGATGTTCCACTGCTGGTTTGGTGTGTTTAGGCAGCCTCTATGGGAATTATATTTGTTTACACAGTACATGTTGTACTGTGAGCTGTGAAATGATCCACTGGGTATTTGTAATAAGGTAAAAATGAATAAACATACAACAGAAAATAAAATATGGTTATGTTCTAGCATTTTAAAGATTCAGCACACTAACAGATAACAAACGAATAACCTCAAAAAAAAAAAAAAACAGAAAAAGCATCGGAGCCATGCTGTTAATTACACAATGTTGGAAATGTATCAGTAAATCACACTGTGAGGTAATAAACCACCAAAAATCTTCACTTTGGAATCTCAGTGCTGTTTATGTTCTTCCAGGTGCTGTTCAAGATTTGTATTCATCATTCTGTAATGTATTTATTTTGCTTAAGACATTTGTTGTTGTCATATGACTGACCTGACACTTGATAAATGGATGGAACAGTGACAGCAACTTTTGTAGGTGTGCTGTGAACATAAGATCTATCAAATGTAGAACAGGTTTTGTCGGTCCTGCAGCCTGCTCTTTCTCGCTAATGCAGAAATATCAAGCGTTCTTTGTATTATCTATAATATATATTACCCTTGAACTGCTGTTGCTATGGTGTATTTAATCACGAATTAATATATTGTTTCTAAGTACTTTGAATTGGCCTATTTTTTCAAACTGAGTTGCATCAGGTGTATAAGGCACGTATAGGTGTGTGTAAATGCTGTGGGTGTGGTGTCAGGTGAGGAATTGCACAAATGCAGGTACACAAAACAATAACACATTAAGCATGTGCACTCCCGTTTGCGGAATCTTCCTCAGCAGGAGGTGTTTGTTCTGAGCGTAGGCTGAGTTCATTAATCAATAACCAGAGGTTCCATTGCCAAATAACAAACATGTGACCCACCTGTCCTGTAGGTATAAATGTTTGTGTGGCAGTGAAATGTTAATGTATTATTTTTCACAGTTGAATTTTGCCGTTTAAAGAAAATGTGCGCATATAACGAAGTATTCAGAAACACTAATTTTTTTTTATTTTTTTTATTTTTTTTATTTATTTATTTTTTTTGCTATGACTTTATGAGGACAGTAAACTAATGGATAGGCTCCTGATCTTTTGCAGTATCCTAAGAGCAGCTCGGAGGACGAAAATGGACTGATCCGGAATCTTAGCTATTCACTGCAAAGCAAAGACAGAGTTATTCAGGTTGCTCCAAAAATTCAGCATAGCGATTAAGTTTTAATCGCTCTAGCATATCGCCTCAGGTAACTGACTTGTGATTGATTCTGAGCTTTCCTTTCAACAGGAATGCGTGGCTTTGATCCGAAAGCTGTGTTTGGACCTTGGCTCAGGGTTAGAGGAAGCTGATAAACTCATCAGCTATGTAACAGTAAGACTGACCAGTTCACACTCAGATCGAGAGGTGAGCAATGTGAAAGTAAATGTTTCCATAATTTTTCAAGGATTAGAATGTACTGTATGTATTTGTCTACAAGCAATAATATCAAGTATACAACATTGATTCAATATCTTTAAACAGCTAAAGATTTGTTGGTCAAATTTTTTTTCTTTTATTTTTTATAAACATTATGATTTAAGATTACTGCATACCATGTCCAAATACCATGTGCTACACATTAATCACACAATATTTCACATATATTCATTTGGATAATTCTTCAATGAAATGAAACATTTTCAAGAGAGCTTTATATCAAATCTATGCACTTTAATAGATCTTTATGTATCTTAATGTATCTTTTGTGAGAGGAACAGGCTTCTAGTACTAAAAAGGAAATCTTATCTTGACTGGAAATTAGGGGGTCCTAGAAGCTGAGCTGACTGAACTGAAGGAGCGAGAAAGAAGCCTGCAGAAAGAGCTGAAGGTGTTGCAGGAGGCAAACAGCGGTCAGGAGAGAGATCTCCTCACTCTAAACAGTGTGCTCCAGACTAACCAGGATATCATAAATGTAAAGCAAACACAGGACTTATGCCAAACAAATACACAGAATCTTATTATGCAAATGACCTGTCTTATTCAGAATTTCCCTTTTGTTTTTAGCATTTGCGAGTAGATCTGACAGAAAAGACTCAAACACTGCAGGACTTGCAGAAAGAGAGGGGGTTATGGAAAAAGCGGGACTCAGCCCTGGAAAAAGTGTTGCAGGAAAAAGAAGCTCTCATCACTCGTCTGCACCAAACAATAGAGAGCTCTCATAAAGATGTTCAGGTTCTTTCTCTTAAGAAATCTGTTGTTGTTTATGCTATAAGCAGTGGACATGTGACACCAGGTTCAAATGACTTACAAAATTCTTGTGGTTCACAGGCACTTTCAGATTCTCTGATTAGTAGGGGATTGCAAGGAGGTGGAGCTGAGGGTGCTTTGGCCCAACAGGTGCTAGAGCAGGAGTCCCTGCTTTCAGGCTGCCTCAAAGATTGGGAATCAAACACTGCCACCACAAGGCAGGAAGTGTCAAAACTCTGCACAGCTTTAGAAGAAGCTGGGGCTGTAATACAGGTATGGTGGCTGAGTGAAAAATCACTTTAAAAAAAAAAGCACAGAAATCTCATCTGTTGCACATTTCGCAAACTCACAGTTCGTATTAAAAAAAAAAAAAAGGAACAATGTGCCAAGGTGTGTATATATAAATAATAATAAACAAACAGTATGATATTTGCTACCTTATGTGGAATTAGCAGTATTCTAATTTTAACTGACACTCCCTTATTAAGAAACACAAATATTTCCCTTGTCTCTGAGCCAGTCAGATGCCTGAACATGTAGAGAGAGACATTTCCCAAATCCATTAGCCTACAGGCAGCGTGGGGTGAAAAGTATTGATTTGTAGCCAATGTATTTTAAGTGAATTTATCAAAACTGTATGTTTTATGTCTCAACTTGCACAGCTGTGCTCTAAATACAAGTTTCCACACACATGGATTTTCTATGGTGTTCCTCCACCTAAGTGACTCAGGTTCAGAGAATTTCTAGAATGCTGAATACATGTTTTAGAATTGTGGTTATGGAACTTGTCATCTACTTGTGGACCAGTCACTGATCTTCAATCTACTATGCATTAGATTAATTTTCTTAATGATTTGCTAATATCTTTACACATTTTCTAGGACCAAAGGCAAACACATGAACAAGCCATCACAGAACTATCAGAACAGCTGAAAGACTCTCGCAAGGAGCTGAGGGAGATTATTAAAGACACCAAACAGGCAGAACAAGCCTGGAGGACTGAAAGGGTGAAAAGAGATTTTGAAGAAGGTCGACTGGTCGACTGTTTGCGGAAAAGAGATAAACTCATTGAGGTATGTGTTCTCTGACTTTCTTTCTTGTTATACACTGAGGCTGCACTGTACAGCACATATTAGCTACAGTTTCAGTGGACGATTAGTGTGTAATACATCTATGATGTCACAATGTTTTATTTAATTAGTTTTTTGTTTTTATTTTATTACCAGCAAGTTCTCTTGGATGCAGAGAAACGTGATGGCATGCTTATAGAACTGCATCAGGACATCTTAAGTAAGGTTGAACCAAGGGTCGGTCTCAAACACACGCTATGATTGTGTAAAGTCTGTTTGTGTGTGTGTGTGTGTGTGTGTGTGTGTGTGTGAAAGAGAGGGGGGTAAAATATATACGCTGGAATATGAATGGTGGTTATATACTGGGTTATGATGGCCATATCTATATGTACTAATACTGCCTCAGATTGATAGCCTCAATTGCCAAGATACCTTATCTTCATTTCTGCTTTTTATGGGTTGAATGTTTTTCTAAGGTAAGCCTTGCCTATAATTGTTTTCTATTGTTTGTTCTCTGCTGCTGAACATATTGTAACATACTGACTTTGTGCAGCCTAAGTCACATGTGATAGTTTCAATTTATTTTCTTTCCAAAGCACAATGTTATATAAGTAATCATCCTTTTTTTTTTTTTTTTTTTTAAATCACATACCAGACCAAAGGGTGCCTGCAATGTAATTCTGCTTTTATTTCTGGGATTTCTGCAATTAATATTTTTTATTTTGTAATGTACTACTACTGGGTTTTTTTGGTTAAACTTTATTTTAATATTTTAAAGACATCTTTGCGTATTTCTTTATTTATAAGGGGCGGCAACCAAGTGAAATTTGGTAATCCCTTTTGTTGTCTACTGTCTTCTTTACATGTAGGCCCAAAAGCCTGTATTCTGAAATGTAATGTACGGTTGATGTTATATTTATGTGCCTGGTTGTTCTTTCTTGAGAACAGTAACAATAAACACGGTCACACTATTACTAAAATGATCACGTTTTGTCATTAATAGATCATGGTTGGTTTGTTTGTTGTTGTCGTCGTCCCCCCATCATTGTGTGACAAGATGAACGGTAATGTGATAACTGCTGATCGGGTTGCAGAATGACTTTGTTGCTGTCTGACCTTATTCGTGTAATAGGTTTATGTAAGAAGTATTACTGTTGGAATATAATCCTTATTAACAGGTAAGTTGTGGTAAAAACGATGAGACCAACTTTAGACATGTTGGGAAGGAAAAAAAATCTTAGACAATTACACAAAAAAATTATAGTGATAAATGAGCTGAAAAATGGTCTACCAGTTTAAGCATCTCAGTCAGCGTTTAGAAAATTTTGACTACTTTTACTAAATTATGTAAACTAGTTATACTTGTTTGCATTAGTATTAGTTTTTGTGTGACCAAAACAGACACAGGCTTTGGCTTTTAGTAACATAATATAAATGTAAAGACATTTTTTTTATGCATTTAGGTTTAAATCTATCTATTTTTACTTTAATTTAGTTATTGCACTTATTTTGATTGACTAATGGAGTACTTTGGCTTCATTTTTTTTAAAATTGCTGCATGCAAAAAAATAATCTATTTAAACATATTTTTTTATTATTATTTATAAAAAATATATATATTGTTAGAGTTTCCATTCAGTAAAAAAAAAAAGACTTGGTGAATGCCATCACTGCCATACTGTATCACGTAACACTCCAGGCCAACGTGGCGCGCGTGTGTTGTGTGGTCACCATGGAAACGTCACAAACGTTATTCTCCCCGACCAAACCGAGTCAGTAGATAACTTTAGTTCTCTCTACACTTCCGACACAAAGCAAGTGAAGATCGGTGCAATCAGAAATGCAAGGTGGTACGGTGGTTAGGTCAGCTCCGTATACCGCGGTCATAATCGGATCTAAATGTCCATGGGATGAAACTCTTAGCTCCATCCGGCGTGCTGAGCGCCTGGTGCACCAGTCTCATGTACGCACTCTGGATTGCGCCGCACGCTATCGAGCTCCACCTCACTCATCCCAGCTCCCGGGTCCAACACTTCGGGCCTACAGTGTTAAAAAGGACGTAATTCAAACTCGACCTGCATCTTCTGGCACTCTGGTAAGATGATCATTCCATCAATAACACATTCATGAAATACGTTTATCATGTAGATCTTTGTAGGTAGATCACTGTAGTCCATCTGTTTCTATACACCCCAATCCAGAGAGATCAGATATGAAACACATGATGTTAGAGCCTATTTGTAGAGAGATCATTGATCAGAGTTACACATCTGTTTCTACACCCAGTACACCCACATCTACAGAGATTACAGCTAACAGACAGTGTAAAATAACCCACTGGTTCCATGCTGGAAGAAGGCAGAAGAGACCAGACAATCGTTCACCAAGCAGAGCTTTCTTTATTTTCGTTCATTTTCACACACACTCGAGGATCGGGATGACTTTCCCTCTCGACGTCCGCCGGCGTCTCACTTGCGGATCGTCCCGCCTTCCTCCGGTGCCTCACTTGCGGATCGTCCCGCCTTCCTCCGGTGTCTCACTTGTGGATCGTCCCGCCTTCCTCCAGCGTCTCACTTGCGGATCGTCCCGCCTTCCTCTGGTGTCTCACTTGTGGATCGTGCCGCCTTCCTCCAGCGTCTGTGCGTCTCACTTGTGGATCGTCCCGCCTTCCTCCGGTGTCTCACTTGCAGATCGTCCCGCCTTCATCCGGCGTCTCACTTGCGGATCGTCCCGCCTTCCTCCAGCGTCTGTGCGTC
>JAAIIK010000060.1:2546185-2559903 GCA_014706435.1 Silurus glanis | reverse complement strand
TCCCGCCTTCCTCCAGCGTCTGTGCGTCTCACTTGCGGATCGTCCCGAATTCATCCGGCGTCTGTGCGTCTCACTTGCAGATCGTCCTGCCTTCCTCCGTGCGTCTCACTTGCAGATCGTCCCGCCTTCCTCCAGCGTCCTTGCGTCTCACTTGCGGATCGTCCCGGCTTCCTTTGTCTTTCTCCTTCGCCCGCGCTCAGTCACCGTTCGTCAACCCTTCTGCCCGTCTCTGCTTGTTGGCTCTCTCTCCGAAGCTGGTGTCTCGCTCCAACAGAGCACATTGATTAGTCTCATCAGCTCCACCCTCCACTCGCTCAACCCTGAATGAACCACCACAGAAAGTTTACCCTTTATTGCTTAGTGACTAAATCGAGGTAGATGTTGTACAATCAGTTGTAGTGAATGTGATAAAGAGGTCGGTGAGAATATCTGCAAGGTGGATGTAGTTGATGGTGGTAGTAACCATGTTTATCTTTTTCACTAAAGCTGAATTCATTGTGCGGGACTGGCCCGTTCCCACCGCCTGCGCTTCGTGAGCAAAGTGCAGGCCTCAGCAAAGCACTGTCTGCTGAATACACCCGTGCAGTACGGCAGGTAGAAGGTCATTTACGGAGACAGGCTGGGAGGATCAACGAAGCAGCTACTAGGCTGAATCATCAGAAAGAGAAATTAGAGAAGCTGCTGCGAAGTGTCAGGACAGCACTGCTTGTCAACAAGAAAACCACAGAGGAGCGAACACGAAGACCAGCAACTGAGACAGTGAGTGAGGATGAAGGGGTGTGGAGAATGTATCTTTGTTACAGGATCTAATAGGTTTGGAGGAGAAAAAGCAGTACCTAGAACCATTGATATTCACAGAATGGAGCAATATTACCATAACGGTATCATGATAACATTTGTAGACTGTCAGTACGCATCATATCGCATTTGGTCTCAGATTTCTTAGTACATTACAATGGTCATGACCAGAAGTTTGTACAAATGATGTACTGGATATGGTGTATGAAGATAAACAAAATGTAGTTATTACATAGCAAAACACATTTTTCTGCTCTCACAAGAATTCCTTATGTAGTAGTAATCAGTGGCAAATTAAAGATAAAGTTTATCATCCAAAGAAGGTACAGTGTCTGTCAAAAGTCTGGAAACTCCTAGTCTTGTTTTTGTTTTTGTTCCTTTTGCTTATATGCAACAAACTAAGTCATTTAAAGTTATGGAGATTTACTTTGACCAAACAAATATAGAAATGTACAGATATTGGTACTTAATAAACAGTCAAACTTGATTTCCAGTGAAAAATCCTCCATTGGCATTAGCTTTACACACTCCTGGCAACTGGAAAGTTTATTTCTCCAAACATTTGTTTTTCCTGACCTTGAGTAGAATTTAAGTGTGGTGATTGGACAGGCCATTGCATGATAGATTACACCCCAGGTGTCTGTTTGCTCTCTAAATAATGCTAAGCGAGCTTGGACATATTTTATTGGACCATTGTTGCAGTCCAGACAGAATCGCATGGTGTTGAAGTATGGAATGGTGGCCATGTTGGTTCAGTATTCCTTTCACTAGGAATTAGTCTTCAAAACAACACTAAATCATTAAGCAACCACCTCCCTGTTTGACTGTGGATGTGAGGCAGTCTGCTAATGTCTTCTCCCTTTTCTCTGTCTTATATAAGTTCTTCTGGTTAGAGCCTTCAGAAATTTTGTTCTAGTCATTCACCATCCAATTTATTCATGTTTTTGCCTTTTACCTAGTTTGGTGCTTAAATATAATAAAAGACTAGGTGTTTCTAAACGTTTGATAGGCACTGCAGATCTATTCAAATTGAATAAAATTAATGGGAAAAAAAAAAGTTCTGCCAGTTGCCTGCATTACTCCAAGCTTAAGATCTTTCCATTTTTACTTCCTTTTCCCATCATATTAACTTCCAGGCATGTGTTAAGTTTCACAGAGGGGATGGGATTGGAAATCAATATAAGCAAAGACTAACATTTAATTAGAGACACAGTTCATGTTTTTTCATGCTTTACTTTTCTAATGTTTTAAATCAAATGTTTTTCACTGAAGGAAAAAGATGAAGCTGATTTTCTGCTCTGCCATGAGAGAAAAGGCTTGAACGAGCTGAAGTGGAACCTGGACATTCTGCTGAAAGACACTTTAACTCAAATACAGGTAAAAACAAGACTATAGACTAGAAAAGGTGCACAGCACATGTATAGCTCACCTAGTCTTTGCACCTCTGTGACATTCAGACACTAACTCAAAGCAGCAGATGGCTCCTGGACTGTGCCTTTGAAAGGTCCAGGGTAATTGAGCTGCTCCCTCAGAAAGGACCACCTTCAGCATCTGTCCATCCCTCAATCTCTCCTCTTTTACTGGAACCTGACCCTTCTGGTCCATTTACTCCAGGTACTTACATCAACACTTTTATGTGTTTATGTGACACTGTCTTTTGAATTGAGATGACACGTTCCACAAACGAATCTCAAATTCCCCCGAACACAGAGTGTAAAGAGGTGCTTGAGTCATCAGCAGCAGTCTTGCAGGCGTCTAAGCTGCACAGCAGGAGAATTGAACAGGTCATGTGTGATGTTATCAAGAAACAAGCAGCTCTACACCAGTCAGTTAATGAAGGTCTACTACAGAAAATTGCACAAACCCAGAGTCTACAGGTGAGATGAAACCCTAACCTGTAGACCATAATATATATATATATATATATATATATATCTCCCATTAAAAAAGCACAAGTATGGATGAGATAATTTAGGTTTTAAAATGATGACAGTACATTAATTTAAGACTTTACGACCTTGCAAAAAGGTTTATATTAACACTAGTATGCAATTTAGGACACAGCTAATGTTTTCAAAGCAACTGCAATTCATAACATAGGCAGCAGAGGGCTCTACACCTTCCGATAGCCAAATGGATAAAATGCTAAATATATTTTTCAAATAGCTTGAATGTAATACTAAACGTTGTTTTTTTTTTTACACTAAGAAACTACTGGCTTGGGAACATCGTTACACCTTTAACCTAAGATTATGTGTCCCATATTCTCATGCTATTGCAGATAGTTAGAAATTGTGCTAAATTCTAGTAATCTGTTACATACACAAGCTATTTTATTTTCTAAGAATTAAATCTTTAATATTGAATTATCTATTTTATTATGCAATCTCAACTGTTTAAAATTCAGTATTAGTTCATTACCTAGCTAATCTAGTGTGTACAGATTGCAACACTGTAGCGTCTCATGGTGGTCGTTTTTGGCTAGTTAGCTATCTTAGCATTCAGTGATGTGGATCATATTTTGTAACGACACAAATTGACATCATACTGACCGTCATTGAAAAATGTGACATTTTTCAGTGTTAACAATGCCCAAAATAAATGTACCCACATTTGCACATAGGCCTACATTACAACATTGATTCATAACACTTTGTTTCTTAGCAACGTCTAACGATGAGCTCAGCAGCCACTAGACAGGCCATCTACCGCAAAAAGAGACAGATGCAGTGTGCCAGCTACAGCCATGGAAGAGCTCTGGTACGTTCTGATAGTCATGTGTTAACTTGCAGTATTGTCCCTTACAGTCCTTGATGTCAGGATCAGTGGTGGACGAAGTGCACAAACCATATACTTGAGTAAAAAAAGTAAAAGTAAAGATACACTAGGTTAAATATTGCCTCAGTAAAAGTGTTCCTTTAAACTTTCACTTGAGTAAAAGTATGAAAGTGTTTGCCTTCAAATGTTCTTAAGTATCCAAAGTACTATGATATATTATGGCTACAATATTTTTTATCATTTTTGTTATGACTCTTGCCTAATCAACACAGCTTATGTGAAAAGACTGTTACTGTTAGCACACCGATCTATTAATTGAATGATATTAATGAGACAAACACTAATTGATATTTATTCAAATTATCATGAGCCCAAAACCTTTTTTTCAACTACTTAAAAAATTTATTTTTTGTGGAATTAAGGCCAAGGGTGTGGCCACCAAGCGGTAATCAAAACAAGTTTAAACCATGCGCTCTACTCTGATTGGTGGATTGCTTTGTGCTTGACCGTTTATGTTTTTATCCACTCATAAATAAAAAGGAATGACTGATTTCACAAAATGTAGTTGAGAAAAAAGTCAAATATTTGACTTTGAAATGTAGTGAAGTTAAAGTCTCCCCAAATAGAAATACTATTAAGTAAGGACACTTACAGTCCTTAGCCCTGTGTTTTCTGTGATTGTTGTTGTACGTAGCACCAGAGTTCAGGAGGAACGTTGTTTCATTTCACTGTGTAATGCGTCAGCTATATATGGTTGAAATGACAATAAAAGCTTCTTGACTTGACATGATTTAACACACACTATGTTTCTGCTATAGGGTCCAGTCTCCTCTGGTGACCTGTTCTGCAGAGAAAGGATTAACAGGCCTATTGTGCAGGTGTATGAGAGACACCCAAATTTTCAGCTGCCTGAGTCCAGACTCCTAGCACAGGTAGTGTAATCAACATAATATTATAACAGTCTAAATGTTTGTAATCCACTTGATTAATAATAGAAAAAAAGACAGACATAATTATCAACACTTTAAATGCTTAAATGGTTTGCGTATCATTAAAGTACGAGTGCATACACAACATTGGTTAACATTTCCTGAACCTGTATGGTGCAGTTAAACCGTATTATGTGTGTATTCTAGGGCAAAGCTATGCTGAAGCACCATTTGGAGCGTGCAGAGAAAACAATAGGAGAGCTGCAAGATGTACATCTGCAGCTGGAGGATGACTTTTGTGTAAAGAGAGAGTCAGCAAGGGTGGACTCTGCCGCACTCCGGCTTCGAAGAATGAATACCTCTCACATATTTGTCTAGTCAGCAAATGCATGAAATTTTTAAATGTATCTGCGTTCACCTCTTTCAAACTCATATGTACATCTCTGCACCAGTATTATATAGATTTGAGTTAAGTACAACTAACATACTGGCCCATATATCTGGTAATCATTAAATATAATGAATTTCAAGACTTTGTTCGGACGTCTTTTGTATTTTAATTATCAGGGTGGTGTGGTCATTAATACACTTATTGAAGTTTACTGGAAAGAAAGAAGCGTTAAGATTCAGAGTAGTATTATGGGCATTTAGAGTCGTCTCTGTTTAACCTCTATTACAAATGTGTTTCATATTTATTAGGTTTAGTTGGCTATTTGATCTATTAGGTTATTATCTAAATTAAATAATGAAAAAAAGGTCACATCCACATTTTGAATTTTAAAACAATGCTTACAGAAAACATTCGTTTATTGCAGTTATGTAGCAGTCCAATATATGAGTGATATTGTATTTAGACACCAGATTACGCTCTCAGTGGCACTCGGAGCTCACTGATGTACCGTGCGAAACCCTTATTAGAGATCTGATTTTAAAGTAGAATGTAATACTAAATCATACAAAAGCATCTGCAAATATAATTGAGATATTCAAAAGAGAATAAGTGTTACATACAAAGTGCAGTGCTAACTAAACTAATTCTAAACTATATATTTAAAATTATATAAACTTCTGATATCCTTTTTTAATCTTGGAATGTCAGTGTACAAAAAAAACCCAAAAAAACGTGGTAAGATTTAATTACAATATTTCAGGAAAAGCATTTTGAGTCTAAACTGTAACCGAGTTAGATGTGATCGTGATACGATTTTGTTTAGTTGCTTCTAAAAGCCCTTGTGCAGTCCAAGTCCCCTAGGAGCTCATTCACTCATCTATTTCAGAGGCCTCTATTGAGTTTCCCTACTATCTGGACAGGGACTCACAATGTCCTCCACCTCAATTATTTCCACCACCAGATCTCTGATGCACTTCACGCTGTCCAGTGCTGCTTCTGCTTCTTCATCCTCACTGACAGAGTCTCGGTGTGGAGCTGTGGTGCCTTCAGACACTACCTCGTCTGAGTGTGCAGTCGTGTCACTCTCGCCCTCTGCTGGAGGATCAGGAATAATGGGGAGTCCGTTTGTGTTGGTGCTGCTGGAACTCTCCATCACGCTCTCTGCTGGTGCCTCAGTGACTGCGGTGTCATCTTTAGTTGAAGAGGATTCGCAGAAATGTGTTTCTATTTGTGTGTCTTCTGTGTCCTGAGTCTGGGGACCTGAATTATTTTCAGCATCGGTTGTATCAGGCTGGACTGTACCACTCTGTGGCTCCTCAGGGGTTGCAAGCACGGCATCACAGATCTCAGAATGACACTGATTTGCACTCTCAACCTTTGTCTCTTCTAAAGCACTGACACTCTGATTTTCTTGCACAGAAGCTGGAAGAACAGGATTTTCTGTATTAACTTCAATTGGTATGTTGACAGAAATGGTTTGATCCACATTCGAGTCAGGTTCTGACACAATAATAACAGGAGAAGTCTTGAAATCATTCACAGTAGATATCAAAGCTTGGGTCTGTGCTGTAGCATCAGCTTCTTCTGGTAATGAGGTGCAGGACACGATGTCAGGTTTATCCACAGAAATATCGCAATTCCCCACTGAGGAATCGGATAGGGATTGGGAAGGGGTCTTAGATAGATCTGGAGAATCTACAGATGCACAAGCTGAATGCTCACTGGGTTTGGATGGTTGTGCTTTAGCGGTCTGAGATAATTCATTTGCCAATTCTTGTTTCTCTTCCACTGATTGCTTCTGTGAACTGCCATTTTCCACTATAGGTGAGCTGGACATCTGCTCTGCTTTTTGTGCTGCAACTGCAGATTGCACTACGGCTGGACTGGATGGGGCTGAGCGAGGCGGTGTGCGACTGTCTGTAAGGCTGCTCTGACTTAGACACTGCAGCTCGGTGCTGTCCACAAACAGGTTGTGCTTCTTCAGAGTGGCTGCTTCTTTTACCACTGCATGGAAATAAAGACATTCCTGTTAAATGATCTAGGCAGTGGAGATGATGGGAATTTTTTTCCACCAAGAGAGAAGACAATTACAATCTCTTACAGACTTTAGCATTGTTGTGATTCAAGTATAATGTCCAGATTTTACTATTTAATCTAAGGTTTACCTCTAACTACAAATTTGTTGAAGAAAGTTATTCTACCTTTGTTCACTTCATTATTCAGGATGTTCAGCATTATATCCTCGTAGACGTTCTCCACTTGGATAAAGTTTGTGTAATCGGCAAAGATGTACTGCTCATAGTGCTGGAGCTCCTACAGAAAAAGTTAAAATAGGAAAACTCATTCAGTACAAAGACAAAAAATCTTAGTAAATGTATGTAGAAATGGAGTAAGTGGAAAATTCCAGGTTTATCAGATCCTAACACATGGGAATGTCTCTCTCTGGGACAGATCTTAATGACTTAACTATTGGCTTTTGTCCTTATTCAGTCAAGTAAAATAGACGTATACAAATGCCAACAACTGTTTTCAAACTCATATGTTTGGTGCATTTGGTGATTAAACTGATCTCTGGTCATATATATATATATATATATATATATATATATATATATATATATATATCCCATAAATGAGATTTAGCCTTATCTAATGTATAATGGGCAAGTGTGGATCTTTATTAGCTCGTTATATATTTAACTTTTTCTATCAATACTAAACAATATCATGTGATTTGATTGATTTTAGTAGTTAGTCTTTAACTGAATTCATTTCAGTGTTCCTTGAATATGTAATAAAGGATTTATTTGCTTATTTTAGAAATCAGAATCAAAAGTTAGATCTGTGTTGAAACCAAATATGATATCGGCAAGTTTGGCCTTAGAGCAACTGGTAAAAAACAATGTTTGTGTTAGTCCACAAACTATTTACACAGTGTTTGTCAGTTCTATTTTTATCTCTCTCTTCTTTAAGTAGATAGAGGCCTGTTCTTGGACGTAACTGCTTTGGACTGGTGCCAATATGGCTGCCAAGGGGACAGACTTTATTATAAAACATGTAGTGTAGCCGTGTTAAGTATGAAGTTAAAAGCTGTTCTGCCTTGTTTCATTTCAGTTCTGCTGGCTGGTTATCAAACTCAGTTATATCAGAGAGTTTTTAATCTTTTACACTATTTTCCCAGGGAAATCAAATGAGATATTATGACTCATGTTTTGGCCATAGTGTGTGAGTGCTGATGGAATGCAAGTAATTACAGTTTTACAGCTGGGGGCCAGGTTTCTTCTGATGGCTGGAAAAGTGATGTCCACCAGAGCCTCATGGAAAATCCTCTTCCTAACTGTGCTGCTGTCATAGTCATATTGCTGAAATGTATAAATAGTAAATAGTATTAATGTTCACAAAATAAAGGTTATTGCATCATTTTTGCACGAAATAGTTTAGGTCAAATTGAACATAATGCACACTCACCTTAAGCATTCGAAGCTTGGCTTTCTCCATGACTGTAACCAATTTCTCGGGTTCATCTTTGATAGCTGACTGAAGCAGCAACTCGAATGTGTACACGGCATTCTCCATGAGCTAAAATAAACAAACCACCCATAAAACAAAGAATTCTTTATCTGTATAAGGAATATTTTGTCCAACTAAAGAATGAGCCACAGTCCAAAATATTTGAAATTCAATCATGACTAAGACAGAAGTTGTGCCATTAAGATGATGGTCCACAGAGCAAAGCTGCAACATGAAGCATACCTGCTGCATGTAGCTTTGTGTCTTGTGCACCACCAATGTCGAGTTGGAGAACCTGAAGCGGCTGCGAAGCTCCTGCAGCTGTTCCTTCAGTACGGAGACATGCTGATAACAGTCTTCCAGCTGAGCATGAGACACCTCCGCTAAAGCCTTGAACATATGATACAGAAACCAACATTTAATTCAACATCATACAGAATCGAAGATTCACCAACAGACACGCACATACGCTATCAAACAACATATCAAATACCCACTATAACCCTAATAACCCACATTATTTCTGGTGAAAATGTAATACCCTACTGGAGCAGTTGGGGGCAGCAACACCAATATTTTTCATCAAATTCTAACGTTCATCCAGCAACATTCACATTCCGTTTCACAAACTACTATGAATCATAATACACTTTCAAATATTAGCATTCACCATCAACCAGAGATCCCTCAGTACCAGACCCCTTTGTAAAACAAGTGAACGCTGATAGTTAATGAGCTTGTAAGGTGCTTCTACCCAACCTCTTAATAACTGGGCTAACGTTCACAGTGAATAATAGTTTTTTCAGTACAATAGTACTGAATAATAACATTAAATTGTCAAATCTACAATGGGTTCGAAATCTTAAAAATTCTGATGTTAAATTACAATTGCAACTCATTCAACTCTTCTTCTGAGTCTTACTTTAGTGAGTTCTTCTTTATTTCCTCCAGATTGAAAGTCCGTGCAAATTCGGTTCAGTTCTGTCTCCAAACGCTGTCTCACAGCCTGGAACCCGGAACTCACAGGACCCATCAACTCCTCCAGAATGGAGGCCAGATATGGAGATACACTCTCAGAGCAATACTTCATCGCTGGTTCTGAGACTAGGCCTGAGGCACACGCACATATAAATACACGTCCACTCATTAATGTTCTTATTTCTACTAAAGAAATTACCCACAGAGGAATGTTTATGTATAAATATGTATAAATATGCTTTTTTGTGAACTGAACATTGATCAGGGCTTCTGCAGGTCAAACTGAAGACGTTTTAGGACCCATTTAAGACCATTTAGAGCTAAATATAAGACTTATATCATGACATCAAAAACCACAATTACTTTGTTAGCATTTGGACTTAACCAAGCCCTACATAAACTTGCACTTCCCCATAGCTGAAAAATAAAATCATTTTTTTTTTAATCTGTGGTACAATTCAAGATAGTTTCACACCAATAACAGAAAGCTGACTGGCTGTTGCACGTTGGTCTCATTTGTAGATATTATATTTGGACTACCGAAAAAAGAACTAAACACCGTGGAAATACAAAAAAACACCATTCTAAAGTGCTGCGAGAGCATTTCAATGTGCCTTAGAACAGTGAATTTAAGACTTTTTAAAGACTAAAATTTACATTTTTAGACTTTTTTTTTTTTTTTTTTGTTACTTTTTAAGATGCCACAGAAACCCTGATTGATATACTTCTCTGATAATCTCTGATGATATCCTAAATGCAGTAGATTTAAAAGATATTGAAAATAAAGGCTTTGAGATCATATACAGAATATGGTATCTTAGGACATATACAAGACAATATTCATATAAGCCCTCTACAGTCTACATTTATTGCATTTTTAGCAGACACCCATATCCAGAGTGTCTTACAAATATCTCATACAACTGAGTAATTAAAGGCCTTGCTAAGGGGCCCAGCAGTGACAGCTTGGTGATGCTGGGATTTGAACTTCTGATCCAAGTTTACGACTAAGCTAATACTTTATTTTTTATATATTTATTATAAAATGTTGTATATCTGTGTTTTAATTAGTATGATAAATCTATCAATCTAACGCTGTTTTTACATTAGTGGAATGCACTTGATTTCTAATGATTTCTAAACAGTCAGTCAATTTATTTATGAGATAAAAACATAGAAAACAGTATTTCTTTATTGTAATAACAAACAGGATACCACTGATGGATAAGAATGATAGTCTTGGATCTGCTTTACAACATACTCTCTTCTGAGAATTTATTCAACTCTCTTCTGAGAATTGAATAAATATATTAACACACCTTAATAGACAGCGTGAGGGTTCAACACTGAGGGAACATGCAGAAGAGAGTATGTTGTAAAGCAGATCCAAGACTATCATTCTTATCCATCAGTGGATAAGAATACATATACAAAAAAGTATTTAATAATAAAAACATTTTTTATTATTAAATACTTTTTTGTATATGTATATAGTTATTTTCCGTATCGTGATGCATCTAAGAACCTTTTTTCATCTCTATTCCTTTTACCTTGCAGTTTGGACTTTAGGAAGTTTCTGGAGTTGATGATCTCGTCCAAGTCAGAACGAATGAGTGTCTCCTGTTGTTTGTCAATCTCACTGCACTCCTTCTTCAACCTCTGCAGTCCCTCATTGAGCTGCTGCTGTACCAGCTCATAAGTCGCCTCCACAGTCTGGAAAATGTAAGAAAGGATGTTAATTCGTTTTTTTTTACTTCAAGTGTGCACACATGTAATGTCTTCTGAAATGTATGGAGAAAAAATAACTAAAACATAAAATGTGTACATTATATCTATGTACACATTTAAATATACATAGATATAACTTTACAGTACAGGTACTAACAAAATGCAATTTTGCATTTACCAAAAGTCCCAATCTTGGAAATCTTGTTTCATATCCATGCCAAATACATATCCCTACCCATATGTCTCACATACTGTACATGTCTGACATTTCAGATTGTAATATCAACTTTTCTCTCCTTTTATTTCTTTTGTGTAGCCTAAAACAAAATATACATGTTTGCAGCCGACAGAAAACCAAACAAAAAAAAAAAGGAGAGTGACAAAAATCGCATTTCCATGTCTGTTCATTGATCATGCAATGGTGACAAATTATACCCAAATAATTTTCTCATCATTTTTATTTTTCTAAAAAAAGAATAATAATAAATAAATAAATAAATAAATGAACAGTGCCTTACTGGCAGCAGTGACTAAAAACTTAGCAGCTCTCATGAATTGAAATGAAATTAGTATTAGAAACGAGGTGGGTGAGATTTTTGAGATTTCAAGTAATTTTTGTTGATGTTGGAATGACTTTCTACAGTTTTTGAGTCACACGTGTCTATACATAGAAACTCACCGTGAACCACACTCTCTTTCTCTCAGCTTTCTTCCCCTTCAGCTTGGGCAGCAGCTCTGTCTGCAGAGACGGCAAGAGCTCCTCCATCACCAGGTTAGCCAGCACCTAATTGAACACGAACACGAACACGAACACACACACACACACACACACACACACACACACACTATTAGTCTGAGATTATCACAGCACATTATATAAGAAAAAGTATAATCTATGAACTATCAGGGAATCTTCACCTATGTAAAAACAGAACCAGTTTGAGCTGTTTAACAATCAGACCATTAGAGAACAATTTATAAATAATTGAACAATTCTGAAATAATGTCATCTTCACTGCTCAACAGTTGAAGGATTTTTTTTCCTGTCTATACCATGCTACCAGAACACCTTTTCCACAAATTAACTAAGGCATTTAAAAAAAAAAAACCATTATTTTGCAGAAAACACACTGATCAAAATTAGAGAACAACAATGACTGTAGCATCCCAAAAGGTTACAACAAAGTTTTCTGAAGGTTACAACAGTCAGCAATTAGTAGGAAGTGTACAGGCCTCTGCTCTGAATGACTTCAGCACATCTGCAGACACAGGACAGCACTAGTCTCTCACACTGCTCTGGTGTGATTTTGGTCCACTCTTCTTCCAGTCTCCTCCACAGTTCGGTGACTGTAGTGGGTTTCTTGGCCATAACTTTGTCGCCAAGGATTTTCCAGAGGTTCTCTATTGGGTTGAGATCAGGACTCTGGGCAGGCCATGTCATTATTTCAATGTTTTCAGTTTCAAGGAACTGCTTTACCCGTTTTGCTGTGAGACATGGAGCGTTGTCCTGCATGAACACTGCGGGCTGATGGGGTGATGAACGCAGGGAAGGAACCATATGTTGTTGAAGAAGGTTCTGTTAAACATTTGCATTCACTCTGCCATGTAGCTGTATAAGAGGCCCAACTCCTGCTGCAGAAAACATGCCCCAAACCATGACACTTCCTCCTCCACTTTTCACTGACTTCTTTACACACTTTGGGTTCAGTCTTTCTCCAGTTTGTTGCCGAACATAATGTTTCCCATCGGACCCAAATAAATTAAACTTGCTTTCATCACTGAAGTGAACTTTGGACCAGTTCTCCTCTGTCCACACAACATGCTCCTCAGCAAAGCTTAGTCTAGCCTTTTGATTCTTTCTGCTAATGAGAGGTTTGGTCACTGCAGAGTGGGCTTTCAGTCCAAATGCTCTTAAACGTCGAGACACTGTATGACGAGACAGATCCTTACCCTGTTCAGCGCTGAACTGGTGAGCAATTCCAGCTGCTGTGTGGAAACGATTGCCCATTGAGATCCACCGCAGTATCCTGTCCTCTCTTGTATTTGTCTTCCGTGGACGACCAGACTTCTTGGCGGACTTGAATGAGTTTGTGATGTAAAGATTCAATATTCTTGAAATCACAGATTTGGAATGACCAACTTGTCTTGCTATGGCTGATAGGGTCATCCCTTTGGCCTTTATCTGGACAACCTGCTGCCGGAGGCTTTCAGTCACTTTAGAACGGCCCACCATCTTGCAGAGTCAGTGAAACTGGAAGTTAGGCTGCCAGTTAAATAGGGGTTGACAGATAATCAAGGAAATTAGCACCAGGTGCCAGATTAACAACAATAACTGGGAGGTATCTGAAAGTGTTCTCGAATTTTGATCAGTGTGTTTTCTGGAAATTAATGTTTTTTTTGGAAATGCCTTAGTTATTTTGTGGAAAAGGGGTTCTGGTAGCATGGTATAGACAGGACAAAAACTCCTTCAACTGTTGAGCAGTGAAGATGATTATTTCAGAATTGTTCAATTGTTTATAAATTGTTCTCTAATTTTGATCTCCAGTGTATTATATATATACACACACACACACACACACACACACACACACACACACACACACACA
>JAAIIK010000060.1:2533641-2544576 GCA_014706435.1 Silurus glanis | reverse complement strand
GTGTGTGTGTGTGTGTGTGTGTGTGTGTGTGTGTGTGTGTGTGTGTGCGCATGTGACAATTAAAGCAGCAGTTCCTTGTAGTATTTGGCAAAAATACCAAATTTTTTATTATATTACCATTTGTTTAGTAATATTAATTTATTTTCACATTTTTGAGTTAAAACTTTAATCTTTCATCTACAACTAAAACTTTTTTTTTGTGTAAAATGACTAAAAGTAAGCTTTATGTTTTTCACAGGCAAAAGAAAAGTTTCCTGTTGTGGTCACGTCAGTTAAACTGAGCTGTGACTTAGACACGCCTGTCTAACAGCTGAGGACACCACCTCTCTCCACACACATACACACACACACACACACCCACATATACACTCCATTCTTCCACACACATAACCCTCTTTCTCCACAGATACACAGAAAGATACACACACACACCCTCTCTCCAGTGACACACTACTCTCCCCACACAAACCGTCTCTCCAAACCCACGCCTCTCTTTGTACACACACCATCTCTATACACAGATATACTGTCATGATCTGTAGTGTTTGTTTTGAAGTAAAGCTTATTTATAATGCACATCAAATGACTGAAAACATTGCAAAATTGCTCACTTGGCAGTCGGTGCCTACAAGCATCTCCCATGACTCATAATGTCCTTTCTCCTGTCTGTAGAAATGAATGGCCTTCAGAAAGGCTTGGACTTCACATGTCGACTTCTTCAGAGTGTCTGAATATAAAGAGAAAATGAAATCGGCATAAACAGTATATCAGTCTGGAATCCTGGATTGGTATAGTTCAGGTACAGACAATTTAGGTACAGAAAATCTATGCAAAACCGCATGTAAATTCATGTGTCAGCATTTTTACTGTATAATTAAGAGACAAAACTTAATTGTTTGTATATTTTTTTAAATGTATACAATATTGCATTTAAATGACCAAGAGATCCATTTCTTTTTTTTTTATATCTTATTTCAGATTGAACCCCCTTTTCCTGTTATAAAATTCTCCACTCTTCTGGGAAGAATTTCCACTAGATTTTGGAGCGTGGCTGAGGGGATTTTTGCATGAAGTCATTCACTGATTTTGTATGAGGAGGCCTGGCATACAGTCAGCATTCCTGTTTATCCCAAAAGTGTTTAAAGGGGTTTGAGGTCAGTGCTTTGTTCAGGACGCTCGAGTTTATTAACAATAAAATCATAGAGCTCAGATTTGGGAACCGGGTTGAGCCTCATAATCCTGCAACCTGCAAATACACTCTGGACAACTGTGTCTTTTGGGTGTGTGGCAACAGTTAGGAGAAATACTGCATATGGTTGTGATCGTCCGGTGTCCGGCGATAGAGTGCAATTTTTGATTATTAACAGAAGCTTAAAAGTACTTAGAATTAATACAAATAAGTAAAAACTATATCTTTATGGTTCAACAGAAAAATTATTACAAATGGAGGTCAATACAACATTAAACCTTCCAAACCTTTTGCAAAATGTCAGTATCATGTCAGTATCAGGTATCAGCTGATAGTCAGAGCTCTGGTAACATTAATCGATTCTGTTGCATCAATTTATAAGAATATAACTGCATTGTGTAAGGAGCTTCTCAGAAACTTCTCTTTTGTGGTTGGCATCAAAACTATGGGAAAGGGAAGGATAAAGAGATGAAACTTATAAAAAGTGCTTTAATTAGAAACTGGATTAAGAAACAGCTCTTACAAACATGCTGTGCTCATCATGTCATGCCGTTACACAATCAGTGCTAACTTGACCAGGCCATGCCATTTTCAATGAAGTATAGAAATGTAGAAATTCTTTTGTAGAAATTTCTACAAGAGATGCATTGATAAGACGTTATAAATGCATCATTATTACGACTTTACACCAGACATAAAGATCAGCCAGTTAATCCTTTTTATGCATTACATTTAATTCTTTGTATCCTGTACCTACAATATTGGCATGTTTTTTGCATGACACACGGACCATGTGGTATTTAAAGAATATGACTCGCACATGCATCAAAATGTGTTAGCGCAGTACAGCCCCTATTAGCATGCATAATTATAATGTGCCTGAAACTACTGCGAGTGTAACCATGCTCTGCAGAGGAGAGCTAACCGCTAACCACAGAGAACGAGTCATCAAGACCATCCTTCCTTCTGCACAGGAAGAGCAGCTTCTGTAAGCGGGATATTATTAGTGTTACCAAGGCCACGAAAAAAAAAAAAAAAGAAAAACAACAACAGCGGCAATCTTACAGACTCAGAAAGGCAGGGCATCTTCACTTTCTTTCTTGCTCTTGTTTACTCCTTCTCTATCTATCTGTATATTTAAAAAAAATAATAATAATAAATAAAAAAAATAAAAACATTGTTTGGGTGTTTCTCTGTTCCACTGTTATGATAGGAACTTCTCTGAACTTTTTTTTTGAAAAACAGGAACCCTTTGTTGTTTGGTGCGGAGGGAACATTTTTTCTAAGAATGTGTCCAATTGCATGTCTGTCTGTGTCCTTCTGTCAGTGCTGTAAGTAATGCCTGGGAAATTAATGGAGAAATATGTCCTTTATCTGCCCATGTGTTTTCCTGTAACATCTTAACCTACAAGAAGATTGTGTCTTTGTACTGATAGGAAACCACACACATAACACTACCTCTATGTTGAGAGTAAGGTGGTTCACCTTACATATTGTAATCAGTGGCCTGTCTCAGCTACATACACTATATAGAAAAAAAAGTTTGTGGACAGCTGACAATTCATATGTGCTTTTTGAACATCCTATTCCACATTTAGTCCCTAGTTGCTGTCATAATAACCTCCAGTCTTCTGGGAAGTTCTTGCTGTGGGGATTTGTGTTCATTCAGCCACAAGCATGTTAGTAAAGACAGGTACTGGTGTAAAGTGAGGTCTGGGGTGCAATAGGGTTCAATAGGGGTCAAATCAGAGCTCTATGGCAGGCCACATAAGCTCTTTGTAGGTTTGGGTCCCCTGGTTTTAGTGAAGGAAAATATGTAATGCTAAGACATCCTTCACATTTGTTTGTCTCCAACTCTGTGGTAACAGTTGAAGAACCACATATGGCTGGAAAAGTCATGTGACCCAAACCATTTGGCCATATAGTGTACCTCCTCTCACAGCACTCACCGTGGTTTTGATGGCGGATGCAGTCAGAGAGAATGGAGATGAAGCGAATCTGTTTGTCTTCCTCCTGGAAGCTGAAGTAGGCGTCTCTCCTATATGGGAGTCTCAAAAAGACAGAAAATGGACCTGGAACGGTCATCATGGGTGAAGCAGCCTCCTCTTTCGAGCCTGAAGTGGGGTGATGGGAAAAAAGCAGAAGGTGTATAAATAAAAAATGTTTCTCATGGCTTGCATTTGTTTTCTGTTCTACTGAAACAAAAATGGGAAATAAATCATTTTAATCCTACTTTAGTGATTAAAAGCAGTTTAGGGAGAAGGCTACTTCCTACTCTCTCTCTCTATTCATCACTTTGTTTCATTGTTTTGTCTTAACCTACTAAGATGAACAAATATAAAATTTTAATCCCTGTTCCAAGTCACCAAACCTGATTTGGTTTGTTCAGACTATAGTCGCATATCCACTTTGTGTCATGCAGTATTAATGCAAGCATGTATACACTGACTAGAACTGTCAAACATTTGATTACGTTTTAACAACAGGCAAACTTTAAAGAGAACTTTTTAACAAAGAATGGTGCCAGGCCGTGCTAAAGTTCTTTTCTTTTGCAAACGTGCTGTAAAAAGGCACCATGCCTTAACTGATGTTAAAACAGACAAAAAAAAAAAATCTACATGCACATGTAATCTGAAACATTCTCGTCTACATTTCTTCTTGTTTTATTCAGTGATGGCCAAACAATGCCTGCCTGAAGACAAACAGTCGAGTCCTGATAAGGTTTTAGATATATATACGAGCACAGAGAAACTCACTGTTCAGATCAGGGAAGGCCTTGTCTACTAGAGCAGAATATTTCTCCTCCGAGGTCAGCACCGTGCCACCTGTTAACTGGAGTATTTGACGTGCAGGAGTTCCTTTAGCAAAAGTCTGGATATTGTAAAAACATGACATTGTGTTATGAACAATCACACCAATAAAAAATAAAAAAACTACTCCGAACATTTTTTCCTGGATGTGCAAAACAGCATAACAGAGTAAAAGGATCCAAACATGTAATTATGAAGAGTCAAAATACAAGAATTGAACAGTAATACTTAAGTCTGCAGACTATACGGTGTTTCATGCTACAACAAGGGTTGTAGGAGTACATTAAAGTTACTTGTGTAACTGCTTTATTCCCATCTGTGGATGGGAGGTGGTAGCTCAGTGGCTAAGGCTCTGGGTTACTGATCAGAAGTTCAGGGGTTCAACCCCAGGTATCGCCAAGCTGCCACCCTTGAGGCCCCCAGTGCTTCAGGGGCACTGTATCATGGCTGACCCTGACCCCAGCTTACTAACATAGCTGGGAAATGCGAAGAAAGATTTTCACTGTGCTGTAAAGTTCATGTGACAAGCATAAAGCACCTTCCTTTCTTTTACTGTAGGTCTGCAAATCCAGCTGTAACATGAGGTAAATTAAGACTTATTTTACGATAGCTCGACAAACATAAAAACTGGTTGGCCATCTTATAGTCACATAATTGTGATTTCCTAGTAATAGGCTGCATTCGTGTGTTGAATTGTGATGTACCTCCTGGCTGTCATGAAGCTCCACGCTGTAGTCTGCCCGCACTGTCACACATCTCTCCTTCCATTTCTTACTGTCATCAAAGTGTAATACGCTGTCCTTATAGACCAAATCAGAGGCCTGTGGTGGCTCCTACACATACACACACACACACACACACACACACACACACACACACACACACACACACACACACACACACACACACACACAGAGAGAGCTCAGTGATTTAGAAACAGGTTTTAATGCTAATGTACAACTGTACTGTTTTTTTTTTCCCCTCTAATACTTTATAGCTGGCTATTAAACTTGATTTAAATTCAGGAACCAAACCTGCCAAAAAATACACAGTAAAAAGGCCAATAGTTTGTGGATACGTGACCATCACACTCTGATGCTTGTATTCCCACACAGATGGGGAACACACTGTTGAGAATGTTTTTGTAACATTACAACCTTTCTCAGCATGACAATGACCTGGTTACAGGATGTTCACTGCAATTGCAACTAACTCAGTTTAATAAGTATGTGCTGGGTAATGTACCTTCTGCTTGAGAAGCTGTGTGTTTAGATGTGTCTGCTGCTGTTCCACTTCATCCTGCAGCTGGGAAAAAAATGCCACACTATGCTGCCTCTTAAAGTGAGGGCTGAAGTTATTTAGCTCAGCCTCGGTCCGTCCTGCACACACACAAACACACACGAACAGGTTTAATATATAAAACACTGAATGTACATAGCTCATACCTCGACGTGACTACTTAAACATGCCTTTTCAAAAATGAAGACCTTTATGTATGGCACGTGAACATTTTCCCAAAATGAAACTTTTGCTGATAATACTGAAGTGTTTCCCTGCAACAAAACCCAATTTTAGTGTTATGGTGAGAGATTGAATCTGTTAATGTTTGAGTAAAACTTTTATTGCTTTAGAAGTGATGGGAATAACAATTATTAGCATGTGCAAGGGCTTGTGCATTATCGGATTAGCCTTTTTAACCATAGTATTATTGTAAAAACCATGTACCCTGGACGTTTTTTCTGAATCAAATGTCTTTATTTTGTTATAGAGGTGTAGAAACTTTTGCACTCAGCTGTCCTTCAGAAGTTCACGCACATCTGTATGAGAGAAATCCAAAAACAGTCCTAAATGACATACCAAGCACACTGTTACACTCAATATTTTATAGACTCATTAAATTTATTGTATATCATAGCTGTAGCATTTAACTGGTATTTACCATTATGTATGATCTTGTGTCTTAAAAACCCATTAAATCCTTATAGTTTGGTTTGAAATTTATTTCTTTTTTTTTTTTTAGATGCTGCATTTGTAAGAGGAAAAACAGATCTACATTCAAAGCCAGCTTTATGATACATTGCGGAGAAATTTGGGCTGAGACTTAACGCTTCACTACTCTGCCAAAATAACATGGCACGGTGATGTGGAGTCTGCATTTCCTCCTATTTTCACTCGAGTCCAACGTCTCTCTCTCCATTTTGGATTTCGCTGCTTATTTGCAGAAAAAAAAACAGCCTCAGAGAAATAATAACTTTCCTCCATACAGCATGACCGTCACTTTAATAGCCCATGTACATGGATATATGAAAACCAGCTCCAGAAAAAAATGATAGATTCATGCTAAAAAGATGTGACACATGAAGCAGTCTTTATATAATGATTTAATTAAACCCGTGTCAGATTCCAGTTATTTCATCAGCCTGCTCTTCATGTTGTGCTGAGAAATGAATTAAAAGGCAGAGGGATGAGATAACGGTTTCCTGTGAGATTCCTGACTGGCAGATTGTGTGGTTTTCCTCTTTAAGCAAAAAGCAAAAAGCAGAAGCACAGCACACACACACACACTGAGTAAGACACTGTTGAGCTTTAATTCACTTGCAAGAGAGCTGAGCTAGCAAATTTTTACTTTGCAAAGAACTAAATCACACTGCCACGTGGACACAGCCACACACACGTGTAAAAACTTACACACGCACACACACACAGTGCTGTTTTATTAATAGTCAGTTCACTTCAATGTTTAGAGCAACTCCATTCTCAATGATAATTCTGATAAATTCATTTTCCCACCAATTCGTCCATTACAACATCAACACCCAACACCTCAGGAAGTGATTGGGCAGTAATGTGGTCACATGTGTCGCAATATATGCAAACATGTAGAATAACATCAAGAGCATCCTGACAGTAAGCAACTCAGGCTGGTTGTGGAAGAATCACCACACAGGGTAGACGAGCTCTTTAGAGGGAGGTGATATCAGTAGTACCATACACACTGAGCCTTTTTATCTAGCAGTCTATATACAGGAAGAGGTGCTGACCCAAAGCCAGAAAGATAGTAAAGGACCACAGCTATTTAACAACAAAGGACTCCTCTCTGTTGCGATTAGGGAAGCACTTCCTGATAGCCAACACAAAAATAAGGAGAGGTTTCTTTCCACTGGCCATTTGTGCCCTCAGCAAGGAAAATACCTATGACTTGAGCTTGTACTTGTTTACACAACACCTACAACCCATATGCTATTGTTAATATACCTGTATTAACCCATATTTTTCAATATTTATGAAGTAACCACACACGTATGCACTTTCTTTTTACTCAAAATATAGTAACACCGTTGCTGCAAGTTATCTTTTATACCTCTTATATTTCTAATCTATTATTTTCCCTTTTCTATGCATATTGTGGTTTATTTCAATTCCATTCTAATGTTGTTTTCAGCTGAGAAAAAACACAATTTCCCTTTTTGTACCCATGCAATAAACAAAGGACAAATGCATATTAATGTCAAGTCAAGTCAAGTCAAGTTTATTTCTATAGCGCTTTTCACAACAGACATTGTCTCAAAGCAGCTTTACAGAAATCAACAGTCAAGGTGAATGGTGTGCATTTGTCCCTGATGAGCAAGCCGTGGCGACAGTGGCAAGGAAAAACTCCCTTAGATGTTATGAGGAAGAAACCTTGAGAGGAACCAGACTCAAAAGGGGAACCCATCCTCATATGGGTGACATCAAGAGTTTGATCATAAATCTTTCAACAATACAGAATGTATACAATACACATGTATAATGTGTATTATTAAACTGGGCTCTTCAATGCTATCAATGCTAATCCATGACATCTTTATTCCTTATTTATTATTAAGGTTTTATTGACATGTTGATCTATTTTCACCATGGTTAATGGGTTTCAACGTTGGTCAAAGCTTCAACGTTCTTTCCAATACCACAATCACACTAAACTCCACCTAGTCTTTCTCACACGCTGTATCTACATACGATTCCTCTCAGTAGTATGTAGTAAAACATGCTATACTTGAAGATGTAGATGTTGTCGATCTTCACATGACCTCAGCCTACTATGTTTCGGTGTAGTATATTTTTTTACAGTAATATATAATAACTAATATTTGTCAGTTAGCATTTCTGGTTCACTCAGTCTATAAACTTTCTTTTGGCTTCTCCCATTAGGGGTCGCCACAGCGGATCATCCGTATTCGTGATCTGCATGTTCGATTTAACACGTTTTTACGCTGGATGCCCTTACTAACGCAACCCTCCCCATTTATCCGGGCTTGGGACCGGCACTAAGAGTGCACTGGCTTAGTTCACTCAGTCTATAAATTAGATAAATAGCTTCTAAAATAGATAGACAGACAGACAGAACTTTATCATTGCATAGTACAGGTAGACAGCAACGAAATGCAGTTTAGCATCTACGAGAAGTGAAAATAGTAGCTTCTTCATGATTAATCATATTTTCTAAATTGCGTTGCAGAACGCAGAACACTATAAAAACACTATATTCTTTCCATCAATTGGTGCTAATAATACACAAAATTTCGAAGTATTTATGCTATTCACATACTATGGAGTAGTTTCAAACTTAACTTTATAAAAGGATTATTTCTCAGTTTGGCAGATGGCCTTATGGGTGTAGGTGTAATTGAATATAATTCTGCCAGCATTCACATATAATTGCAGGATGTTGATGAAGATAACAGTGGAACACGCTGGGGAAGACAGGATAATGCTGCATAGACAAAAGCTATTGCAGTTGTTCTATAAGTACAAATGATAACCTAAATTAACTGATTAATTATCGGTATTTTACAATAGGAGTCAATCTTTTGAGGTCTTTGTGTGCTGTAGCATTATAATTTCCATTCACTGGAATTATAAAAACTCCAGCATGACAATGCCTTGCGCACAACAACAGCTGTAGTCAGCTCCGACCTCAACACCAATGAACACCTTTGGGATCGAATGGAATGCTGAGGGCACACCAAACATTTTTGCCTAAAATCAGTGTGCAATCTCACTAATGCTCTTGTGGTTAAATGAGCAAATCCCTGTCCGCAATCTAGAGGAAAAACCTACCCAGAGAAAAGTGAAGGATGTCTCGAAAATATAGTTTATATGCTTTAGGATGTGGTAAGATTTAGCTTCAGGGTTCCATCCAATGAAATAATATTGGGTATGTGTGAATGTAGTTGCCTCCAAAATCATAATATTCAGATTTTTGGCTGTAAAATTATATCGAAGCACATCAGGTCTTGATAAATGTAACTGGTTTTGAACTGAAGATGTTCACAAATAATGTATATATAAAGCCTACACACCCACAGTGGTGTCGAAGTACACGAACCATGTACTTGAGTTAAAGTAGAGATACTGTACAATAGGTCAAATATTACTCCCTTTCAAATTTCACTTGAGTAGAAGTACAAAAGTATTTGATTTTAAATGTACTTGAGCATCCAAAGAATTATGATTTATTATGGCTATGATGTTCCTATTATAATTTTTTGTCAGAAGACTTAATCAATTGCCTGTAACAACAACAACAACAACAACAATAGATCTGGCTCTTCTTGTGAACGACATGCGAAATTTATTCTTTTGATGCCTTCAGCAGATGCACACAGTTCCTGCAAGCATCTTTCACATAGTAAAGGTAAACAAACACAGCTGAGTACTAGGCCTGTATTCTCACATCTGGAGTGGTTTTAAACTGCCCTGTATCCTGCACCACACAAACACACGGTGCTTTGTATATCTGGAAATCCTGCAGCGAGGGGGTGGGGTGGGGGTAGTGTCTGGGGTTATGCTTTTGTACGTGTTAACTGTACTGATCCTTTGCATCCTGCTCCATGTATATGTGTGTGTCTTAGTGTGTACGCACATGGCCGCAGACAAACCGAATCAAGACTAAACAATATGATAATGTATTTATTGCAGGACAAACTGAAAGTATTGTAAAGTCTTTCCTTTCCCCTATCTCATCTATTGAATCTACAGAATGTAGACATGTTGTCAGATCAGATCAGAGCTGAGGAGCTCCATTTTAGTAGAACCGGGGCCAGAAACCTTTATACATAAGTCAGAAATAAAGAAATGAATAAGATGCACTGCATTGCAATATTGTGAATAAAAGTTATTCTATTGCTTTTTATAAAATGTATTCATTATTATAGGTCTAAAAACAACTACAGATCCCAAAACTTCACCTGTAACCTGAACACCTTTTTCATATATGCTTTCTTCTATCTTGTTAGTTATAAAATGCTTCTTTTTCCAAAGGTTTTTAGAAGTAACATTATAGAGCACAATATTTTTTGTAGGTCTTTGTAATATTGTTGTTGCATGTTTAGTTGTGTATGTGTATGTTTCACTGCAACAAGGCCAACAAGGGACAACCTGTCTTTCTAACACGCAAGTCACTATCAGGTCCAGAAGCGGACAAACCAGCAACAACTTTTTAAATCAACAGTTTTCGTTAACACCTTTTCAGCAGGGAGTTCTAGCTGCACAGGGTAAAGCATGAAGTAATTTCCTGTAGCGTGTTTCTCATTGGGGTCGCTGTCAGATCAAGCTGCTTGATCTCACACAAGATCAAGATATATATATTGGGGTGTAATGGTACACATTCGTACCGGAATCTTCGGTACAGGGCTTTCGTTTGGTAGACGTGCACCGAATGCAATCTTTTTATGTGCGGAACATAGTTAAAAACTGAGGTCCCTTCAGGAACGTATTAAGTGGCGGATTGCAAGTTTGTTTAGTCTCTGCCTCGCACTTTGAGTGCATTTTTTAAATAATTATTAAACTTGAAAACACACACACAACAATGCCAGGACTATCACTGTGGCTACTCACGCCGTACCGGAAATATGATTTGTTTTGTGCATGCATGAAAACGCTAAAGAATCCATA
>JAAIIK010000060.1:2507227-2528641 GCA_014706435.1 Silurus glanis | reverse complement strand
GAATATAAAAAGCCCAAATTGACTAAAAGTAATTATTTTACATATCCCGTTATCAAGTGTGTGTGTGTGTGTGTGTGTGTGTGTGTGTGTGTGTGTGTGTGTGTGTGTGAGCACTCCCAGCAGGCTGTGCCACAGATAAATAGGGCAAGATCTGGACAAAAAAGTTATTTTGTGATACTAAAAAACTGAATATATAAGTATTCAGATATAACGTTGTACAGGTGAATTTAAAAATCTTTTATTTATTAACTCCACTAGACTTTCAAATTCAGTATGAAACTATAAATCATGAATAAACTTGAGAGAAACTGTGTAGGTTTTACATTTTAGACTTCTTCTCAGTAGGCAACTTCTATACCCTTTACACCAGTGATCTCCAGGGTCACATGTTCTCCGTCTCTCTCTCTCTCTCTCTCTCTACATCAATTTTTCTGTCTATATTTGAGTCGCTTTCCACATATCTCCCGAAGTCCTTGTCTGTCTTTCTCTCATTTTCTTTTCTGTTCCTCTCTATCTCTGTTTCTTCTATCATTTTTGTTCTTCTAGTTTCTCCCTCCCCCATCTCTTACATCTCATGCCTCTTTCTCATCTCTTCATTTAATTTTCTTACTCTAAGAGGTCAGTGCCTTTCTTACCTCAGGGTCGTTGCCCAATTCTATGCTAAGCTGTTACAAGTGTGCAGAAGGAAGCGAGTCCTCCACTCCATTGATCAAGCTGAACAATCCAGAAGGGTGCAGAACAGAGCTGGTTTCCTCTTTTTTTTTTTTCAAAACTTCCCCTAAATCAGCAAACAATCCTCTGGACCAGCTGCTCCCAAACACAGGAAGGAAACACGTCCTTCTCATCATGCAGAACCCCACATGACATAAACCCCTCCAAGCTTCCAAGTCTAAAGAGTTGGACAGATGTGGCAGTGTTCTCACATTCCTGTTGAATCGATTTTGAACGCAGTTTAGTACAGGATTTACGACACAAATTTTGTGTCGTTTTGTGACCCAAACCTATATTATATATATAAATAAATTCGTCTAAAAAATTAAATATATTTATATTGTGAATCTGAGTTGTGATTTAGGTGATGGCACAGTAGCTTCAGCATCCCAGCTTCAATCCTTTTGTGCGTGTTCTGTGGTTCTCCAGTTCCCTCTTACTTCCATAAAACACACCAGCAGGTAGATCTGTTATGTTAAATTGCCTCTAGGTGTCATTGAATGTGTGAATAATTGTGTGTCTGGTGTCCTGCATACCATTGAAGGGTTCCCTGCCTCTTGCCCAGTATTCCCTGGATAATTAAAAACAACCCTGACCAGGAGAAAGCAGCTACTGATGAATGAATGAATGAATGAATGAATGAATCTATTTTTGTACCAAACATTTAAATACACAATTAAAATCAGTGTTTAATTAAAATTTAAAATGATGGATACTCTTTTTTTTTGTGTTGTTAGTAAAACTTAACAAACAAACAAACAAACACAAGTATTATGGTTACATTGTGCCAGATGGTCAGTGGTACAGGATGTCCAAATGTTACATAAACATTCATACAAAGTAGCATTAAATTTCATCAACCTAAAAGACACATCCTTTCAGTAGTTCTTCAGCTCAGACAGTACTGTATGGACATCAAAACCTTCTGATTGATCTTTCCACAAATCCTGTCCAGATCATTCAGATCATTAAAAGTCAAAAGAAGTTTAAGACAGAAAGCAGAACAACTCAGATACACAACCCTATAACGCTGAAAAGTAGAGTAAACGTGTCACCAATGTGGATCATGCTTTTCTCCTTATGATGCTCAACTACAACTTCTTTCAGATATCCCCCCAAAAAACACACTGCCTACCTCTGATGTAGTTACATTTAGTTTCGTCTAAAAGACTGGAGGAAGAAGCTCCCATGGCGAAGAGTTATTTCTCTGACTCCTTTACTCCCGTTAACTCGCTTCAGTCTCAAACGTCGTAAACAGAAATGAGCAGCGCTCACGCCTCAAGTCTGAGCTCCACAAACGACTCGTCTAGGTGAGTCGATTCTGGAGAGAGTCATTTGCGGTGCCGACTCTGTAAAACTTTCTACATTTCTCTAACTGTAGCGCCGCCTGCTCATCATTTACAAAATAGATACACACACACACACACACACACACACACACACACACACACACACACAGAGTCTACTTACACTGTGTTTCATTCATTCATCACCTAAATAACCATTATTAGAAGAAATATAAGAGGTAAAAAGTCAAAGTGGCAGCAAGAGGTGGAGAGTTACCTTAATTAATCAATCATTTTCTATCTATCTATCTATCTATCTATCTATCTATCTATCTATCTATCTATCTATCTATCTATCTATCCAGTTTTCTTTTTACTTTCTTATTTACAATTGGTGCATTTTTTTTTTTTTATTAAGAATGAACTAATGCCAATCGGCAGTAGAACAAACACATGTGGTTGGAACAAAATAAATTATAATCTGGACTATTTAGACCAAAGGACAGTTTTCCACTAATCTAGTGTAGATTCCTTATGTTTTTGGCTCAAGCAAGCATGTTCTGTTTTTTGTTGTTCTTCTCCAATTCGACCATGAAGGCCTGACTAATGCACTCTCCTCTGAACAGTAAATGTTGAAATATGTGGCTTTCTTGAACTCTGAGGCTGGTTATTCTAATAAACTTTGAATAAAATTATCCTCTGCAGCAGAGGTAGCTCTTGATCTTCCTTTCCTGGGATGGTTTTTATGAGAGCCTGTTTCATCATAGCGTTTGATGTTTTTTCGGATTGACCGACCTTCATTTCTAAACGTGATGATAGACCGTCCTTTCTCTTTACTTAACAGAGTGGTTTTTTTTTCCCCATAATGTGGATTTGTACACTAGTTGTAGTGGCACATCTCCTCTGCAAAAGACAGCTGGTGGTCTAAATCACGTTAACAAGGCAGGAAATGTCACAAATTAACTTTTGACAAGGCTCATCTGTATATTAAAATCCATTCCATGTGACTACCTCGTGAATCTGACGAGAGAATGTTTTCATAGCTGGCATCAAAACTAAATGTGGCTACTTTAGACAAACCAACATATAAAACATCATTTATTTTTTACCACGTTTTTTGTTTACTACACAATTCCATACGTATACATTCATAGTTTGGATGTCTTCGGTATTAATGTACAATGTCGAAAATAATCAAAATAACAATAAAAAAAACCCCCAGAAATTCTGTCAAAACCCTAAACTCTCATTCCTACATTTCCCACAATCCTTTGCGAGACCGTCATGAAATCCGCCATATTGAGATTTTCAGAACGCGCTGGCGAAGGGGAGCAGTATCCACAACACAGAAAAGGGTAAGTGTGTAAACAAGCTCGGTTTAAGCCACATTTACGCGCTTTTTGGTTCCCAGAAAGACTTTATGATAAACAGTCAGTGTATTAGACAATCTTTCCGACTGTTACGGAGCTCATTTCTCCCGCACGCTCATGTATATGATGCTAATTAAAGCTACAATGCTTAGCTGCATTAGCCAGGTTGGTTCGCCGTCGTCGTTCCGTAACTGCGATTTTTTTTCTTGACAGCGCGATACAAAGCGGCAACACATCCACATTTTCACCGACGTCTACAACGTCTGTGGACTTTTACAATTAGTTCGCGGTCAAATGCACACGTATAGGACATGTGTGTCCGGTTTGTTGTGGTTTTTTTTAAGACCTTTCTGCGTATTTGCTAACACAAAGAGTTGAGAAGCTTCCCCCTCTGACTGGTATTAGCTGAAGACTCTGCCTTTTCTGTGTGCTTTCCCTAATAATACTGAGCAGACTGTCATTTTTCTGTTTTAACCCACCTGAGTAATCCCTTTCGAGCATTACATTAGATTAAGGTGGGTGTACGGGTGAAGGAAACCACCCAGATGTGCCCTACAGGAGGGTTGAGGGGCAGATTGGGGGAAAACACTGGGCTGATTGATCCAATGTTCAGCAAAAATATAAATTTGGTTGTAATGTTACTATTATCATAGGTGCAGCTTGGATCTAACGTGTAAACCAACCTGATTCCTCATTAATCTGAAATTTATGAGGAAGGATTTGACAGGTTTTTGAAAAAGGCTGTCATTATGGATTTCAGGATTGGAAGAATTATACATGTGGATCTGCTTATTATGGTTGACCACGATCCAGACGTACGAGTATGAATGTCACCATTCTATACGTGAATCATTGTGCTAATGAGTGTTTCCTCTGTTCCGCCTGTCAGAGAGGTGATTTTTCTCGCCATCAGCCCGGAACGATGACTCAGACCGTGCAGACTAATGGGGTTCAACCCCTCAGCAAGACCTGGGAGCTCAGCCTCTATGAGTTACAGAGAACTCCACAGGTAAGAGTGTGGGTGCCAAAACTTTAAATGATCTATCCCAATTGACAAAGTACATTTACATCTGATTAGATTAGATTAGATTCAACTTTTTTGTCATTGCACAAGGCATTTGTGGCATTTGGCAGAAGTTATTAAAGTTGTTATTAAATTGAGCAGTTGAGTGAGCAAGGGATCAAAAGTGGTTCTGGGATTCGAACTTGTAACCTTCACATGAGAAATCCGCATCTTATTCACCGAGATACCACAAATGATATTATATGCTTATGTAGTACCTCTGTTTCTTTCATCATGATTTACATTCCAGAAAATTTGTTTGCATATAAAAAACTTTAGTTTCTATGGGAAACTAAAATAATTATATTTATATAATAATTATTATTATTTTCAAAACCTACAACCATAAATATACATGTATCCTTTAAAAAACCTAATAAGACTGTAATCATATTGGATTATGGATCTGTAAACAGAAAATAAAGATGTTCTTGACGTTAATATCATTGTGCAAGAAGATAAACACAAACTAGAACTGAAATTGGAAAAGGCTAATGATTAATATAACTGAAAGTACACTGGCACTAGGTATTACTGCAGTCATTAAACAGTCATTACCAAAGATTTCTGGGGTTAATCTCAATGGTTGCTGTTCCTCTTCAATCAGGAGGCCATCACAGATGGTCTGGAGATCGCAGTGTCCCCTCGTAGCCTACACAGTGAGCTGATGTGTCCCATTTGCCTGGACATGCTGAAGAACACCATGACCACCAAGGAGTGCCTGCACCGCTTCTGCGCAGACTGCATCATTACAGCGCTCAGATCCGGGTGAGTAACACACTGTTAAACACACACAGCACCCTTCTTTTTCTTCTGTAGATTGGACAATGTAACATCTTGAAAGAAACCTGTGCTTTCAATAATGTACTGACCAAAAAATTCCAGCACCTATTAATAGGTCAGGTTAAACATGGTGTAAAAATATCTATAGATAGCAGTTTGTGGCGAGTAAAGTCGACAGCGTGTGTGATAGTTTTGAACCTACTTCTATTTTTTTATAAGCACTTATTGAGCATGTATTTGTGTGTGTGTATAAGGTGTTATAGATAACGTAGTAGTTAGTGTGTGACTGTAAAAAGCATAGAAATTATCAGGTCAAACCACAGATGACATAAAACTTAAAAGAAGTGGGTGGGGAATAAAACGCAGTAGTTCTTGAATAGACCTAATTTTACTTGTGCATGATTTCTGAAGCAGAATGAATTTTTAGTTTTTGACACGTAACAGTAGACAGTTATGCGTCATTCAGTGTAAGTCTTGTTATGAGTAACCTGGCATCTTCATTCACGCAGGAATAAAGAGTGTCCGACATGCAGGAAGAAGCTGGTATCAAAGCGCTCCCTCCGTCCTGATCCGAACTTCGATGCCCTGATCAGTAAGATCTACCCGAGCAGAGATGAGTACGAGGCACACCAGGAGCGAGTGCTGGCTCGCATCAGCAAACACAACAACCAGCAGGCTCTGAGCCATAGCATCGAGGAGGGCCTTAAGATCCAGGCTCTGAACAGGTCACTACAAACTGAATTATTATAAATGTCTATTAGAAATATAGAACATGAAAACACTATTTGAAGTTTTGGTTAAACTATATAGACTTGGGATTTTCTATCCTTTTGACATGTCTATGTTTGAGTTCAGTTCTGGTGGGGGATTTTACCATGGTGCAGTTTATTTGGAAGGCATGAACATGTCGAGTTTTCACAGTTCATTGTGGTCAAACAGAGGGCCTTGCTCTACATTCACAAAATTCCTAGTGTCGTTTGATTGCAGATTTAGTGACAGACCTGGATTGCTGATACATCAGGGGTAAAAAAAAATAAAATACAGTTTATATAAATGTTTATTTATTTAGTGCCAGCTAATCCATACTTGGAGAATTCTCTTTTCCATGATTTCTCTATGTGCCTATTTATTTTAAAATCACCTTCTACAATTTTTCCGAATATGGAAATTTGCAAATTCCCTTTTTCACCTTCAAAGCTGTGCAATGTTCAACTGTGTAAAGAAATAGAAAATGACCCAAAGGCATCAATTTCACTCAGATTAAGGCTACACGAGTTCATATCTCACACCCAATGCCCTAGTATCCTAGTAATGAGAGGAAGTGTTTGCAAGTTCTGGGATCTCGTCTGCATTCAAAGAATAAGTCTACACTATTACACACGTGCCATATACACCGATCAGGCATAACATTGACCACCTGTCTAATATTGTGTTAGTCCATCTTTTGCTGCCAGTCCTGGCCTGTCAGCATTAACAATGAGCCTTGACCCTGTCACTGGTTCACCACTGTTTTTTTCTTGGACCACTTTTAATAGATACTGACCACTGCAGATTTTTCCCGCTTCTAACACGCCAACTTTGAGAACAAAATGTTCAATTGCTGCCTAATGTATCCCACCCACTAACAGGTGCCATGATGAAGAGATAATCAGTGTTATTCCATTCACCGCTCATAATGTTAGGTCTGATCGGTGTGTATACGCATGCAATTTAGATTTAAAATATGTTTGTACATATCAATAATCTTTCATATTTCATTTATTTACATCTTAACAATTGTGAAGGGAATTGGGTGAATCCGAAATAAAAATGCATTTCCAGGAAATAATAATTTATATTTTTTTATTAGTTTTTGAAGGTAAAAGTATTTGTGCTTCTGTGACATTTTCTTTTTTTTTTTTTGTATGTTTTTTATGGACCTGCCCTTATTCATCCAGACTGCAGCGAGGGAAGAAACACCAGATTGAGAACGGCAGCGGGGCAGAAGACAATGGCGACAGCTCGCACTGCAGTAACGCCTCTGTTCACAGTAACCAGGAGGCAGGACCTAGCATCAAACGCACCAAGACCTCAGACGACTCAGGCCTTGACATGGACAACACTACAGAGAACGGAGGTGGGGACACAGCTCTGGATGGAGCCAGCGAGATCGAGCTCGTCTTCAGGCCTCATCCTACTCTCATGGAGAAGGAGGACGCTGCCCAAACCAGGTAACTAAAAAAAAGTTGGTTTATTTAGTTTTTTTTTTCCATTTCATACATTGCACAACGTTGTACACTAACATAGTCTCTATAATGATTCTGGTGAATTATTTTGACCGTCATACAGAGGTCACGGTCGAGTCATTTCGACCCCGAGAGTAGCAAGATGAAAAAAGAGCGCCTTGTTTTGAGAAATTTGATACAAAAAGGAGATGTAAGTGTCTTAGCTTGTATTTCAAATCTCACCTATTTACACACACACACCTGGAATGTAGAGCCTGAGAATGCTTCTGACCGCAGCTCTATTGAATGCCTTATGGGGTAAATTGGAAATCCAAGGCCAGATGTCACTTCATGGAAACACTAATTTCTTTGTGGCTGAATGAGCAAAATCTAGCAGAAAATCTTCCCTGAAGAGTGAAGCTTATTATGAACAGCAAACAATCTAAAATGAGATGAAAGTGTCCACATACTTTTGCTCATGTTGTGTAGGTTTATCGAAGTTTTTTTTTCCCCCTTGCAATTAGGTACATTAAGACCTCTGGCAACGCGACAGTCGACCACCTCTCAAAATACCTGGCTGTGAGACTCGCACTGGAGGAACTGCGCAAGAACGGAGAGGCCAGTCCCATCAACGTGGAGGCTGCCAGTGAGAAGCAGTACACCATCTACATTCCCACAGCCAACAACCAGTTCACAGTGAGTGATTTCACATCACGTTCAGGGTCTTTTTCTTACTCGAGGGTTGCAGGATATTTCAAGGTTCAGTCAGCTGATCCACTGTAAGCCTGTCATGTGTCTCTCTGTCTCAGGTCCTCAATGGCTCCTTCTCCCTCGAGCTGGTGAGCGAGAAATACTGGAAGGTCAACAAACCCATGGAGCTGTACTTTGCCCCGACGAAGGAGCACAAATAAATCCAGCAAGATTTAAGGCTCTGGGATGGACTGGTGGATGTTCTTTTGCTCTCTCTCCTCCTTTCTCTTTCTATCTTTCTCTAGTCATGGAGCCCTTGCTCCTTAACAACTGTGGCTGCTTTTTTTAATTGTCTTTTTTGTAGGAAAACTGGCCCAAGGGATTATAGATTCAGGGGGAGGGGAGACTTCTGGGAGACATACTGGTATTTGATACATTTTTTCCCCCCCTTTCCATTAAGTTCAGTTTAGTGTCCCATATTGAGCAGCAGTCTGTTATGGACAGAAGTCTGATGTCGCCTTCTATGGTTCATATCTAATAATACACCACCACCACCATATAAACGTGTGTTTTCATTCATCGTGATTGTTCAGCTTTTGGGAATAAATAACCATCCATGACGTTCACTGTCAACGGCAGCCAATGGCAATATCTTCTCACCTTATCGCAAACCAGTGAGATCTCCCAAGCTGTTAGAGATCCTAAGTGCATTTTAATGACCGACCGCTCCTCTTATATAAGCATTTACGAAAGCTGACTTGCCTTTTTTCGCCACTGTGTTGAGGTTAATATGAAGACTTCATCTGGTCTGCACCATCCATGCCCACATCACACCACATCAACATAATACTACTGTATATTTTCAGCTGGCTGTATTGACCTTCGACCTTGTACATATGCCATCAGTAAGGCATCTTGGAAACCATCGACCCGTGACACGTCGTGAGCTGTCAGTTGTACACCGAGACGGAGCCGAGTTTTGATATAGGCGTATTTCATAAAAGAAAACACCATTCATGACCAAATTTTTAGAGCATGAAGTATTTTTAGGTGGACACCATTTGCATAAGTATGCGTTTATGTTGATGTTTTGGGGGAAAGATGTATACCACATTTGTTTGGAAAATAAAAGACAGTATGCAAGTGGCGCACTGAGAGCTTTTGTAATGTAGATTTGGAAATCTCCTTCACAGAATATTCATTTTATTACTTGTCATTAATAACTAATTCTATTATTCAACTCTTTGTTAATTGTTTTGTTACTTACTGCTTATACACTGATCATGCATAACTTCATGACCACCTGCCTAGTATTGAGTTTGAGCTACAGGAGCTCGTCTGTTGGATCGGACCACACGGACCAGCCTTCGCTCCCTACGTGCATCAGTGACTCGCCGGTTCACCACTGTTCCTTCCTTGAAGCACTTTTGGTAGATACTGACTACTGCAGATCAGGAAACACCCCACAAGAGCTGAAGTTTAGGAGATGCTCTGACCCAGTCGTCTAGCCATCACAATTTTGGCCCTCAAACTCGCTCAAATCCTTTACGCTCGCCCGTTTTTCCGGACACATCAAGTTTACTTGCTGCCTAATATATCCCACCCAGGTTTAGCTTTGTGTCTCAAAGATTTTGAGCTTGACACAGTAATACTATTTCCAAACAGTAAGATTTAGAAAATAGCAATTGTGAGCGTTGTACTGATGAAGAAAGAGATGCCAACTGCACAATGCCAACGTTTCCAGATGAAAATGCTAAAGGTAAGACAATTCAAAGAAAACAAAAAACAGGCTTAAGGACACTCAATGGTATGTGAGGTGGGACAAGAAATAATATTATAAACAGAAATGAAAATTTAAACAGGCTTTTGATTGCTTTTATCCACTGCTGCTTTCCCTGATCATGTTGTTGAGCCCTCTTGCTGTGTGTGGTCAGCACACACACAGCAGGGGTAGAGCTGAGGAGGAGCATGGGTGGACCTGGACCAGCAGAAATAAGTGCTTATTAGGAACACAGTGTGCTGGATCCACCCCTGGCAAGCTGCTGCCTAATGCCTAAGCTAGAACTTGTGTATTTGTGTGTGGACTAACTGCATTTATAAGTTATACCTTTAGAGCCATAATAACTGCTCTGCATAGTATCATCAGACTTGGTTATGATATTTCTGATCCTGCACTTTAACACATGACCAATTAGTGCACATTGTGCTTTGCGTAAACATACTGGGACGTCATTATCATGAAGTGGCTGATCTGATACTCTGATCTTAAATACTGAGATTATATTCAGTGTCCATAATATAACAGTGAGTCTGTGGCTCTCTAGTGTTTAAAGTACTTGAAATGTGAAGGATTTGCTAGAGGACAGTATTATTAGTCTTTTATTTCTAACTTGCTCATGGGTCAGAGCTCAGCAGCCTCTCCGGAGCCGCCTTTTCTTCTCACGGCTGCCTGCTGTGTTGAGGTCCAGTTCCGGCATGATTTACGAGCACGGCTGATGTTTTACTTTAATCTAAACAACAATAAAGAGTGGCTAAATTTAGAGAGAGTTTTCAGCTAAATATACACATGAACACTGTAATTCCCCCTGCAGCAAAGTGGACCACAGCTTTGAACCTCAAAGTGAGAAATCAAAAGTTACTGTATACCTTCATATTGAAGAGAAATAAGATGATGATGATGTTTAAATATAAAAAAAAAAAAAGTACACAAAGCTGCAGTAAGCTTAAATATGACTTGATAGAGTGGAACATGCAGTACAACAAAAATGCAAGATAATGCTATGGTCCTTAAATTATTGGCTGAATGGTGGCACCAGGGGTCCAACCTGGATATAAGCAGGTATACACACTGATTTAGACATTGTTTTTTTTTTTATTTTACCTGGTTTTTAATTCATGTTTAATAGAATAATCTCTCCAGAAAATGAGACCAGTTTTCAATCGATACAATTTTTATTGCTTCCAAATAGACAACATATTATAAAAGGAATAATTCATAAGGCAGTCGGTAAACTGGTACGTTATATTTGCACTTGATCAAATGTGTGATATGCACAACTAGAACCTCTCAGCCATATCAGTCTGCTCATAACACATGGCTTCTTTGATGGAGTACATAAAGGCTACACTACGAACATTCCCTAAATACACACTTCAGGTGGAAATGTTTGATTCCACCAATACAATGCAGTACTCGAGGGAATATTCACACAGACACAAACCCTCTCTGTATATTTGTGTTCAGAAGTCAGCTCCTATATCTTCTAAACTAAACAGCAGATTACAGAGTAAAGGCTAGACCCAAATAATGCCTACATGCATAAACATGTTTCAGTACAATGCTCAATGCATTTTATTTGATTAGAAGTCTGCAATGCTGATGCTGGATCAGTCTTTGGCTTGTCCTGTCCTGATCAAAAGAATGAAACCTTGATAAAGAGCTGATCCTAAACCAGCATCCTTGAGGAACAAGCTGTCAGTAATAAAATAAAGCCAAAATGTTTAGCTATAACTCGCGGTTGGAACGGTATTGCAAGAAAACCGTAAAGCATTGCGGTCTTTTAAAGAGCGCTTTTAAAATGGTAAGTTGGATAATTACTACGCTCAACATTCAAGAGAGAGAAATGCTCTAGGCAACAGGGTGATATGGCCTCCTCAGCGTTACAGCCGTCCAAGTTATATATATGGCTATATGACTTTTCAATTATTTCGATAGTAAAACTGTTACGCATTTCCCGCTCTTCAATCTAGTAGTTTAGAAAAATTCGCCCCTTGATATTCTTATAAAATTCACACCAAGACAGTTACACCTGGATATTTATTGTAATGTCTATACCTCGGCACGTCATACCTCGGTGTACTTACTTTTATAACGATATGCCGTCCTACCGCGAATTATAACCAAACATTATATTCTTTATTGTGGCTAAACCTTTTGTCTTACATGTGTTTGCAAGATACAGGCATAGTTTTCTGCAAGTCAAGTAGCTGCTTCAGCATAACTATACACACATGAGAAAAAGATCCATTCAGACGCATTCAAACGCGTTGTAAAGACACAGTCACAGAAAAAGCAGAAGCTTCGTATACTCCAGTGGGACTTATAACCAGGAAAGTATGCTAAGCATTGAGGCCGGTGTGGGATGTCGTACCGTGATTAATTACTTTTAAAGTCATTTAACTGACACGTATTAGCGCCAGAGCACCAGATTCAGGCCCTGCAGATTTCGTAAGCACACGTGTTCGCTGTCCGTGCCCTTGTGCGAGCTGATCAGCATTAGGTAGCTGTTTGTAAGGTGAGAGACTGTATGGTAGTTCATCTAACAGGACAAAACATACATGACGACAGTGTACAGTCATACCTATAACATTTACACGCCCCAGTATATATAACCATACACGGGAATGACTGAATGAATTCAATGGAAACTATTGGAGCAGTTCGTTGGGATGTAAGACGCGGAGCAGATGGAGTTAGAGGAAAACATCTGCTTTTGTAAACATGTGAAGAACAGACATCAGATCTGCAAATCCACTTAACAGGAACGATGCTGTTTAGGTGATACACAGATCTGAGCTGCTATACTTTGCTGTCTCGGGATGAAACCCAGAACGGGAAGAATATAATGACAATAAAAAATAAAAAAAAAAACAACAGAAAAATCAAGAGAAGAGAAAAGAGAGAGAGAGAGAGAGAGAGAGAGAGAGAGAGAGAGAGAGAGAGAGAGAGAGAGAGAGAGAGAGAGAGAGAGAGAGAGAGAGGGAGAGGCTGACATCCTCCACAGTGTAATGATAAGCCTGGCACTGAGGTTGTGCCAGCCAATCCCTGTGCCAGTGCTGCCAAGGCGTCCTGATGGAAGGTGTTACACGGTTTTTCTAGCTGTGAGCACTCGCACAATGGAGCCCACACCACCTACGGAAAGCGCCTAAGCAAACACACAGAAACAAAAAGAACATAACTTTAAGGATCAGCTACGGCTTAAGAGTAATTACTAAATCCTTTTTCAGGGTTTAAATTAATACCACTTAAGATAATAAGATTATCAGTCGAGTAATTCTTTGTACTTTGTACTGAAATGTGCAAAAGCGAGTAAAGGCCACTTCATACAAAGACAGTTTAGATGTGCTTGTAGTCTCACAGGACGGATCTGTTTCTATTTTAACCAAGGTTTCAATTCGCATTGGCTCCTTAAGACAACCCTCATCCACACTGCTGTGTTTTTATTCACTTAATTAAGGTATAATCATAAAGAAAAGTTTAGACCACATATTTATTAAATAGAATCTTCTGCAACAGTATTGTTTTTTTTCCGTAAGAACCCATGGGGGGCACAAACTTTTGCATTCATCTGCAACTAGAAAAATGCTTAGTTGTAATTTAACCAGTGAACAAACTCAGCTTCTCCCACACTGTAAACAAGCATGTATACACACACACACACACACACACACACACACGGCATACCTTCTCATGCCACTGGAGCAGCACTGCACTGCTGTTCTCTGATGGTTTTTCAAACCCTTTGTAGATGTACTTCATAAGCAGATCCACTTTAGTCTTATCCAGGGATTGCACCGCTTTCTCGATATCGCTAGTCTTAAAGGCAGTAAGGACTTTCAGTACCAGACCCTCAGCCCGGTCCTACACACACACACACACACACACACACACACACACACACACACACACACGTTAGGAAAAACGTGAAAATCAGAAGTATATCTACAGTACATCTAACCAGAAGGTTAAGTATTTAAGTGCATATAAACATTTATAAGTTGGTATATTATTAACTCCAGACACCCAGTGGACAAATCCATAGTCGTTCAATGTGTGTTCATTTCACATACACCACTGTGGGCAAAAGAATTCATTTGTAATCACTTTCTTGAGAAGAAAATTACAAGGTGGTTTCAGTTATCTAGCTTGAGTTTACGTTTCTGTTGTGGCTGGAGAACGCTGTCTTCACGCCGGCACTTTCAGGTAGGCTGCATGATTTATAAGGCTTTTTTTTTTTTTGCCACTGAAATAAAATACCTCCAGTCAGTACCTGCTGGAAACTTCTACAGGTTACCATTTTTGCAATATTTAGTTTTTAGTAAAAAAAAAATGTAACATATTTAAGAGCTATTTTTTTTTTACACCAAGGCACTTGTGACAATTCAAAAAACTGTGTGTGTGTGTGTGTGTGTGTGTGTGAATGATTTCCGGTGTGTTTAATTACACCGTGGTCTGTTGTGAAGTGAAGTGAGTCGTTGCTCAGTCGAGAAGATGCTGGACTTCAGCAAGTTCAAATCCCAGCATTATAAAGCTGCTGGGGTCTTGAGCGAGGACCGTAACCCTCAACTGCTCAGTGTATAAATGAGATAATTGGAAGTCGGACTGGATGAGGACATGTGCTAATAGTTGTGAATGTATAACGCGATGGCGCTCACCTTTACGTTCTGGTTCTTGGTGTTGATTGGTGGGTTCTTCAGTGCGGCCTGTAGAGCACCCATCATGTTCCCTGTGCTTTGTGTTAAGGAGGAAACTTCTCAAACCACATCATAACCATAACAATTTCACATTCTATATTGAGGAATATCTGCACAAATATGACGAAGAATGTTAGCTTATGCTCTGTCTAAATAGGGGGAAGTGGTTGAGGGTTCAAACCCCGATATCGCCAAGCTGCCACTCTCGGGCCCTTGAGCAAGGCCCTTATTTCGATGTGCTCCAGGGGTGCTGTATCATGTCTGATCCCGTGCTCTGAGCCCAGATTCCTAACAAGCTGAGATACATGAGAAAGTAGTTCATGATTGATGTATAAATGACAAACGAATCATCTAGTATATGACTAAATAAACCCCAATTATAGTGGTATATTGTTCATTCCTCACCTTCCAGATTACAAAAACAATATCTTTAATATACATTTTATATAAACATTTAAAGCGAGGCCAAAATATTAAATGTATTAACATTAAATTTGTATATTAAATGTATGTATAAAATATTAAATATGTATAAAATGTATATTAAACATATCGTATATAAATAATAACGTTTCTAAACACAATGCATGATTTTCCATCTTTCCATGCTTATTAAACCTGCTGCAAGCGAGGTCGCGTCCCAAATCGAGTCGCTGTAACCTACGTAGTGCACTAGCCAGCCTGTAGAACGCTACTGTGACGTCATCTCGAAAGGGCACCAATGTAGTAAGTCAGGTGCTGTTTAAGATTCAGCCGCTGTAACGAATGAATGAGGGCAAACCACACCCATTACATTTCCTCTCCGAGCAAATATGAAAACTTTTTACACACTGCTTTATAACCCACGAGGCATAAAACACTACCTACAACAATCACAGCCCCAAAATAACCGAAATCCGAGTGAGAGTATTGAATAAAAGAGGATATTGTCTAATGAGGGAATCGACCTCGGCCTCATCCGGACCCAGCTGATTGTCTCCACCTTTCTCCTCTTCGTCCACAAACTTGTTCTCATCATATTCGTCTACGTCCACCTTCCTAAAGCGGTCCGACACCGTGTTCTTCGACATGTTTAAATGTTTCAAAGCTGCTATATTATGTACAAAAAAAAAAGAGCTAGCCCGAGCCCCGGTACTTTTCAGGAAGTAAGCGGTTCTTCCGCAGTCACTTCCGCATAGAGCGCCCTCAAGCGGTGCACGACTTTCAGTTTCTGTTTTATTGTAATACACAAACTTCACCACTAGATGGCGATGTTTAGCTTTCTATGAGAAAATCCTATTACAGCAGTAATCAAGTAAAAAACAAAGTTTATAAAAGAGTCGATTCTACAGATATTTATTTAATTAGCCGACAGAATGCAGTTATGACTGATAATATCCATTAAAATTTATATGATAATGATAATATCCATTAAAAATGGTTGCTGCATCTATTCTTGTAATATATGTACATTTCAAGCATTTATGGGGCACACGGTTATAATGTTAAATATAGCCACAAACTTTTATTTTAATCGGTTTTATTTTTCATAAAGTAAACTAGCGGATGTTTGTTGCACAAACTTGTCGTCTGTGCACTGTGCAACACTGTCCAAACCTTAGTCAGACTGAGGAATCGAAACAAGTTTTTTTTTTTCCTGGCAATCGACTCCCAGTCTTACCTAATACCCACAAGAGAATTCATTTCAGGCCTTGTTCACACTGACTAGCCCCAGATACCACACATCTGCTCAGAATGCTTAAACATTACTACGTCTTAGTCATGTATATATTGTAATGTAAGATATTGTGTTTCACATGATAAAATCACAATGTGAAGAAAGAATATTTCACCCACAGGAAGCTCACTATGCCATACTGGATATAGTTGAGATGTAGAACTAATGTTGGCCTTGTGGTTTCAGTGACCCGCAACCCTTACCAAACTATCAATCACGTAGCGCATCAGCAGAACCCATCTATTCATGTTGCTTTTAAAATGATTTCTGCATTTACCAGCTGAGTCTCTAAAACACAAGCCAATTTAACATCTCTGCTCAAAGAAAATCATCCAACAGGAACTGTGTTAAAAAATGTACATGGTTTATGTTATGTTTTTTTTTTTTTGGGTAATTTGTATTGATATCACAATGGCCCTGGTGATTTTAGTTGCTAATAATAGTACTACTTGCGTTCAGTGAACTCTGAAAGTGATTCTCCGTCCCCAACCACCAGGCCAATGACCGGTACAGATCACTTTTGCGGTCTGCAGGGGGTCTTATATTGAAAAAGTGACCACTTCTGGCTTATTCCATTTTCCTGCACTTGTTTCTGCCAAATGTTTTTCTATGCACCGATAAATTAAGACCACAGTGTAGCCCTAGTAAAGACGACTACAAAACAAACATTGCTGGAAAGTTTCTTGGAAAAAAATGGGGAAAGACCAAATGATGAGACAGCAGAAGACTCAGAGACTTTCAGCAAAAATAAAGCTCCATTTCACATGTTTTCACACACACACACACACACACACACACACCCAGTCTGTGGAAAAATGCTCAGTAGAGGACCCCTTCATGTTCTCTATGTGGATTCCCCAAATGGCTGATAAATATGTTACTGCTGCCTCCTGTGTCTCATAATGTATGTGTATGAAAGTTGCTTTGTTTCTCAGTAAGTGCTGCTAAGGCCAGCCTTTCCTGTCTTAAGTAAACCATACTGTTCTTTCCTGCTATTTTATGATACTTTTGTCAATTTGAAACGTTTTAGCGTGTCTGATTCTTTTTCCCCCTGACCTGAGTTTGAGTCCTGGCCTGACTCTGACACTGTGTTTGTTATTGCAAAGAAGCAAGAAATGATGTTAGTCCATTCTCTTGTTCATCCAGATTGAACTGGAGTTTTATTAAAGCACAGCAATTTAAATAATTACAAGAATATTCTGGATAAAATAGTGTCTTTCGTAGATTAATAATGATTTTTGATCATCTTTTATTCAAGATTTGTCAATTAATGGAATTTCTCATGGAATGTCCTTGTTTTATGGTACAATTTCCCTTTTAGTGTTATCCAAAGATAACTATACAGGGTTATAAGCTGTTAACTATAAAGTTAAGAAAAACAAGATGAAAAAGTCAAATTTCCTTTGAATATTTCAAAGAACTGAGATGATATGAAACACACGTGATTCGTATATATATATATATATATATATCTGAATAGTTGCTACACAAAAAAATTAGAATACAGGCAAAAGTGGGTGGGAAAGGCATTGTATAAATAAATCATATTTTTAATAAACCAGAAAAAAATTCAGAAATATTTATTTTCTGGACTGATCTGCAGTTCAGATTTACACAGAAATTGACACATGAATTACATATATATTAATAATAATAATAATAATAATAATAATAATAATAATAATAATACAAAGAAAAAAAAACTACTGATGGAGCTAGTCATAGTCATAACGCCTCATCCACACTTTCAGTGTGACCACTTTCCAAAATACAGTTTACAAGTATGAAGAAATTATCTTACAGAAAAGAAAATTGATCAGATAGTAAGACTTGGATTTCAATGTGTAGGCAACATGTCACATCATGCCAACACTTTCAGGCAGGCTGGAATGTGCTTCTGTGCAATTTTATCTTTTGATAATTTAAAATCTACATTATGGAGCTTAACAAACAAATGTTAAGTGTGGGAGTGAATCAGCATGTTGTCTTAAAACAACTGCAAACTGCACAGCCTAGCTCCGGAGTTATCATAATAAAATAAAATAAAAAAACGATCAAACCATAGAAAGGATTTTAGACCTAGACAAGGTATAAATAAAGGTTTTGTTATAACACATAGACTAGATAAAAATATCAGGATGCACAATTTCTAAATAAATGACCTTTAACTGTTTTAGTTAAAATGTTTTGCAATATTTCATACTAAAATATTTGATTAATTGTAAACCGATGTCAGTGCGTTGTAGGCAATATACAGTATTCTTTAGCTATTTAAAAAAAATAAACCATATCCATACTTGGAAGACATCTTGAAAGAAAGGATCTTCATGAAATACAAATTGAAGCCAATCTCCATGGTGCATTACAGATATCTATATGTAAGTAATACCAGAGTGCACTGTGGGTTTTCTTTGGGTGGGCACTTTGTTTGTACTACCTTGAGAATATGGTGTGGTTTTGGACAGTGGGTTAGGACACTGTAATGGCGTATCCTGTTCAAATCCAGTCTGTGTGTTGAGTTGTAGAGTGTCAAGCCTGCCCTGGTACAGTACTGTGTGTGTCTGTGCAAATGCACACGGGCAACACAATCTGTCCCTTTTTTAACGACTATTTAAACCTTTATAGAAGTAGGAAAATGTACAAGATGTAAACTATAACAGCACAAGCTAAAGGAGCTGAAAAAGTTCATAAAACACCCTTCACATATTGTACCTTAATGTAGTATCCAGTTCTGTTTTTAACTTATTTTCATTTTAACTTAAGACTCCAACAAACTTTGAAATGACATCCAAACTCTCAGGAAGTTAAGACTGTGATTTATCCACTCATTGTGTTTATCTTTTAGGCGTGTCCTTTTTTACACTACCAGTGCCACGTTTCAGGAACTTCTTGTTTTCAATCTCACTGAGTGAAAGAGAGACGTTGCAGCGTGACGGGTTCATCCGCCTCTGGAGAATGCTGTCTTTGATGGCGTCTTTTATAAGCTGCACAACAAAGTGATGGGAAAAAATGAGAGAGAGAGAGAGAGAGAGAGAGAGAGAGAGAGAGAGAGAGAGAGAGAGAGGGAGGGATGTTAGAGCAGCAGAAATCAATAATTGCAATCCCTACAATGAGATTTTGGAAAAGAATGTGTTGGCATCTTTGGGTGCAGTTAATATTCTGCAAATTGTATTAAACCAAACCTAAACTTTCTTGTTATTATTATTATTATTATTATTATTATTATTATTATTAGCAGTGGTAGAAGTAGTAGTAGTGGTGGTGGTGGTAATATAGAGTATTAATCAAACCACAGACAAAACAGACCTCGATGTTGTTGAGTGTGTTGAACTCCATGAGGTCATGCAGCTGTTTGTAGGCCTGGTTTGAGTACTGGAAGTTGAATGTGGAATACGGGGTTTCAGGATCGTCAAATATGTCGAAGTCAGCAAACTCCTTCTCCTTATCTGTCTCCCTGGGAACTCCTTCAGAATAATAACATAAAAGACATGCATTTCATTGACATTGTCGAGTAGCTGAATACATAACATAATTATATCAACTGTTGATCAATGATCAGAGAGGACACGGGTTAGAAACCAACAATGAACAAACGTCAGAAGTTACTGGTTGTATTCTAATATGTTCATTCTTTCCACTGACAAATGTGGGCCGTAATATTTTACAATAAAATAAAATAGCTGTAATACTGAGCCATTCTAAAATACAGGTATGATTTCAGAAAGAAATTGGAAATAATAATAATGCTGAACTAGCAACTGGAAAATGAAGGGAACGGATAATGAGGTAAACTTAAAGTAATCTGACTAAATGAAATAAGTACGGCTTTTTTTATTTTAAATTATCCAGTGGCTCCCGAGTGATGCAACAGAAAAGTGTTCACCCTATTGTTCAGAGATCACAAGTTTAAATCTAACAATGGCAAAGCCATCCATAGCCGGGAGCCAATAAAGTAAAATGGCTTTGCTCTTGGGGTTGGACAGATGACATTATTGTCTCTCCCTTGTCAAGCACTATGACGCTAACCAATCGTGGGTGTCTGTGAGGTTTAAATAGGCAGAACAGAGCAGCCTGTGTTTTCAGTGAGTGTTTAATGCTGCCCTTTAACAGAGCATAAGGATAAAAAAAAAAAAGTGGTTGGCTGGCGTCACGTGGAACGGTAGCACGTGTTAACCTGCATGGTAGATGTCACGTGATTAGAGAGAGCGGCCCGTGGGTGGGAATTGGCAGGTGAGCAAAGTGAGGAGAAATTAGGGAAATGAAAATGACTTTAAAACAGTTTTTTCATTATGTTAGGACACACAGTCTGCTAAGAAGTGCTTTAAGAAGTACCTACCTGCTTAAAATGGGTTTATAACTAATACATATTCTACTCCTAATTTATACACTACTCTTTTTTTCAAGTAACTGGGTGTTTGTAAGTTAATTGAAGCACTTTAAGCAAAGCTATTTATTAATAGTGCATTACAGCGTTACATTTCTGTACTGAATTTCTTTTTTTTGTCCTTACCTGGAGCCTTGAACTCCCTGAAGTGGATGTTGGCCAGAACGAAGTGAATAACTGTAGGGCATTGTTTGTCTTCTGGCCTGGGCTTGAACACGTAACACTCTTGCAGACCCTCACGGTCGAACACCTTCACATCAATCTTGGGGAAAGGCAACTTGTTCATGCGAGCCCATTTCTCAGCTAATAAAAGCTCCTGAGAGTAAACATACCACAGAATCACATGAAAGGTTTGAAGCAGTCATAAAATTATATTAAATTATTTATAAAATGCAGGTACACTATTTGTCCAAAACAACATCCTATTTTTAATATCCCATTCTAGGTTTTTTATCACCTCTACTTTTCCACTGCTGTTATCAATAGCAGAATCATGTTCTCCGTTCTGCACCAAATCCACATATTTCTATACTAACCTTAAAGGGAGGACTGGAATCACTTGGCCTTGCCGAGAAATCAAAAGATATGATGAGGTCAACGCCACGCTGGGGTCGCAGGATTATGGGGTAGGGCAGGTTAAAGGTCAGGCCACTGTCCACCACATGAATCTTCTTACTCCTTACATCCAAAGGCTCATAAATGTGAACAAACTCATTGGGATCTAGAGGAAGG
>JAAIIK010000060.1:2486904-2506827 GCA_014706435.1 Silurus glanis | reverse complement strand
TATATATATATATATATATATATATATATATATATATATATATATAATATATAATTATTATTATTATTATATATTTTTTTTATTTCTTTATTATTTCTTTATTTATTTTTTAAAGAATACTTTATTGATCCAACAATAAATGATTGTTACTTCTTAGCATATTCCTGCAAAGTAGGAGGATGGGGTCGGAGCACAGAGTCAACCATGTTACAGCATCCTGGAGCACAGTGAGTTAAGGGCCTTGCTCAAGGGCCACGAAAGTGGCAGCTTTGGCATTACTGGGGCTTTAACCCCAACTTTCCGATCAGAAACGCAGAGCCTTAACCAATGAACTACAACCTTCCTTTATAATCATTGATAACATGAAAAAGAAAGCTACAAGTTCCTCCTTAAAATCTCCAAGACAATATTTTACAAAAAAACTTTACCAACATGAAGGGACTGCGACTTAAAGGGAGCAAAACCTAAAGTTGGCCAAACACATGTAGGACAATAGACTGCAGTTTTACACATTACTTACTAAAGTTCCAAAGTAGTCTGGAAAAATTCCACTTATGTTTCAGAATAAGGGCAGAACATGAGCTTCATTGTCTCCTCACCACAGTCTTACTGAAAACTGGCACTAAAGCTGACTCACAGAAACAGGCCTTTATATAGTGCTGCAAACTAAAAGCAGCACAAATCAGTGCTTAAAGCCAAACCTGCAGTGGCATTCAAAAGGGGCATGTGTGCCTGCATAACATGAGTGGTCCTTTATCTTGGAGGGGATGAATTCTCATATCTAAAGAAAACGAAATAAGCTGATGTCGCACACTAAGAGTTTGCACCTGATCAGCTAATGTATAAAAGGTGAGTTTGTGTACCTGTGACTGCGTCCACCTCGTCCTCAACAGAGAGCTGTGTCTGGAAGGGATGGCGGGGTGTGAAAGGCATAGAATTTAGGTTCAGGCCCAGCATGAAGTTGTGTACTTTTCCTGCCCGGCCTTCACGTGTGTTAAACAGCACCGTGTCGCCCACTATAGAGGTGAACATCCGCTGCACCCAGCTGGCCTGAGCATTACGCTGCCGCTCCTCCTCCGCCTCGGAAGACTCTGTACCCACTGAGAGACAGGAGACAGAAAATGTAATCAAAGAAGAGAAAAAGAGATAGAAAACCAGGAATATATGTATAGGGTAAAAAATCAACCGGGAATTGGTTAAAGAAAGAGTGAGGAGAGAAAACAGAACCGGTGGTAAGACGAGAAGCCAGGAAGCAGAGAGTGAAAAAATAGAGTGGAAAAAGAATTCCATTTAAAAGGAAATGTTTATTTATTTAATCACTGTGGCTCAGTAAAAGTGTATCTAAAGTTAGTTTTGTCAACGCGTAAACAAGAGAAGTATAAGAATGGACTCACTCCTGCGCAGTTCCTCTTCGTTATCGGTTGTGTCATTTCCAAGAATGTGCTCAGGTTTAATTTGCTCTGCATGAAAAACAAAGTACAAAGAAATGAAATTGCTTAAAATGAATCACCTGGTTAGAAATTTCCTGCTCTTACTTCGGCTCTTTCTTTCGTTTGGTTTCCATTCTATCATTAAAAAATAAGTATAATTCAGGAAATTGCATACTTCCCAGAAAATACATGGCCATGCAATACATGGCCAAGCAGGAATTGAGCATGACATCACCAATGTGAGCAATGCTTGCTAATATGTGAATATCTACACAGACCACATGACCTAAAACTCATACTGATACAGTAACGCTATACATTACTGATTTGAACATTATTGAATATGAATGGTACATAAGTTTGTTTATGTGTGTGTGTGTGGGAAGTGTATTACATTCTAAACTTAGAGGCTGAAAGGAAGTCATAACTGTGATCACATACACTGTGTATAAATGAAAAAAGGTGTCATTTACAAGTACGCCCAAAGAATCGAGACAGAAAGTTATTGACTGGACTGCTTTCAGTCTCACACACACACGTGTTATATTATCTGTGTAAGAACATGCTACTGCCACGTTTTTATTGGAGCTAATTAAGGCAATACCTAAATCTACCTCTAATCTTCTGCCTCTTAAATATTCATAAAAAAAGATCATTTTTCTTGGTAAGGACCATCTACATGTCCTCTATGAGTTCTGTTAAACGAGTCACAAGTACCAACATCACTTATAGATTATACGTTTTTACCGTGAGAATAAAGCCAAGCAGCTGCAAAGTCATAAAAAGCTGAAGAGCCCAAGTCTTACCCAGCTCCTCCTCCATAGTGCTGCTGCACCCAGCTGTCTCCTTCACTCCAATGACTCGATTAAACAGGATGGAGAATGCACTGCCCCATACACCTAAAACAAACACAAACACATCGCTCACTGTATTGATTTTACATTCATTCAGAGCTTTTCCATCCCACCCTGTTCAGGCATCCCACTTCTAGGGGACCTTTCCTAGAAGAAAAGTGTGCACAAAACACTGGCCTGACTGCTTAATGATAAAAAAAAAAAAAAAAGTACTGACAAAATGCGAATATTTTAACTGCCATGGGTTAAAATGTGCTATTTCATTATTACTGTGAATGCTGACCTTCTGTAATATATTAGGCTTGGATACCGTATTTTAAAAACCCAAATAATAATAAAAAAAAACTTTAGGGTCTGCATCATCCTACTCATTTTTGCTTTTTGATTTACTGTTGCAACTTTTGAGCTTGGTGTTTTTTTTTAGTTTGTTTTTTAACTGCTTATATATTTTCTATATTCATTAAACTTGCCTTTTGTTAATCACCATTTGTCCCATAGAGGTTAAAAGCTCTTTTGTTTTTAAAAATTTACATAAGAAAAAAACTTTTTCTTGGACATCGTCTTTTTTTTCCCTTTTTTATCATACTAAACATTTGAGTCATACAATTTCTTTGTATTTTAAACATTCTTTAGAGGTACCAATAATTTTGCCAGATTTGGAAAGGACAAAATAATTTTAAAAGCATGTTTTAACAAGAATGACCTTTGTTGGAAGATGATTCATTGCTTTTTTATGATTACTATTGCTTTTTTTTGTTTTGTTTTTTTCTTTTTACTATGTTCTTTTTGTTTTACTATTTTATTCCTATAGTAAAGGTGAAAGGTGGCAATAATTTTGGAGGTAACTGAAAATGTTAAGAAAAAAAATGTTTATTAGCATGTGAAGGATGGGACATCAAGTGAGTATAAATGTGGATGATGTAGAACAAGCTTTTGAAAGTTTACACAGCTTCACATTTCATGTGTTATTTCCTCTTACCCATTAGGAAGTGAAGTGGGTTCTCATCATACTTTTTCACAACGCTGCCCATGAAGAACTTGCTGCCAAACAGCTCAGGGGCCATGAAAGTGCCATATTTTGCCATGCCAATCTCATAAGGACTAAATTCCACCCAGTCTGTTATGAGAAAAAAAATGTGAACCACAACAGGAAATTGCAGCTGGTTTACATCTTCAGTACATTTTACATTTTAGTTACGCCTTGAAATAAAACAACTGTATCTTTAAAATGATTAGAAATTCTGTCCTCCGATAGTCTGCTTTGTTTAGTCAAAGCTGTCAGCTGTAGGAAACTATACCCTTGCAGTTTCACTGCATTAGATGAAAGAGTTGCTACTGCCACCAAGACAGTTCAGTAGTATCTCGATATACCAGTGATGCTCATGAGCAGGTTTTGCATATCTGCCGCATTCTACACAAATCTATGCAAATGTGTTTGGCTGGTGCCTTGCTGCTGCATGAACTGGACCCACAGCCAAATCCAACTGAATGCTGATGTATGACTTGTTGGCAGTACCAGGAATATGAATGGGGATTCAGTCAGGGAAAGGCTATAGATTAAGCCTCATGTTTTGTGTGATTATGGACCAAAAAAATGTAAAAAAACGATGTATCTGAAATGATTAAAATGAAAGACGGCTGCTCTTACCGGCGAACATGAGCTCGGATACGTTGGGTTTGACGTGCAGGCAGGTGAACAAAGGCAGAGGACATTGCCCTTGATTCACCTTGTCCTGCAAGGTGCTCAGTGTCGTGTCCATCCTCTGTCACACACACACACACACACACACACACACAGAGAGAGAAAAACAGACTATCAGAACATTTGAATTCTTTCCATAACCCTGGTCCTCTTTTCTGGCTTTTGCCTGATTTATCGTATTCAAACCTTGCATGTCGAGGAACACATCAGAGCAGGACATTGTGTTTTGCTGGTGGAGATATGGGCTTGCATCAGTGTGCTTGGCACTGTAGTCAGGTTTGTGAAAGATAATATGACCACAGTTGCCAGTTTAGATCTTATTAAACATTACCATGTTAACCCTCTACTGCACATACTTGCCCTCAAGCAATGGAAAGTTATTCTATGCACCAAACCAAGTGGTATTTCTTTGAATTCTTACAATCAACCAGAATATTTAGATAAAAGTGTCAAAAAACAAGACAATAAGGTGTGCGAGTCACTATTCACCATCACTAAAGGCAAAACTTCTGTTTCGGCCACAAATTATTTTAGTAATCTATTTAAAATGTCATAAACTTTAAATTATGATTATGATTATAAAGTAAATTATATTATATGACGGTGTAAACGGTACTTTTTGTTGTTATTTTGCATGTTTCTTTTTTGTTGCATTGTTTCTGTTGACAGTGTGTATTGATGTCATCACATTTTATCACATGTATTCATGCAGAGTACCTGTGTAAAGTAAACTCATTAGACACTTGACACAAACTAGCAGCTGCTATCCACAATAGAGTAACTTTAATATCAGCATAGATTACATATAATACTTCAGGTGAGCCTCAGACTCAAGAAAGAGTCGTATGATCAAATTCTTAACCAAGAATTATTTAACAATTGAATTTTTATTTGAATTGTTTCAAGCATGTGAAACATGAGAAATGACTGATCCAAATGGTGTGTGCTTGATGGTATAGTCTTCAAATCTGAATCCATTTGCTGATAAAGCTTCTATGTTTATGCGCTCATATGTGTGTGTGTATAGCCTCCTCACCGCCGGTATAAGCGTTTCTCCGATGAGCATACCGAAGATGTCGGTGAAAGTGACAGGCTGGCCGCTTGCTTTCTTCTTCCACAGAGCTTTAATGTAGCGTTTGATGTGCTGTGGCATAAGCAGTTTGAGTGGACTGCTGCTCACACTCTTCATCAGTTCCTGATTGATGTCTCGGGGGCCTTTCTCTGGAAACTCTGGGTGTGAGTACAGCATAGACATGTACCTATGGAAACCCGATCGGAGAGTGTCACATGGTTGTCTTTATCGCGTGTAATATGCGTTGCATTCATTTATATCTATTGTTGACTGTACAGTGAGTATGTATACTGTGCATGATACATTACACCGGTTCCTGTACAGTTATTGATTGATGCAAGTAAACGTGCAAGTAATAGCAAATACTGTGCGTGCAAAGTGACAAAAGTGAAAGAGGAACTAACGAAAGTGAAAGAAGGGGCTGAGGTTTTTTTAAGTTTTGAGGAGAGTTCGAAGAAGAGCTGAAGAATGAGGAATGGATAAATAAGTTGGTAAAAGGAGAAAATAAATAAATAAAAACGATAAAGATTCATTAACAGACCATGTTGAGCCAGAAAGTCCTGCCACATAAGTAGCACAGTCCAACACTCCAGACTCATAAAGAGCCTTCATCACCCCAGAGAAGCCCACCATGGCTCGGAAACCCCCCCCTGATCCCACTATAGCGATGGTGGGAACCTGGACACAGACAAGACATGGTAATAATTAACGCGAAATTTACTGTTAGAAATAGGGCAATATGTCCGCTCCCTCATGGAAAAAAGAGACAAACTCATTATTGTCTAGGGCTTACCTCATTCTGTGAGGTGGGTAGGAAACGTGGGTTTTCCATGTTTAGGAATTTTTTGATGCCCAGCATGACTCTGTCCCTACGTGTCTCTCTGAACATCTTCTCCTTATCACACAGAGCCATACTGAAGCGCAGGTCTGTGGATGAACTACAGCAAAAAAAATTAAAAATCACAGTGTTGTTAACACAGTGACACAACAAGCTTGCTGAAAAAGTTATACTAAGCCTTAGATCTCTGAAAAGGCTGATGGACCTACCAGACTTCCAATAACAACTCCAGGTGCACTTTCATGGTCTGGAGATCAGAAATAATATTCATTTATTATTGGACTCGCATTATACTCGCATTATTGGTAGTAGCAGAAAGAAATCATGGTATATTAATTATAATAAATTATTGGCCCTTCAAAGGCGACTGAAACCAGTGGAAAAACAGCAGGAAATCAAATAAAATCACAGCAAATTCTCATTGATGTTATTAACATCGCTTTTGATTTCTTTCCCTACCTTACCATCAGCTGTCAGACAAAAAATCATGAAAAACCACACTTGGAATAAGTGCAAACGTTTGTGCCAAATGGGTGCTTAATGAAATATTTAACCGTTTCACTCACCACAAGAAAGAATATAAGCAGAGAAGTTCAGATAAACCACCTGTTTGGTGTAAAAACTGCAGATTCAGTGTTGAATGTGTTATTACTCGACATTCCTACTTCGCCCAATGTTCCGCACCACTCTTATGTCATCCAGCTATAAATATTACTGATCACCTGTCAAGATTGTGTTATTTTATCACTTAACACAGTGAAGAAGATATTTTCAGTCACGCCCATGTGTAGACACAAGCTTTCGGCAATGTTAAAGTCAGATTTTAGACTTTTAGACACATGTACCAGCACCAGCTACAGTGTTTATTTGTAAGGTCTTACACATATTCGTAAAGAAACCATATTACTACAGCTGTATATTCATTTGTGATGTAACCATCAGAGAATAATCTAACTCACCATTTCCTCTCCACTCTGAGCAGTTTGGGCAAAATATAAAACGCTATAAAACATTCTGTCTCTAAAATGGATGCTGTATATTTAAGATATATCCTTTTGTACACTTTTATAGATAACATGATGCGATACAACATCAGAAGGCTCAAACCAAGTCGGACAGGGTGAATAACGTTTTAAAATGAATGTGTCATGATTTAGTCATGCAGTTCATTTATTGATTGAAACAGCAATGTCAGACACCAACTATGCCTACTGACTGACTAAATTTGGGAGAAATGACCTAATAATCAACTTTACTCACTCCTGATATAGGACTGCTATACCAATTGAAACAGTAAAATCTGAACATTAGCCTACCTTGCCGATAGACAGAGTCACCATCTCTAGAAGTCCTATTTTTAGATTGTTGACTGAAAATGTAGCTGTGCCCAGAGTTTCATCCACGACATAATTGGCATCCATTAATGTAATCTAAAAGGTGAGAAAGACTTAAATCATTAATAATTCACATTACTGGTGCTACCTGTCTGGAATATGTATGTCTGTGTGTATATATATATATATATATGAAAGGAGTAAAACACAAAAATGTGTGCTGTCATATGAAAATACACATGTTGGGGTGGTGTGACGGAGCCATCACTGAAACTGAGTGCCAATACCACAGCATAAATATATGAAATATATACTTGTATGTGAGTGTGTGCTATACAAATCTCTGTGAATGATCTGTTACTATAGAAACAACCAGCGTATTAATATAATGCAGACGAGACTTCTGTCAAATCATCTATTACAGGAAATGACAGGAAACCTTTTGGCTAACCAAAAGTGAAAATTTATCTGCTGTGCTCTACTTTTGAATACTATCAGAGCTGATAATTAATCACTCGATATATATTTAGTGACAAATATATCACCTCCAGCACATTGTCCAGCTGAGGGTCCAGAAGGAACTCGAATGTTTCGTTCCACTTCGGATTGATGTCATTGTCGATGTGCCGTGTTCTTTTTCTCGACTCGGGAGCAGTGGGAATTGACAGCTCTACATATGGGTCCGGTGTGTCCACTGATCACAAACACAATGTACACAATATATCTTTCACCATACAGCAAACATTTTACGGTAAAAACTGGAGCGAACAATACAAAGTCTACACTCACGCAAGTCCCCGAGCGCTCCTTTAGTGACACTTTCGGCTCTCACCACAGTCACTTTGAACCTGTGAGAATATTGATGCTCAACCTGACAACACAAAAGACTCATATCAGTGACTAACAAGTGACACAAGAGACATTCAGACAGGAGAAACCACCCAAGAGAAACAACTGATGTCATGTTTGCGCTCATGTACCTGCAAAAACAACTGAACTGGATTTTTATAGATCTGGATGAGATTTTTACATAATTTACATTAAGGTTTGTTAAAGTAAACAAATTCTATACTTTCTCCATATCCATAATAGACTGATACAGTAATGTTGATGCAGTCTGGAGAAACTGTTCAATAATGCGTAATGTAGATATAAGTCACATTTTAGCTCATTCGTGGCAAAATATTTCAGTTTTTTGATCCGGTATGAACATCACATTTCCAGTAAAATAATACAAAATTGGGTACAAATTATAAACAAAAAGATAAAAAAAAAAAAAAAAAAATCACTGCCTCCAAAATCCAAAACTATACTTACTATAATGTACTGATAAGGATCTATGGAGGACATCCTGGCAGCAATGTAAGTTTCACCGTAGGGAAACACATTTATATGTCAGGAAAGGCTTCTGTTTGTCTTGGGCAGCATCTGTCAACTAAAGAGAAAAATGTGGGTGTTAGGGAAGTGCTTCATAAAATTGTACCCTTCAACAAAATTGTAATAACAAGGTAATAAAAGCACACAATTCAACTTCTCTATCTAACATCACACACAGCTCAGGTGCTATAACTACTTTCCCAGAGAGCTGTATGTAACTTTTTGGAAAATATTAGGAATTTTTTTTTTTTTTACATTCAAATTGTCATTTTTTTCAGTATTGTATTCCATGTTGTGTTATCTCAGGAAAACATCTGTGGACTTGTGAAAATGATTTGGATTAACATCACAAAGTTGTTAAGAATTAAAGTAAAATAAGTAAATAATATGTATGTAAATATGTGTAATGACTGTAGTATATACAATACTTAGAATCCAAGACCATACATTTATGTATCTATCTTGGTAATGGTTTTAGTATGATTATAATAAAAACAAAAGGAAAACAAAGAGTCGTGCACCGTGTTTGTTGAAAGAAAAAGCGCTGTTTTTATTGATTATGTTTATGATAATGAGGGTTTGTACGTGCTGCAGCTGTAGCTCCAGTCTCCGCCTCTCAGCAGTCGCCTGTACCACAAATACATTAAATTCTCGCGCATGCGTGTTTCCCCAAATATCGAGAAAGCCAATTAAATCATATCTTCCGGTTTTTTACTTTTATGTTACATGAAATAGTGAAGTCCTGCAAAGTAGACAAATAGAAACCAAACAAACTTCAATTCAATTAGAAAAGTTGTTCTTGAACTTTATTTTAATTAGCTCTACTATTTACAAAGTCCGACTAAGAAAATTGTTTCTGTTGCTGAAAATTAATGTATAAAAAAAAAACAGGAAAAAAAAAGGAGTCCGTTCAGCTTACCTTCACCGCAGGGCAGAAGCATATAAGAGTGAGCGGAATGCTCTTCTGTTTCAGCTCTCTCTCTCTCTCTCTCTCTCTCTCTCACACTCTCTCTCTCTCTGTGTCTCAGCTCAGGAGAGAAAGAGAGAAAGAGGCAAAACTTGTGAATCGGACAACCTTCTGAAGCCCCGCCCACTGTGGAAAGCCAATAGTGTCAGCGTGACTTATAACATAATTTACCAATTAGAAAGAAATAATTTGGTATATTTACATTTTCTAAAGAAATGTTTACTTCCAGTTGTGTAAGTCTTTAGTCATGCCAAATTCTTTCCATGTGCACTATATTTCTTTTGTCACGTAATAACATTACGCTTTACGTCATCACGCCAATCAGGCATAATAATATAATGATGTTATGACCAGTGAACTGAATAACACCGATTATTCATCAAGGCAACTGTGGGTGGGATATATATCTAATACAGCAGTTTTGTTTTTAAATTTTGATGTGTAAGATGCAGGAAAAATGGGCAAGCGTAAAGATTTGATAGAGTCTGACAAGGGCCAAATTGTGATGTCTAGATAATTGTGTCAGAGCATCTCCAAAACTCTTGTGGGTGTTTCCCAGTCTGCTGTGGTCAGTATATATTAAAAGTGCTCTGAAGGAAGGAACAGTGGTGAACCGGCGACAGGGTCATGGGCGGCCAAGGATCACTGATGCATGTGGGGAGTGAAGGCTGGCTTTTGCGATCTGATCCAACAGACGAGCTCCTGTAGCTCAAATTGCTGAAAAAGTTCATGCTGTTAATGCTCAACAGGTCAGGACTGTTTTGGCAGCAAAAGGGGGACCAACACTGCCTGATCGGTGGCCATAAAGTTATATATTGGAGTATATATATGAATATTGATATATGTATTGTCGTATAATACTTTTTCTTAGAGCTGTAATGATAGGAACATTTGTATAATCTATTTAAAAATATTTATTTAAGACAAGGCAGCATTATAAATGGATTAGTATCAACACATGATTGAATTAACTTATTATTATTATTATTATTATTATTATTATTATTATTATTATTTAAACAAATAGACTGCTGTGGATCAATGTATCTTATTGTATTATGGTGTGTAAATAGGATAACAACGTGATTTGGCCATAATCTGATACTTAGTAGGCAATAATAAGCCAACTAAAAAATCTGGCCAGGTATTATAGATACAAAAATCAGGTATGGCCTAATAAAAAAATGTTTACCTTAAGAGTTGGATTTGGACTGTTATGTAGTAGTTTGTGGTATTGCCAAATATTAAATTGTGGCCTTTAAAAACTTAAATGGTATCATATTGCATCTACTGTATGGAAGACTGCAATTTATACTCCTGATTTATGGTAGGTATAATCCAATTTACTTCACATTACTCTTAATATATACATATATATTTTACCTTTGAATTGAGCAAATCCCCTTATTACCAGATACATGTGTGAATCATTATAATTTGTTTAGGATCTGATTAATACAGCAAACTGTGAGTTACACTCTGAAGTTGACACACACACACACACACACACACACAAAACTAATCGATATTAAAAAGTAAAAGCAGTGAACAGTACACCTCAACCATGATAAAACTGTAATACATGGATATTTGGTACCACCCAGATGAGGATGAGCTCCATACATTTTTTTCCCTTATGATTTATTTATCGATGTCTATAACTACATAATTGAATTGAATAGAAATTCGGCGTTACATCGCGTTTACACGTCCGCACTACATGCGCATTCTTTAATATCGGGGTATTTTTTTTATGACGTAAGTAAATCGGTTTTGTCAACCAGAAACCTTCCAACGTATAAAGTTTATTAAATCGATGAGTAATCAATTGAATAATCAATTAATTAATTAAGTAACCGACTACAATTATTATCAGATGGCAGTAATTATGTAGAGCAATAAAGATGATGATTTAGAGTAATGTAGTCACATGTACAACACTTCCACACTGTGGCGCACTCCTTCAAGTCTGATAGAAAGATGGATTTCTCAGCTTACTTGGAAAACCTGACAGCTGATTGTCGACATAAAAAACGAAAAAAAGAAACCACCCAGTTTGGTATGACTCATCTGACGTCAGCGAAAACTCCCCCAAGTTGTATATAAGGAGGGCAGGAGCACTGCGAGGTTCAGAAAGCTTAAGATACTCAGGGCTTACACACCAGTCTGAAATAGCTGGAGATTTCTGGAATGAATAAGAAAGTAATTTGCCTTATCTTGCTTGGAAGCTTGACCTTTTTCTTGGATGGAGGTAAGTTTAACATTTTTCCAATTTTATTGCATTATATACACACTATATTTGCGACTAATGATTGTGTTCTCCTTCGTATTCTTTCTCTTCTTCTTTTTCTCCTTCTCCTCTTCATCCTCTCTAGGTTTTCAAAACTATTCATTGCAGAAGTGAATTAAACACTGTTTTTCCTCCCTGCAGGTCTTACAGCAGATCCCTGCTGCTCACAGCCCTGTCAGAACCGGGGTGTGTGTTTATCCAAAGGTTTAGATGCCTATGAGTGTGACTGCACCAGGACCGGATACCACGGACAGAACTGCACCACACGTAAGTTCACATCTTCATATGTGCATTCAGAAGTCTGTTACATTAGGAAGCCCATGATCCTAACGCTGTTCCCTTTTTTCTGCCTTTTTTTTCCCCTAAAGCGGAACTTTTCACGTGGATCAAGTCCATTCTGAAGCCAAGCCCAGGCACTGTACACTACCTGCTGACACACTATAAATGGATATGGGACATCATTAATAACGTTTCATTTCTGAGGAACGCTTTGATGCGCTACGTCTTGACATGTAGGCTTTGTTCCAATTTTTGAGTGAATTTATATTATTTTTTTCTGATATATGTAAATAAGTATAAAGCGACATTGATCGAAGGTTTTATCATAGGGTACAAAAAGATTTTAATTAGGTAAAAGTAAGGGACAATGCTGGCAGTTTTTCTTTTTTATAATTATTATTTTGTCAATTTATCTTACAAGTTTATTTAATTTCAGTCATTCTTTTTTTTAATACTTTTCTTTATCATTTACAGCCAGGTCAAATTTAGTGGACAGTCCACCAACTTACAATGCTGATTATGACTACAAAAACTGGGAGGCATACTCCAACATATCCTACTTTACTCGTACACTGCCCCCATTACCCAAACACTGCCCATCGACCGGCACCGCAGGTCTTCCTGATGTTAAGCAGGTGGTGGAGAAAGTCCTCTTGAGACAGAAGTTCATTCCTGACCCACAGGGTACAAGCTTGATGTTTGCATTCTTCGCCCAGCATTTCACCCACCAGTTCTTCAAATCTGACTTTAAGAAAGGACCAGCCTTCACCTCAGCCCTGGGCCATGGAGTAAGTTCAATTTACATGCACAATTCTATTCATTTATTTAGGCAATATTTTTTTATACAAGGTGATATTATAAATAGTACTAATAAAGTATTAATATTATATTTTTTCTTCAGTAATTTTTCTAATTATTGTTCGTTGTTTCAGGTGGATTTAAGTCACGTATACGGAGGCAATATGGACAGACAGCACAAACTGAGACTTTTCAAAGATGGAAAACTGAAATATCAGGTATCTCCTTGATCAAAGTCATTTCAAAAATCAAAAGTAGAAAACCGAAAAAGATCTCAAGGATCTCAGTGAAAATTTGTTTGTTTTTTTTACATTTTACTTGAACCTGATGTGTGTTGTGATCTCAGGTGATAGACGGCGAGGTGTACCCCCCTCTGGTTAAAGACGTTCAGGTCGAGATGCACTACCCACCACACGTTCCTGAAGAGCTCCGATTCGCAGTGGGCCATGAGGCGTTTGGCCTCATCCCTGGCCTCATGATGTATGCCACTATCTGGCTCAGAGAACACAACCGTGTGTGTGATGTCATGAAGCAAGAGCATCCCGACTGGGATGATGAACGTCTTTTCCAAACAACACGCCTTATACTGATTGGTAAGAAAAACTCTGACATGCTTTTTAAAGATTTTAGACTGTACCCACCTATATACAGAACTGGATAAAAAATATATAGAGCTAGAAAACACAAGCATTAAAGCATACAATATTCGATTTCCTTTAGGTGAGACCATCAAAATTGTGATTGAGGACTACGTTCAGCACCTGAGTGGCTACCACCTCAAGCTGAAGTTCGACCCTGAGCTCCTCTTCAGTGAGAGGTTTCAGTATCAGAACCGCATTGCATCTGAGTTCAACACGCTGTACCACTGGCACCCGCTGATGCCTGACACATTTCAAATCCAGCACCAGGTCTATACTCACCCCCAGTTCCTCTTCAACAACTCCATAGTGACACAGCACGGTATCAGCAACCTGGTGGCGTCTTTCAGCAAGCAACAAGCTGGCAGGGTCAGTATCTGATCATATTAATCAATCTCATTAAATTGAATTACAGTCATAGGAAATAGATACATCTGGACTGATATAATATTTTATTCATTGAAACAGAGGTATTTAAATTGAGGTTAAGCAAAAAAAAAAATAATCCATTGAGGTTGAAATACTTTGAATCCTTTCAGTTGAAATCTGACTTTGTTATTGTTTCTCTTCAGATATCTGGTGGAAGGAATTTGCCTGCTGGCGTGAGAGGAATGGCTAGTAAAATCCTAGAGCACAGCCGAGAGATGCGTTATCAGTCCTTTAATGCTTACAGGAAGCGTTTCAACATGCAGCCATACCGTTCCTTTGAAGAACTGACAGGTGAGGCATTGGTTTTCATGATATGACTTAGTAGTTAGCTATTTCAGAGTTCATAATCACTGGTTTACATAAAGATAGATATTGAGAAACTGCTTTGCTGGAGCACTGAGTGAATATGAATCTGAAGTCTAAATCTCTCTCTGTTGTGTTTTAGGAGATAAAGAGCTCGCAGCAGATCTGAAGAGTCTTTATGGAGATGTGAACTCTGTAGAGCTCTACACTGGTCTTCTGGTGGAGAAGCCAAGGCACAATGCTGTATTCGGAGAGACTATGGTCGAGATGGGTGCCCCCTATTCCCTCAAAGGGCTGATGGGTAATCCTATCTGCTCCCCCGAGTACTGGATGCCCAGTACATTCGGTGGCAAAGTGGGATTTGAGATCTTAAACACAGCCACTCTGAAGAAGCTCGTCTGCCAGAATATTAAAGGACCATGTCCAATGGTGTCTTTCAAAGTGCCTGAGGACAAGGTCTTCAATTTAGCAAAGATTAACTTGAATTCAACTCCTTCTGGAGAGGGAGACATCAATCCCACTGTCTTACTGAAAGAACGGACTTCAGAGCTTTAAAAGTGCACCACTGTATTGTTTCTTTACAAAAGTGTTTTTTTTTTTATGTTATTTGTTATTTATGGTTATTTATTTAAATATTTATTTATTTATTTGGTCCACATGAAATTATAAATATTTAAAAATACCATATGTAGGAAAACCTTTCCCTTTAGTTGTAGGTCCATGCTTCACCACTAGAGGGAAATTTACAGTGAACTTATAAGTTCTCTCCATGACGTCACTATACGTTATCTCTGTGATGCCACTCTTGGCCACATGCTTAAAAGCCAGATCACCGAGCAGCAACCTATCGAGAGCAGAGCAGAAGGCAGATGACGCACAACCCATTGAGAGGAGAAGAGGGACGACTACACAAGCTATTAAGCATCAAACTTCTCGATCACGCAACCAACGGCGATCTATTTCATCCACTGCAATAAAACCCACACTAGCACATCTAGCACACTCACTATCCTTCACACAAATCCCCTTTACATTTATACCTACCTAATACCTCAAAGATGTGATCCATATCATTATACTCAACTAATCAATGATGTTATGTGGATTTAACTCTCTGAGCCCTTACTCTCTAAAAGGAGTCACCTGTTTTCAAGGAGAGTCAGAACCTTTCTGAAGCAACACTTCTTTATTCCATACATGTTTACCATATGTGCTTTTTTAATTAATTATTTATTTTTTTTTTAAATGAATGTATTCTTGTTTTGTACTAAAATCCTTAAATAAAATGATTTCTTAAAAAAAAAATTTTTGTTGCCAGTTATTCTATCACTGAAAATGTTTTATTACTATTTAACTATTCTGTCAAGGCTTATGCATTTCCACTCACCAATTTTTAAATCAGGATGCATTATATTTCCACAATAATAACCAAAATATTTACAAATCTCTGCCGTACAAATGGTGCAGGGTTAATCCTGTTTATACACAAAGAGTGGGCGATGTTATTTCTCAAAGGCCTTTGTTGATGCGCTCTATAAACTGATCTATGAGTTGCAATAGACCTTTTGGATGTATAAATCCAAAATCACAGTGGAGCTTTTGAGTAACATTAAAGAGCCTCTTTTATTAGGGAAAGCTAAAGTTGCCAAGTCATTGCATCTAAAGAGTACAGACATTAACAAAAAAAAAAGCACATTTCATAAAACTGTGAGGAAAAAATCCTGTATTTCTTAACCTAATTTCTGTCGATTGCAGCTGTTGCTTATAAAAGATTACCACAAACAAGAAATTCTCCATGCTTTCACTAAAAGAAAGCATGCCATGGGTGCACTTTTGATTTTCTTCCATGTAGAAATACAAAGCCACAATGCCAATGGTACAATGCAATTTTGGTCATTTTTACTCATATTTACACATGCTGAAAAAGCATAACCACAAATTCCTCTTCTCGCCTCTGAACATAAACAAAAAGACTTTAATTAAGCAATTTATTGCAATAAATGAAACGATTTTATTTTATGTATGATTAATTTCATTTCACTTTCACATTTTCTTGACATGCTTCATTTATTTTTATATAATTTATTATGCTTTAAATATGATTCATTTTTGTATTTTGTTCTACATGGTTTTGTTTAACACTGTAAATTTAACATTTTTAATTCATTTATTTTCCGGTGATTTTTTGTTCATAGGTTTTTCATTTTTTCATACTATTTGTAGGCATTATTGACATTGTTCATGTATTTACTTTTAGTTTTCATGCCATTCCATAATACTTGAATGAACACATGAAAAGGTTATGACACAAGATTCATGATTTTTCTGTAAGGGCAACAACTGTGTGTGGACTTCCTTCCTAAATTTCAAGTAAAGTGAGTTCCTTGCATTACAAAATGTGTCAAATTTCTTTAGTAATTGCACATTGAACTTGGTTTAGGGGAAACCTTAGAGTGCGGATATGTGCAACCTTATTTGCAATGACCTCCAATTATTTTGAATTTGTTCTTTCACCACTTTCTATTTAAAACACAGAAGGATTGTGAAAGACTTTAAATTGGGCAAGAGCCTCAAACATATGTGTGTGTTTGCACGCATATGTGTATGACTGACAGATTTAGTGCTACACATGCTTGAAAGTATGCTGGCATACTTTCTCATGGCAGTATGCTGAATAATATTAATGATGTTGATGATAATGATGGTGATAATAAAGATGATGATCTTTTTTTAATGCAATTTTAGAGATTTTTGTTTATTATAGTTTTCCAGAACAGTATAAATATAATTCTGATGCCAAAACTGGCAACTATTAAAGACTATGTAATAAATACAAAAAATGATCTGGCATTCATTTATAGTTAGTGCTAGTAAACCCTGATCTGGTGTATCAAAATAGGTTTTCGGCATTCATGACAGAACAACGTGTTCCAAATGTCTAAGAGCCAATTAACACATTGATTTATGAACAATGATGAATTTATTAGATGCTTTTTAATCACTTTTTTTTTCTAGGTTGAATTTTTATAAATATGAGAATTGAATATGTCATGGGTTGCCCATTTGTAGGAATATAATGAGAAAGAAAGTATCTTTCCAGTGTGTTTAAAACCACAAATGGTTAGAATTCAGGTCTAAAAAAATAATAAATTTATAGAAAATATAATTTTCATAAAAGGATTCAATTAAATAGGTGTTAATTGGAGTCTGACACAAACAGATACAATATATTTATATTTGCATTGGTATTTTGTATTTTCCATAAATTAGCATTATACTGATACACGGATCAGCCATAAATGTATAGCCACCTATAAGGCATAACATTAGAACCACCTGCCTAATATGAGCTACAGAAGCTCGTCTGTTGGATCGGACCACATGGGCCAGCCTTCACTCCCCACGTGCATCAGTGATACTTGACCGCCCATGACCCTGTCACCGGTTCACCACTGTTCCTTCCTTGGAGCACTTTTGATAAATACTGACCACTGCAGACCCCACAAAAGCAGGTTTTGGAGATGCTCTGACCCAATGGTCTAGCCATAACAATTTGGCTCTTGTCATTCATTTTTTTTTTTTATTTTTTGTTCATGAGTTATTTATTTTTACATGCCATTTGCAGGCATGGTTGACTTAATTACATATCACTCAAATCCTTAAGTTTGCCCATTTTTTCTTCTTCTAACAATTACATTTTCAGGACGTTTTATATCAGTGTTATTCACTTCAGCGGTCATAATGTTATAATGTCATAGTGTTATGCCTGATCGGTGTGAATACTGATTTTATTTATCTGCTTTGGCTCCTTTAACTACATCACCATACTATTAACACTGTGAACTTAATATCCAGGAAAAGAGAATTAATGAATGAATGAATGAACGAACGAAAGGGGTTTTTACAACCTCACATCATGTAACTTTTGGGTTCTTTACAATATTGCTGCAGTTCTTAAATAGTTAGACATTACATGCTGCAGAAATTCAAATTACATTAAACCCGTTACAATAATCCGGTTACTGCATGTAAAATAAATTAGATTTGCATTGCAAGTACCATCGCACATCTCAGATGTGAGAGTTTTATCATGCAGCAGATGTGTAAATATGTCACCTACAGAAACTATTTCCATCCTGAAAGCACTAGTCTTTCCTAACAGCTGGCTGTAAGATAGCAGGGCTATCTCTGTTTACTTACACAGCGTGCGGATGTGTACACTTCAGTGGAGGCGTTGTTACATGTCTGTGTAAATGCAACACTACAAAATGACTTATGAGTTACACAGATTTGGAGGTTTAGAGTAACACGTGAGGGCTGGTTTTGAAACTCTGCCGGTCAAAAATCTGGTAATGTGAAGGTTGTTTTTTTTTTTTTGTTTTTTTTACAATTCTCAATTAAATATGGAAAAAAAGAAAAGAAAAAAAGGATTACATAAATAATCTTTGAACAACTTAAATATTTGTGTTTGTTTCTGACCTATTTAGTGTTTGTATTTAGATGGGGCTCTTAATACCATTACCTATAAAACTAAGGAGATTAAACCTATATTTAATAGTTCACTTTAATAGTAATACTTGTACATCTGCTTATTTATGCAGTTATACAATTAGCCAATCATGTGGCAGGATCACAATGTATTAACATATGCAGATAAGGTCCAGTGTTTCAGTTAATATCCACATTAAACATCAAAATAGAAATAAAATATGATCTTTCTTACTTTGACTGTGGAATGGATGTTGGTGCCAGACGGTCTTGTTTGAGTATTTTAGAAACAACTGATCTCCTGGTAACAGTCCCTATAGTTTACACAGAATGGTGTGAAAGCACCAGGAGTGGAGGGTCTGCAGGGTGAAACACTGTGTTGATGTAAGAGATTAGAAAAGAATAGCAAAACTGGTTTTAGCTGACAGGATGTATTTAGTAATTAAAATAACAATTCTTTTCATTGACAGTGAGCAGAAAGCATCTCAGAATGCACAGTACATCAAACTTCGAGATGGTTGGGCTACAGCAGCAGAAAACCTCATCAGATCTTGTCATGGGAATTTTCACTTATTATGACCATTGTGTTATAAGAGTATCATTCTCCCATCCAAACCTAAAAGAGAGACCACCTAAGTGTTTTCTGGAGTGAAGAAAAAAACACTCCAATCTTTTCGTGTTCCAGCTTGTAGCTAAACCCTTAAACAAGACATGAGAATTGTCTAAAGGTGAGAGCCTTATAAAAATAAGTACACATTGTGAACAGAGCATGATTGTTAGACGTCAGATGGTCAGAATGACCCAGGTTCTGGGAAAATGTATCATGCGTGAACTTACTGGAAGAAAAAAAGAAGAGGGTAGAGCCATAGTACTGTGCCAAAAGAGAAAGCTGGCTATTGTGAATGAAAACACAGCAACTGACTTGTTGAAGATGGATTTATTTAGTCATGCTATACTTAACTTAGGCTGGAATTAAACTTGAAGTAAATTTTCATTTAGATCTTTAAAGAGAACTGACAGTTTATTTTTTATTTAACTTACTTGGCCTGGTATATATTCTAAATAATAATAATAATAATAATAATAATAATAATAATAATAATAATAATAATAATAATAATAAT
>JAAIIK010000060.1:2467585-2482239 GCA_014706435.1 Silurus glanis | reverse complement strand
ATTATTATTATTATTATTATTATTATTATTATTATTATTATTATTATTATTATTATCCCCGATATTCTTTAAAATTGTACATTTGTTTGCTCATACCTTTATGTGCACTCAGTTAAAACTGTCTATTAAAGATACTACTCTATACAGAGAAAGACAATAGGTGAAAAGAACTCTGGGGAGAAAAATACTTTTTTGGATCGTGCAGCCGAAGTGTAGAACATGATTTATTATGGACAAGATTATTTATTCTATAAAGTCATTTGATTTATTTATAAATATATAACCAATATATTATAATATATCATATGTATATATTTAAGTATAAAGAATAGCAAGAATAATATATCCGACATACATCCTCTGGTTAAAATCCCAGATAACTGAGACACACGTCTGATTTTGCCAAATTCTGTTTCACACAGACCGGTCCAAATCAAACAAATAGAGCTGAGAAGCAAGACTGGTGGCAAGGAAACACACACCACAACAGCACACACACACACAATACACAGTAAGATTCCAAGCAAGAAAGCCACTGCTGAGTAATCAACTCCAACATCTTATTATAAAATCCTTTTGTTCACACCCTACTTCCTATTACAGTTATACCTGCCATAGCAAGAGCCAAGTGTGTTCGGTGACCACCCATTCACTCTTACTAATTTTTGTTTGATCTCATTGTTTAAGTGGCATACCATGGCATGGGTGCAGATGTACAGTACCAGTCAAACGTTTAGACACACCCACACCTACACCTACCTAATGTTAACCCTTGTTAAGAGTTAACATTTCTTTGCTTTCTTAATGTGCTTTAGACCTTCAGTTGTCTTGGGCAAAGGAAAGAGTGTCAATAGGAGAGGAGAGGAAATTCAAAACCTACCTCTGCTGCAGAGGATAATTTTATTTGAATTACCAGTCTCAGAAATAGCTGATTTTGGTAAATGTTTTTTTGAGTTCAAGTAGCAGATATATTTAAACATCCTCTGTTCAGAGGAGACTGTGTGAGTCAGACCTTCATGGTCGAATTGTGGCAAAGAAACCATTACTTTGAATGAACAAGAAGAAGAGACTTGTTTGGGATCGGAAACCCAAGCAATCTGCATTAGATCATTGGAAAAGTCTTTGTTAGATGTACAGAGGGTGAGCAGAATGTTCCTGGATGTGTGGTTCCCACTGTGAAGCATGGAGGAGGAGGCGTGATAGTGTGGGGGTTCTTTGTTGCCTACACTGTTAGTAATTTAGTCCAAATTGAGGGCACACTTTACCAGCATGGCTATCACAGCATTTTAAAAATGACATGACCATCCTATCTGGTTTGCATTTAGTGGGACCATCATTTGTTTTCCAACAGGACAATAACCCCAAACACACCTCTAAATTATGTATGAGCCATTTGTTTAAAATGGAGAGTGATTGAGTGCAGCATCAAATGACCTGACCTACACAATCACCTGATCTAAATTCATTTTTAAAGGTTTGGGTTGAGTTGGATGGGGAGAGAAGGAAAAGCAGGCAACAAGTACTCAACACCTCTGGGAACTCCTTTAAGTCAGTTGGAAAACCATTAATAGGTGACTACCTCATGAGGCTGCCTGAGAGATTGCCAAGAGTGTGCAAAGCTGTTATTAAAGCAAAATTCTGTGTTATTTAACATAATTCCAAATTTGTTCTGTCAAAATTTCTGTCTTCACCATTAACATATAATATTGAAAACAATAAAAATCAAGAAAAATCATTGAATAAGAATGTGTCCAAACTTTAGACTGGTAGTGTATGTGTAAAAACAAATAAAACAAGAGTAGCAAAAAATCCCAACAATTTATTTATTTACCTATGTGTATTCAATATTCAATAGCAAATTGTGGTTTCACACTGTTTAAGTGGTCTTTGTGACAAAAGGCTCTTAATATTTAGACAATCAAGGATTTCATACTTAATAAGATTTTTTGATTTGCAGGTGTTCATAGCCATTCATTCATCTTTATCATTCATCTTTATGTAACTGCTTTATCATGAGCTTATCCTAAGAATATGTGAATACACCCTCGATGATTAGATATGGCGCTATACACACACCCATTCACATACTCATTCACATACTCTTACACACTCATTCACAACTAGTGGGAATGCAGAGTAGCCAAACCACCTTTGTGAGAAGCATGATGAAAACAGAAGACACTCACCTGGATCACCACAGTGTGATGAAACCAGAAGACAAGATCAACATTTCAGATCAACATCAGAACACAAACAGTTGAAGGTGAAGTGATGGACGTATTGCTCAGAGTGAACTCACGGGTTCTGATTTAAGGTCGTTTCCCATGAAGAGACCTTAAATCAGAAGCCATGAGTTCACTCTGAGCAATACGTCCATCACTTCACCTTCAACTGTTTGTGTTCTGATGTTTGTTTGTACACCAGGCGATTACATGCATATCTCTTGCTGTTGAAACATCAGTGACCAACATCATCAGAATGTAAATGATATTTGTCATCAGTGTATGAGCATGTATTTATGTGCCTAGTGAGATAAAACCACTGAAAAAGCAAAGGAAACACAACCAGACAAATCAGAGCCAATTATGACTTTTTTGACATTCATACAATTTTATTATTTACACCCAAACCCTTCAGAGTGTCACAGAGGCCTATGAGCTTTAGGAGCTGATAGTAATTTTTTATTATTTTTTTTAAACAAAATCATGCATGGAAATGGAAAAATGTTTCCAGTGTATTCTCATTGTTAAACCTTTGTCTCAATTGTTGATTGACATAAATCAACAATTATTATATTTATATTAAGGATAAATGGCACAAAACAACTTTAATGCTTCTAAATGACACTACAAATCAAAAGGTCAAAGGTGCAGAATTAGTTTTTGTGTAGAACAGAAATGTTTGTGATATTTTACTCTGACAAATTTGAGATCAGTAGTCCATTCAGCAAAGGACATAAACATAATTTGATTGGGCACTGGGGAGTTTTCACTTCTAATTTTCTGACTCTGCAAAGCAATGCATCAGTTCTTGAACCATAATCAAAAGACAGAAGACCGGGGCGGGAAAGATTTCTTTCTAGCATTGGTAATAAGTATCAAGAATGCAATATAATGTGTGTCAAGTCAAAATTTACTTGACTTGACTTCTGGCTGCAGACAACTCAGGAACAGATTCTGCTAGGAACTGGTTTGTGGAGAATTATTCTTGGCAATACACTTGCAAGTCTTGTCTTGGCGAGTGTTTAAGTTTTCAGTTAAATCAGAATAAAAATGAATGAATAAATACCGGTTCTTTTCAAAGAAAACCAAAGAAAGAACATGGTATCCAAAAGTGTTAGAAAACTATAGTCATATCCTTTGTTATGGTGCTTAAAGATAGCACATGTTACCTGATTGAACTTTTGAACTCTTATCATGTTACATCTGGCCCATAGCAAATTTAATCCATGATCTTTCTAAAGGAATTATTCCTCTTTAACTAGGCATATACTTTAATATATTTGAATATACAGCATATACAGAGGACATATTTCACATTACTAGAGATAAGCAAAGTAATCAATATTTCTCTTCTTCTTCTTCTTCTTCTTCTTCTTGTTCTTCTTGTTCTTCTTCTTCTTTCAGCTTCTCCCATTAGGGGTCACCACAGCAGATCATCTCTTTCGTGATCCGCATATATGATTTGGCACATGTTTTTACGCTGGATGCCCTTACTAACGCAACCCTCCCCATTTATCCGGGCTTGGGACCGGCACTAAGACTGCACTGGCTTGTGCCTCCCTAATGGCTGGGTTTAATAATTCTCTTTCTAATGGTCAGATAAAACTAACTACCCCAAATGGCTGCTTCTGAATTTACTGGTAATTTATACTAAGATCCCTGCCATTTTTATTCTTATTACATCATGGTCAACAGCATTTGACTTAAAGGAAATTGTGGAATAATTTTTTTCCCAGTATACATACAGGAGTACCTTTGCTATCTTGACACCAAATACAGTGGTCCAGGATACATGGCCTGGCATTTAGAAGATTTCAGGTTTACTGAGCATGTTCAGATTCTGAAGAAATTAATGTTATATGATGTGCCATTAGCAGCATAAACGGTTGCAGGGCATCTATGGTTAGTCTGAAATTTGCTATTTGTCTTACCTTGTAGTTAATGGATTAAAATAAATAAACTTTGAGTCAAACTATGTTTTCTCTTTTTGTTCTCTAAAATAATAAAAATTGTTTAAATCTGTAAGAATAATTTCCACTTGTGCTCAAAGGCAAAAGTACTTTGTTAGCCAGTAAGTTAAATATTTGGGGAACTAAAAGAGGCATCCAGTGGTATTGAGACACTTCCTGTGAGGTCACTTTATATATATTTATATATAGATATCCATTGCTTTTTGAAAATCACAAGCTTGCTTATGACACACTGGTAATTCTTTCAGCCTACTATTGCTGCGTTCAGAAAAAAAGGCACATTTTGTTTTCAATTAATCCAATTGAATCTGTCTGAAAAGGAACACATAAGCCATGAAGGATTTTTTTTTACAGATGGTCTTCTTTGTTTAAGGTTTATAGAATATAATAGAATATGGTCGAATAGGGTATGTTTAAATTGTACGTTATGTGTTATGTTAAATTTAAAATAATTGTTAAATGTCAATTTTATTTGAGATTTAAAAAGTTGTTTAAGAATTCAAGAGATATTGACACAACTGTACTAGGACACAGTTCCCAAATTAAACAGTGATTTAAAAGGTCAAGAGGCTCTCTATGGGGCTGCTGTAGAATGTGGTGAGAAAGTGGGGAAATGTAAATGCTGCTGGCTCTTTGCCTGGGAGCTGGTGCTTGTTGTCCAAGTGCAGTATTCTGTAATGTCAAGAATTTTGGGCAGTTGATTGTTTTTGAATCAGACCTTGAGCTTTTAGACTTTTCTGCATTTTTCCTAATTGTAATCACTAATGAGACCAACCGCTATGGAGTCATCACCAGACTTGACCTGAGTGCACAATCTTGGTTCAACATTGCAGCTACTTAATCCTCCACCATATCAATAAAAACTATTTTGTAATAATGTATTATAAAAACCTTTCCACATCTCTCTTTGAGTGAGGAAAAAAAAGAGCACAGAAATTATGCATGAGTGTAAGTGTACTCAATTTAAGACAAAAGTATCCTAAGTGAAAGTTACCATATACATAAAAATGACTTTATAACTAATCTTATAGGTGATTTTTGTTTTAAAGCAACTCTGCCTAAAAAAAAAGGGCTGTTGAATGAAGCAGTTTGATAATAAATCAGTTATAAGTAAACTATAATGTGAATAATCATTCTTTAACATTAGTTAGTATTTGATTTGCTGTAGTGTTTATTTATATTAGTCACTGCAATCTATGCTAGTCTAACCTAGCATTAGCAAACAAATACAAGAAGCTACAAAAAGACCTTAAAAATTTGTAAGTAAATTTTTATGTCTACATTTTATTGAGAATTCAGTTTCAGCGATACTCAATTAAAGTATAAATAGGGCAAAACACTAAGAAAGTAAAGTAACCAAGTACAGTTGATCTAGCGATTGTGAGTGTGTGTATGGGTCATGGTATTGTTTGCTTTGAGGACAGAGTGTAAAGAAGAGGTAAATATACATAACGTGTGATGTGACAGGATTTAGAGCGGATGTGTGTGACTTATAAGGGCTTTCCTAATGTGAAAGTATGAGTGCTGTTGCTATGGTACCTGCTCTGTTTGTTTGTTATCTTTGGTGTGTTTAAGTAAATGGAGACTGAACTCTATTCTGTTGCGTATCCAAACCAGACCTTCCCTTTAATTAAAGAGTCTGGTCAAAAATGATTTTAGGGATTTCAGGGAAATAATAAGTAGAAATGCTTATAATTAAACCCAAATGTGATGTTTCTTATGAGCTGTTGCAACTTCTATCAGCTTCTTTGAATTGAACCTTTACTGTAGTACATCTGTTATTTGAGCTGATTGATGTGGAAATATATCTGAATTTACTGTTGGCATCTATAGCAATTTATATCATGTCTTCATGGATTTTAGAGCATTATTGAAATGAATATAACAGAATAAAAATCTTCTGTACTTTTTACTTAATTAAAATTCACACATACGTTTATGTTAACATTAATGTTGTTGAATTGCTTTGAACCAAGTGTGTGAGTTCAGCTGTAATGTTCCCCTCTGTCCAGTGTGGGGAAAAGAGGGGCTTTAGATTAATTATAACCAAAAAATACAAATAATATAGCATAATAATGTATTATAAAATAACAAGAAATATATAGATGGTATGAATTAATCATTTGTATAATGAAATTTTATGTTTTGCACATTTTATGGTATTATAGTTTATGGATCAGATGTATATTCTTTAATAAAACACTAAAATAATGCATATTTACTATACAGCATTCTATTTCACAGTTCTATTTGTTCTGGTTAAATAAAGTCTAGGAGTTTTTTAACTCGGCTTTGGACAAAATCCTTCATTGTTAATGAAAATAGCTCTGGTTGGAAAATTTGGTGTCTCAGTAGTTCATATCAGTGAATAAGGTGAGCATCATCCTTACATGCATCTAGGTTTTATATATAAAAGTAATGTGTCATTGTGAGATTATTTTCGCTTTTGTCTGTTCCGGTCTGCTGCACACCATCACTAAAACCATTTCTCCACACTTCTACAATATCGCATTCCCACTGACTCATGGGTAATCTTGACCAGTCTGTTGTCATGGTGCTGACATATTTAAAAAAACGAAATGCTGATTCAACTGGCCGGCTGATTCACTCTCGTCATGTTAGAAGGTTAAAACAACTCTTCCTCCTTTTCCTATGTCTGTTTAAGTAAAAAATTCCAGCTCTGCTTCTTCAATAGAGGATCTTGTTGAGAACATGTACCTCCTCAGTTCTCTCCGTAATGCACGAATGCATAGTGGGAATTCTGCATGCTTAGCAAAACAGCTACTAATGGAAAAGCAGCTGAATAAAAGCTCCACGTGCAGGGTGGAATAAACAGAAAGCAGATGAGCGAATGAGAATTTCTATTGTGCAAAAAAATGTGCAGGAGTCTAGTCTCAAACCACAAATCATCAAAAGCTTTTGTGAATCATGTCCAATGAAATTGTTAGCCAAATCTCAAACAGATGTTTGGCTTGCATTCTCAATTGAAGTAAAAAAAATAAAAATAAATCAAATTTAAACAATTTTCCAAGACCTTGTTTGATTCTCTTCTTGATTTAATACTCAAATGTTGCAAACAAGTAATGAAAGCATATCTCATTTCAAATCTTTTCTGACATTTATTCGCCAGGCTATATTAAAAAATGAAGTCCTACAGACATTCTGATGTGAACAAAACTCCTTAATTCTCACTCAACACTTTATCCTCTATCCATAGCAATAGAAAATCCAACCAACAGCATGTTTGGTTGAATAAAATCAGAAAGCCTGAAGAAAACCCATAAAACATGCAGAAAATAACCTGAGCCTCAGATATGATTCTTTTTATTTTATTTTCAGAATAATCTGAAAATGTTTTTTTATTCATAATTAAGTCTGCAAAATTTCCCTAAAATCAAATCAAAATTATGTATTACTTCCAGGTGATTTCCAAAATGAATTCCCAATAAGCCAAATAATAATAATACACATGGAAAAATACATGATTTGTGAAGTTAATTTATTAGGATGCAAAATAAGCAAATCCCCACAGTCACTCAGACAGAAGTTAAGGCGTGTTTAGACATGCTTCTAGCCAAAACCAGACAGAGAAGGTGATGAACAAAGTTCACATAGAAAGAATGCACTATAGTTTGTGTCAGCCTTTGAAGAACTGGGATTTTACACAGAAATGGCACAATCTCACCATATTAGGTAACACATATAACGCTGCTTACAGTAACACCATTGGAATCCCTTACAAATGACTGTAACATGTAAAATGAATTTATTAGGTCACATTACGCTGCCTAATATCATCCAAAGAAAGCAGTGGGATTTCCTTATTGTGTTTTGATTTTTTTTTCTTCTGCCTACATTTTTTGCAAGTATTTCATTGGCATCCTGCAGTTAAACTGTTAATTCTGCGGTTTACTCTCAAATTTTATATGATTAAAATACTTAAAAATATCTCATGTAGACTTGCGTGTTAATTAATCACCAGACCAAACTATTAACATAGTAAGCATATAGATATCCAGATTAGCATTGTTTTCTTTTAGAGGAACATTTTAAAGTGCGCCGACACTTTAGAATGTCCTTTTTTATTATGTGCATTCGTTCATGATTTGTAATTGTGTTTCCATGCATAAACCACTAGATCCAAGTCTCATGAAGAGATCCTGGCTAATCAAAACAGTGATCTCACATGAGGGGAAATACAAATCATACGTACTCACGCCTGCATGTCTCATGCTTAACACTCTCTGATGCACTGGGGAAAGTGGGGGGTTATTAGGCTTTTCCAAATGAGTAGACTAAACGTTCATTTCCTCAAACTTTCTCGTCTTTCACAATCAGGCCGGTCTGCATTCCTGAGCTGCAGCGTACTAGGCACTAGAGAAAGCTCAGTCACATGCCAAAAGACCACACATTAAACCACCGAACGTGATTCCAAACAAAATTCTGCAAAACACTCTCTTTCAGAGAGTTATGCAACTTTTTACAAATGACACAGAGAAAATCTTGGCATTTTAATGAGCCCTTTCTGTATCATAGACTTTTTCATTTTGTATTAATTGTCTATATTTCAGAAAAGATCAATATAATTGTTGCTTTGTTGAATCCACTCTGCAGTCAGTGTGATATCATTTTATTCTTTCTGTATATTCAGTGTTCAGCATTTCTTCCTCATGATCCTCTACAGATAACACATAATAAACACATAATAAAATTAGATTATTTTGAAAAAATTGAAATTAACATAGAAATTAACATAGAACTTTATTACTATTATTATACAACATCGATTCCTATCTATAACAGTGTTTTTTAAAACTCCAATCTGATTGGTGTTAAAGTGTTAACTGGTATGGTGTTAGTGTCCTTCACACACCCTCCACAACAATAAATGTAATTATAAACAGATAATAGGTAGGTCCCTTACGAGGGAAATATCAAGGTCCGTGACGTCGGAGTGACGTGGGGCCGCCTTCCCGTGGGCTCACCACCTGCAGGAGGGACCGTAAGGGACGGTGCTGTGAGGATTGGGCAGCAGTCGAAGGCGGGGGCCTGCTTAGACTGCTGCCCCCGCGACCCGAATTACGGATAAGCGGGAGAAAATGAATGAATGAATGAATAAACAGATAAAATTACATTGGCATATTGCTGTGGTTCAAAAAGATTCCTGAAAAAAAAAAAACAATTTGGGCTGATAAAAGAAAGTCTGCTTCTCACACCACCCCATTACGTGAGAAGTGTAAAAAAATTCTAATATTATAGTATTGAAAAATTTTTTACCCAATAACAAATCTAAATTTTTTTCCCTGGGAAAAAATGTAAGTAAATAACAGCCAATCTGTTTTGTAAAATTCTCCAGATTGATCTAATAAATGTGTTGCGTATAGAAACAACATGTATAAATATTATGATTCATAAATCCATTGCAGCTGTGGTCCACTTATTAAATCCAGATGCATGGCATTATCCAGTGACAAAAAAAATCCAGATGAATGAAAGAGCTCTCACGCAGTGGTTTCTGGGAAGGAATCCCTGGAGGGTACATGTGGTTGAAAAAACAAACAAGACAAAAGATTTACCACTGAATCAATGAGGTGGAGACATGCCATTCAAATCATAATGTTTAGAAAGATTTGTATTGTCTGTCTAAAAAAAAGCACATCAGTGTAATATTATATTATATATTATATAATATTATAATATAGACTAATGCTTTGAAGATGCTCTGTTATTCAGTATTAATCTCAGGAGTGAAGCTGGGAGTGGGATGGAAACATGGTTGGAATTTGTGTCTGTCTGTCTGTCTGTCTGTCTGTCTGTCTGTCTGTGCTCATTCTGTCTTCTAAACCTTCTGATTGATCTCACCTTTGCCTAATGCTGTTATGGTACCAATCTAAAGCCTTCTGTCTGGAAACTAATGCTCCCTAAGTTTCTGATTGAAAAAGAAATACATTTTGTAATAAAATAATAACTCTTAATCCATTGCACTGGCCTTTGATTTAACATGCACATTATTAAAAACACAATTGCTTTCATGAGAAGGATGCCTAAATAGACAGCAGTTCTGTGGTGAGGTAGAGCCCGATATAGTCAAATTTCTTCTCTAATACGTGGTTACCATTCGTTCAGTCTAATAATTACACCGATCTTACCATTTTAGGACTCAACTGGTGTCTGAAGAGAGTTGTCTGAAGTCTGAAGTTGTCTGGGTGGACAGTTCAGATAAAGTTTACGGTGGATATTTCAGTGTATCACCTTGAAATAAACTGACAAGTGTATTCCATTATTCGTTTTAGTTTCTGGACCTTAATAGTGCTGTAATTTTGTATTAATGATTTAGATTAATATTGTATAATTTCTATAGTTACATCAAAAACATAAGGACTTGTGTGGCATGCAATAGATACAAGTTCAAAACACCTCTTCCCTGATTGGTGGCTTGCTGCGTGCTTGAGTTTATAAAAAGAATAAAAAGTAAAATAAAAAGAAACAACCGATTTCGCAAAATGAAGTTGAGTAAAAAGTAACATATTTGACTTTGAAATGTGGTGAAGTTAAAGTAAAAGTCTCCCTAAATAGAAATACTTCAGTAAAGTACATAATATAATGTAATTAATTCCAGGAACTAACTTTACTGGTGAATGCTCCCAAACATGAAATATCTGCTATGTGTCATTCATTAATTAATAATTAAATTATATTCATTATATAACTTATAACCAATGGCTACTCTATAAGTTTATAAGTTTATAGTCATGTCATTTGCTCAGCACCCTGATTTGGATTACTTTCTTACTTTGATGTCCTTCTTCCAAACACCTTTTTTTTACTGATCGCAATGTATTTTTCAAATAATTATCTTAAATAAATATACTATTTTTTTTTAAATATGAGTATATCAGTATGTTTGAGGACAACAATAAAGCAGTTATGTCTGGTTCTTTCTTGTAGAAAATCATCAAGATGAAGAAATGTGAATCAAAGTGTGTCATTTCCTTCCTTCCTTAAAAAATATCATAGGCACATAACAAATGCTATGTCAAGTCAAATGAAATGGAGAAAAAACAGAATTCCCACAATGAGAAAGAGAGAGAGAGAGAGAGAGAGAGAGAGAGAGAGGGGGGGGGGGGGTGACACAGTGATATAATTTCCGCCACCATAAATAAAAGCAAACTGTGTGGTGCAATTTGTCTGTGTGGCATAATGCGGCATCCCTGTTTTACTAATGATTTGTTTGAGGAAGCCAGACTCTGAGGTTTCTGGCAGGTCAGTGTGATTCAAATGTAGTTTATTTCATCATTAGGAACCCTCTGTAGGCCACATAAACATTTCTGAGAGTGCAGCAGTCATGAAGGGGATGAGGGAAAAGGGGTGCTTCCTTTTTGTTCCCTTATAAGGCCTCAGGAAGAGCCTGGCCAGCCAGAAATAAAAAACCCTCAGGTTTACCTCCATCTAGTGATCACAGTGAGGAAATTGAGGAAAGAAAACATAAAGGCCCAGTACTTTATACTTTTAATAAAAATAAGAATAATGTAGTATAAAGTTTATTGAAGTGTGTGCAAGAAGTACGTAAGTTTTGTTCGATTATTTTCTGAAAGAACATGAGCTCATGGAGCAATAGTTTATAAACTTAACCGACCTTTCAGTGGAATGGATAAATGCAATATACATTTTCTCTAAGGCTTAGCGGTAAAACACCAGAACTGAAATAATGTTAAATGTAAATATAAAGCCTATAACATAATGTGTTCAACAAAATATTTTAAATCTGAAAAAAAATCAGTGTACATTTTTACACTGAAGTCATGGGTCCAAATTGACTTCACAATAAAGATTCTTTCTTTCTTTCTTTCTTTCTTTCTTTCTTTCTTTCTTTCTTTCTTTCTTTCTTTTGTAGTTCTTTAACATAGTTAAAAAGTGTTTTTTTTTTTTTTTTACAGAACATTTAACATTATTCCTTACATTTTCTTACAAAAAATTTTACAATGGATATTTTTTAACATCCTTTTCTGTAACAACTTCAAGCAAAACAAACTGTGGGGCCAAAGAAAATAAAAGATAGAAAAAGGAGATTGCCAACAAGAAAAGACAAGACACAACATGCATGTGCTCCTTTATGACACACAGGCATTGTTATAATCTCCTTTAGCCTGGAGCAGAAGAAACACTCATTAACTACAGAACTTGATAAGGTTTCAAGCAGGCCACGTATTCAGCAACTACCTCTGTCACCCTAAACAGACGTGTGAATGTCCATCCTTTCCACATTGTTCATGTCTTCTTGTCACAGTCTAACAAGAACACAAGAACAAGAATAATGTCTTGACTTGCTTCCTAGAGTAGTGTTAAGAATGAACTGTACTGGGATGAATAAGTGAAAGGTTAAAAAAAAAACAAAGTATGCAACGTAATGTTACCTAACACAACACTAACAATGAGTTGCTTAGAGTCTTTGTTAAAGTTTCTTAATAAATGGATTCCTCATAAACACATCACTCTTGTGCAGTGTAATTATGCATTGATGCATTAAATAAGGCATTGATTTGTAGTATTAAGTCAAGTCAAGTCAAGTTTATTTGTATAGCACTTTTCACAACAGACATTGTCTCAAAGCAGCTTTACAGAAATCAACAGTCAAGGTGAATGGTGTGCGTTTGTCCCTGATGAGCAGCCATGGCGACAGTGGCAAGGAAAAACTCCCTTAGATGTTATGAGGAAGAAACCTTGAGAGGAACCAGACTCAAAAGGGGAACCCATTCTCATATGGGTGACATCAAGAGTTTGATCATAAATCTTTCAACAATACAGAACACTGGAGAGTGAGAACTAACTAGTATTAGCATTCGTTCGTTCGTTCGTTCGCTCGTTCACTCTTTTATTCATTTGTTTAGTCGATCACGTTCAGTAAGAGTTTTATCTTTGTCAGGATCATTGTTTGCTTATCCAATTAACTTTTAGTGTTACCAGATCCCACCAACCAATTGTAATATTACTTTACTTCATTAAATCCCAAAAGCTGAGGAAACAGTGTGGAGTAGTGTCTTGTCTCTTCTACTCTTGTCAGTCCTGAACATTTAAATTTGAGTGTAATTATATACTTATTGTTAACTTCATCCTCAACTTTCCCTGACAGATCATTTCACCAGCCTAAATCATTCCATAATCTTTTAAATCTATAAGTTTAAAGCAATCAGCACTCTATACATTCATCTTTCTGTCATTCATGTGCCTTCATGGAGAGACTGGCTAATGTAGGATACCTAAATCTCCTGCTCTAATCTGATTACACACCATCATTATGTCATTGTGACGCCCATGTCTAATTCTAATAAGCACCTAGACCACACCTGCCATCTCCAATGTAGACCACCGGGGTTTAAGAAATTCTTAAGAAAATCTAAAAACCCATAGGAGACACATCTGTTCAAGATACACTATACTGTCAGGTAAGCCAGACAACACTTACTCCCACCCTGTTTATCTCTTTTTTATAATCAGATAACATTTTGTGTATCTATCAATGTGATAAATCCTGTCTAATGTTAATCATTTGCAATCATCTACAATCAGGACATGTTAATGATCCACCAATTAATATCTGCTAAGAGAATGTTACTTTGAATGATATGCCTCTGCCATACACATTTTGAAAAATGGTCTGTAAAGATACATAAAAGGTTTTACTTTGAATATATTATAATAAGTACTGTATATATAGTAGTTAGTTAGAAATCTGGATGTAGGAACCAAACATTATTTGTCAAATACGTACTTATACATTGTATTTCCTCTACAATGCCTTATAACTACAGAATAAGGAGGTAATTTTATGTATAATTAATGTATAATTACGATATTTTTTTTTTTCGAATGTCAAGCCTTATATTGGTTTGATATAGTCCTCCAAAATTCATGCAGAATCTTCAGAAGTCCAACTATACATTTCATCTACCTGTATACCTACAGTAAATGATCTTTACGTGCTACAAAAAAAATTAATAGCTCTTTTGTTTGTCTTCAAGGGAAAGCTAAAAAACAAGTCGCCACCGGCTTGCTCATCAGGAACAAACTCACTTATTAAGAACATATTCTTTTTTTATCACCACATTCTCTGTGTAAATCTGCTTTGAGACGCATTGTTAAAAGCGCTATACAAATAAAAATGAATTAAATTGAATTGAATTCACTTAATTCATAATGCTATGTACAAACAGCAAATTTCAAACAACAATATGATAATTTATAAAAGATACCTTCATGTAGGAGAGACATTGTGTTAAAGACATTACAATTAAAATAAAAACTATAATTGAGCAAGTAATGCAAAATAAATTTCAATAGATTACAAATTCTGTAAAGTGCGAGAAAGTGCATTTTTGCAACATTTGGATATATATATAAATTAAAAATTAGATATAAAATAAGTATATATATATATATATATATATATATATATATATATATA
>JAAIIK010000060.1:2436654-2467185 GCA_014706435.1 Silurus glanis | reverse complement strand
ATATATATATATATATATATATATATATATATATATATATATATACTTATTTGCAAAGCTCACAGCTACTGTACATACACATAAAACTGTACATACACATAAAAGCACCCACACAAAGCAGATGTCTGATGAAATGCAAAACTAGTGTATAATAATGTGTAATAATCTTATAATCCAACCTCAACCTTGATAATTGTAGGTGACACTGACATCTACAATCCATCATCCTGTACTTACATCATCATAATCCATTTATTTAATCCATCACATATCCTGACATCCTACTCAGTCTTACTGTCAGTCTATTTAATCAGGTTATCACTCCCCATTTTCTATCATCGCATGCTATACACTGTGGCATAAAACAAATATTATTATGGTTTTGGGAAATTGAATAATTCTCAGTATGTCAAATAAATTTCGACTATTTCCTCATTGTGGATTTACCAAGAGGTTGCACAAAATGGGCAAATTTGAGATCATATATGTACTTAAGTGCAAACCCCGGAAGTTCTGTTATGATCTTTTCCCAGAAGTCAAAAGATGTCGGAAATAGTTTCAGAAGAGGAACTACCAGCAACACACACAGGTAACACAAAGACACTTATATCACCTTTTATGTTCAGTTTTTCAAAAATCATCGGACACCACATTCCACAAATTCCACATTCCACAAATGGCAACAGACATGTTCACAAGCAGGTAGACAGAAATCTGGATATAGATTTACATCTCAATTAAGTAAGCAGAGATGACAGTACCAGGGAAAATCACTAAGAAGGCATGAGGATAAAATCTTTTATACACCTGACTCTTTCTGGGTAGTCAGATCACAATCAAAATATTATACAGGTGTAGAAAAGTAAAGACAAAACTCTGGCAATTTATAAATACAAATACAGCCTCCAGGTTAGATTGTTCTTAAAAACAAAGGTGTTTCTTTGGCATAAACCCTTTTTTGGGATGTACACATTTTTGGGAATTGCATTCATCTTTAGGAAGAACTTTATTGTAGTCAAGGTCACTGTGATTCTGAGACTAGAACTTTATATTGAACAACCCACTGACCCGGTTATTACTGGGATATAATAACGAAACTTTCTTTCGGATTCTCCCATTAGGGGTCGCCACAGCGGATCATCCGTATTCGTGATCCGCATGTTCGATTTGGCACGTTTTATGCTGAATGCCCTTCCTAACGCAACCCTCCCCATAATAAAAACTTTAAAAAACATTAAAAAAAAAAAATGTTTTATTTAACGCTATCAAAAGCATGGGACATCAGCTCACAGAGCAAGCTTATTTATTTCCTTGCTATAAAGGCAGTTCGTTTTACGTCACCTCGAGGAACTTGCCACTTGTCCTTTAGAGTTGTTGACTTCATGACCTAAAGGTAGACATGTGATGCAATACTTTTTGTTGGAATATGTAACACGAAACCAGACAGTGAGCATCATATGTCTGATGACAGGTAAATATGTTGTTAGTATTGTTAACATCATAATGTGTCAAACAAACAAAAAATCACTGCTCAGACTTGACGCTGATGTCACACCATGCTGTATTTAAGTGCAGCATTGCTATCTTGTGAGTAACACAATTGTTTCTTGTCTGCTTTATGCTAAAGGCAATTGAAGATCTAAGAAGACCAAAATAAAGCTTAAGTAAGGCAGAAGCAGTGGCATCATTGTTGAAGTCAGGAGGTGAGGCAACAGTGTCCATGGCAGAGTCGAAAACAGAGAGATGTCCTGAATGGAGCTGAGAGACTAAGTGACATTTTAAGTGAACCCCATCAGGATGGCTGGATTCAGTGCAGTTCTCAGCAGTGCAGATAGACCAAGCAGCGTTCTTGGTGGACCAGTATGGTGGATCATAATGAGATCCCCGATTAAGGATGCACCTCCCCAGTCATTTTCTCAGGGGCAACAGTGCAGTGATTTCATTTATTCTGTCCTCATGAAAGGCTGAGACATGATAGCTAGAATTAGCTTAACCATAGTCATCTCTGATTTACCAATTCATTTATTCATTCATGTTCAGTAACCACATTGTACTGGTCAGTGTCACAGTCTATCGAGAGTCTATTCTAGGAGAACAGTTCATTGGGCAGAAATATCCAATTCAATTCAATTTTATTTGTATAGCTCTTTTAACAATGAACATTAATTACTGTCCAAATCCATCCTTAAAGTTCTTTAGGTGCTCAGTAACTTCATGGATCTTCCCAACCATCCCAATCTGCACAGAGTGGTCTCCAATTGAAGAGAATCCCATTCAGGGTCTTGCATAGCCTATAACCTATAGTGATCGGCTAATTAGGCCTTTTGCAAGGTATGCTGAAAGCAGGGAAAACATCCACCCAGCACTGTGATTAATTCTTTCTCTAACAGGGGCTATCGATTCAGAGGCACATTTTGGTAATTTCTTTGCTATAAAGAAGATGATTTAACTTACCTCAGAGAAATGCATGCTCAGATGCAACGTTTTTTTGATGGAATATTTGCCACATAAACCAGACTGTTAGCATGATTGTGTGACATAAATATAAAGCATTGCTAACAGCATAATGTGTCACCCAAAACAGAGAACCTGGAGAAAACTCATAAACACCTAGCTGGAGTTACACACAGACAGTAGCTTAAATTCACCATGGCTGTGGACCCTGTGAGTCAGCAACACTACCACACTGCCCCTCCGGGCCACACAAAACTCCTTTTATAACTGGCAAATCTACACATTTGTGGTAACAGCATGGAGATTCAGAAAGCGGGTCAACTAACTAGCCATTTTGGCATGTGATTAGTGCCATAAGAAAAAAAAAGTAGCTAGTTGTTCATAGTGGTGAAATTACAAATAAGCTTTTCATAATTGAGATTCATAATTCTTTCATAGAACACAATCTCACTGCATCTTTATGTTATGCTTGTTTCACAATAACTATTTTCCACTAATTACATGTCTCTGATGTTTATCTTAGATTGCGTAGATTGCTATTCAGTTTCGGGTGAACTACACAGTTGGTTGTTTGTAAGAGAGCATTTTATTCATTTTAAACAGTACTTTTAGTTTGGGTGAATTGAGGTAACGATAAACAGCACCTTGTTGTAACTTCTACGCTAATATGCAAATAGATTTTTTAGAAATCTTTTTTGTTTGTGTTCTAAGGAAGTTTGAAACAACAACAAAAACAATTCTAACAAATATATTGCTTGTAACCAATTGACTTTAACTGTGATGATTCATCAATAAAATATACTGGTTAATACCAACCTGACTTCATTAAATATATCTTTAGCACTTTGGTAAAAGTATTCCTGATGAATTCTTTCAAAGTATGATTAACTGTTGGTGATGCCTGTGGTTTCTGCAGGTCCCAAAGGAGTGATCCATGACTGGAGGAAATTTAAACTAGAAAGTGAAGACCATGAGAGCACACCACAAAAGCGGAGAGAGCTACTCAGACAGATGTCCAACCCCAAGACTAACAACGATGATAATGAGAGAATTTACCGGAAGGTTATTAACAAATACAAAAAAAATCCCCAAAAGACTTTACCCTGAATATCCGAATAGTTTTTAACATGTTATTGCCACCTTATATGGTGTAGTTAATATGGACCTGATGGTACAATTCCATATTATCTACATCACAAAACTGGACAAGTTGATTGTGTTTTTTTTTATTTTATTGATTTAGTACTTATCCTATGCATATCATTTATATCTGAGCAGCTACATAACTAGCTAGTGCACTAACAAACCTGTGCTTATTAGAAAGCTTAACTAGTTTATTAATAAGTAGTTAGCAGAATAAAAACATCATATAAGTTTGGCCATATATCGGTCATTTCTCTAAGAAAAAATCATTTGACTTACTTTATAGGAAATTGCTAAACTTGTTTCTGATTTCCTAACATACAGTCAGAACTTACTTTTGGTAAAATATGTCACGCATAAATCAGACTCATCCAGCATTATTGTGTATGTGACATGTAAATATCATCTGCTAGCACTGCTAACAGCATGATGTATTACCCAACCAGATGAGCGTTCAGGAGTATGAGATGATCCAGGAGGAAGATGAGCGATGTTTGAGGAAATACCGCAGACAGTGCATGCAGGAAATGCATGATCGCTTGAGTTTTGGCCCCAAGTTTGACAGCGTTTTTGAGCTGGAAAGCAGTGAAGCCTTCCTCAAGGCCATCGAAAAGGAGCACCAGCTCACACTGATCATCGTGCACATCTATGACGATGCTGTCAAAGGCTGTGAAGCTCTCAACAACTGCCTGAACAGCCTGGCAGTCGAGTACCCCAGTGTGAAGTTCTGTCGAATTCTAGCATCTGCCACGGGTGCAGGAGAAAGGTTCTCTGATGATGTCCTACCCACTGTGCTGGTATATAAGGCTGGAGAAATGCTGGGAAACTTCATTTGTGTTACCAAGCATCTCAGTGAGGAGTTCTTCCCTACTGATGTGGAGAATTTCCTAAATGAGTATGGCTTGTTGCCAGAGAAGGAATTCACTGCCTGCCCTGAGGATGATGATGGAGAGCTTGGGGTGGAATAAGCTAGAAAAATCTTACAAGAGAGAAGAGTTATAGTAGAAGATCACTGGCAAATGTTTGGAACTAAGCATCCAGATGGGCTATATTTTTGCCATTTATAGAAGCTCATTAATTCACATGCTCTAATCAGATCTAAATCTAAAAACATCAATATCAGGATGTATGTGAAATAAATTAATGAAACACACTTATATGATCCAAAGCATGGCATTTCTTAAAATTGTATAATAAAATAATGAATTTGGGTATTTCTGAACCTCTGCGACAGTTACCTTTTAATGCTTAAGCATTAGTGATGAACTTGGTGTAAATAAGAAGCATCAGTTTGAAGTGGTTATGTTTTGGTCAGTAGTGGTGCTTCATGTTACCATTTTTGATTAGTGTCTGTCTTCATTGTCAACATGTCTTTTTCTTTAACAAACCATGTTGTCAGTTCACCAATCAGACAAGAAAATGAGAATAAACCTAGCCTTTCTGACCTGTCTGTGTGTTTCTGATGTCTGTAACCCTGTTATGCTAATCTCTGGTTTGATTAGCTGCCTTCAGCTGAAGTGAAGTGCCTTTGTGACTCCAGAAGTAAAGTGAATCCAGACAAAGATATCTGGATTATTCTACTTAATTTGAATTGGGCTAATCAGTGATACAGTATATACTATTTCTAGCTTCACCCACATGTTCTGGCTTGACTCATTTTACCACATAAGAAAAAAGGATAACGAGTTTCCGTACGTACAGCATGAAAGTGACAACATACAGAATCATGGTTTATTTACCAAGATCAAGACCACCTTGAACACTATTCTAAGGAATAATGACACGTTTTGACACTAATTTCTTCCCAGCTACCAAAAACATGCTAATTGGTGGATTGGATATGAAAAATTGCCCATACATATGAATGAGTGTGTGAATGGTACTCTGTTATTGACTGGCATTTATTTTGGGGTGCATTTATCAGCTGCCTTCCCAGTGTTCCCAGGATTGGCGCTGAGCTCATAGATCGCAGTTATATCTGTTTACATATTCATGATAAAAAAAAAAAAAAAAGAAGACTCTATTAAAGCATTTAGTTGTGCAAACTGCAAGAATATTTTTTTTAAATGTTGACTGAGCTCACTCAGTGTACCAATTTGTCGTTTATTATTATTTGGTTCAGCCATCAATTCTTGAAGAGGTTTCTACAAAATTAAAAACAAACAAACAAACAAAAAAAAAACACGATAGAATTATAGAACGCCAAATATCTAGAACTAGAATACTATGTGACGTTGTTGTTTTTTTCCCCCACAAACCAGTGCATTTAGCATTAGTCATTGAGATTCACATGAAGATTTGTTGTAAGCACATTACAGTAAATGGACAGTTAAAATGGTTTATCAAGAACATTACGCAGTTTGCAGATAAATTATAACTAAGCGGGAAGTGATAATAATAACAAAAAAATTTTACTTCTAAATTATTTCACAGTTTTAACTGTAAAAAGCCTCAGGTCATTAATGGTCCTGGTGTGAAATCATCTGGCACAGTCATGTTGAGGAAACAGGAAATAGGCTTAAAAGAAACAGTGAAATTGTGGCTTTGTAAAAGAAACTCATAACTTATTATGAATGAGTTATTTATGATTAAGAGTTTCTGGGTGTTTCCATTAAAGTGTGTGTGTGTGTGTTTGGTCAGGTGTGGGATCAAACAATGTGATGCTGTATCTACATACAGGTAAATGCATGTACCATCACACTGTATTGTGAAGATATGTAGAAATTGTGATTAATAGTGAATTTTGCTATCTGAGAAATCTTCTTCTTCTTCTTCTTTCGGCTGCTCCCATTAGGGGTCGCCACAGCGGATCATCCGTCTCCATACCACCCTGTCCTCTACATCTGCCTCTTTCACACCAAATACCTGCATGTCGTCTCTCACCACATCCATGAACCTCCTCCTTGGCCTTCCTCTTTTCCTCCTACCTGGTGGCTCCATCCTCAGCATTCTTCTACCAATATAATTCATGTTCCTCCTCTGCACATGTCCAAACCATCTCAATCTCGCCTCCCTCACCTTGTCACCAAAACATCCTACATGTGCTGTCCCTCTAATAAACTCATTTCTAATCTTGTCCATCCTCGTCACTCCCAACAAAAACCTCAACATCTTCAGCTCTGCTACCTCCAGCTCCACCTCCTGTCTTTTACTCAATGCCACTGTCTCTAATCCATACAACATCGCAGGTCTCACCACAGACCTATAAACTTTCCCTTTCATTTTTGCAGATACCCTACTATCACAAATCACTCCTGTCACTCTTCTCCACCCACTCCACCCTGCCTGCACTCTTTTCTTTACTTCTCTAACACACTCTCCATTACTTTTAATAACTGATGAAACCATGATAACATTTTACCTGCCAAGTGACATTGTACCACAGTGCAATAATTAAAATAACACAAACGCTGTTTCAAATAGCTCGAGTTGTGTGCAATTTAAAAACCCTTAGAGCATCTTTACACAACTCTTGCTGGTTTGTTGACAAAAAGACACGTGAGATCCAAAGTTGCGGATGCATTATGCAGGTTTCTCCCAGGTGAATTTATATGCGCATTTTAAAAAAATCCTGTTGTGCAGTGTGTCTTTTAATTGTAACACTTTCACACTGTATGAGATGATTATGAGATGATTATTTTACAAATGTAATAAAGAAGACAGAGAGAAAAGGTAATTTTCTAGTTTATTATAATTGTAATAAACAACTGTGGTCTCATGGTTAATCGGTAAGATAGAGTAGGGAGGTCACTGTTGCCAAGAGGGCAACTGCAGCTGCTACCACCACGCCTGCTGGGAGAAGTCACAGAAAAAAAAAGAGATTGATGAATGAGGGCATTTTTAACATAATTTTTCTTTTTTGCCATTGGAAAAACACTGGCACTAACAAGGCTCAATATGAGCCAGGACTGAGGCCCATCACATACAATTAGAGCAGGGGTATATAAGCTTACTGAAAAGTGCAAGTGATGCATGCAGGCTTTCTTTCCAAGCCTATTAAAATTCAACTAATTCTAAAAGGCAGAATAAGGTGTGAATAAGGAATAAGGACTGATTGGACTGGAAATGTGCACCCATAATATCTATTTGCAGTTAATGTTGGACAACAGGGGAACAGATTGGTATAAAAATAAAATCTACCCAGTTTTCTCATTTAATCCAAATGTAGTCAGTCATACATGTGTGGCATGTTTTAGTAGTCAGGTTAATGTAACCATTGCATGGTTGTTGGTGCCATATCAGCTGGATTGAGTATTTAAAAAATGATCCAAAATGTGGATTGGGCAGCTCTGCAGGCTCTGCAGGTGGAAATGATAATAGCGTTGATGATAGCAATGGAAGGAGACTGGCTTAAGCTGACCATCGCACAAACTGCAGCTTACTGAATGTTACATGAATACTCTGAATAAACTCTATAAACTGTCATGAGTGAAAATACTAGTTAACGGCAGTTTCTGAAATCCTCAAATCGGCCCATCCGGAACCAACAACCATAGCAAAAGTAATTTAGATCAAATGTGTCCCAATTTTGATGTTAAACGTGAACATGAACAAATTTCTTGTACCTGTATGACTTACAACCCAAATTCCAAAATAGTTGGGATTGCGTAAAATGTCAATAAAAACAGAAAAATAATGATTTGCAAATCTCATAAACACATATTCTATTCACAACATAGAAAACATATAAAATGTAGAAAAATGTACAAGAAAATTTACCGTTTTAAGGGAAGTAAAATAAGGCAATTTTGAATCTGATGGCTGCAACATGGAAAAGTTAAATGACAACAGGCAGTAGGATGAGTGGTATGAATAGTGTACTTTAGAGAGGCAGAGTCTCTCAGTAGTAAAGTTTAGAATTAATGTTCCTCAACATAAAATTGCAAAAGAGTTGAATATCTCATCATTTACAGTACATAATATCAATAGTTTCAAATAATCTAGCGAAATCTCTGTACACAAGGGACAAGGGCAAAAATCAATACTGGATGCCTGTGATCTTCAGGCCCTCTGGTGGCACTGTAATGGAAATCACTGCATGGGCTTATTAACACCTCCAGAAATCATTGTCTGTGAACACAGTTTGCCATGTCATTCACATATGTTACATTTCCAACATGTAAAGAAGAGGGCATGAGTGAACATGATCTAAAAATGCCAGCATCCTCTCTGGGCAAAAGCTCATTTAAAATGTACTCAGGCAAAGTGGAAAACTATTCTGTGGTCACCTGAATCGAAATTTTAATTGCTTTTTTGGAAAACCATGGACATAATGTCCTCTAGATTGAAGAGATGTGGGACCATCTGGCTTGTTTTATAAGTGCTCATTTCAAAAAGGTGCATTTCTGATTGAATTGGGAGTGCACTAATACCTGTGGAATGGGCATCTTGCACATTTGGAAAGGCTCCATCATGGTACATAGGCCTTGCATATTTGAGCAAGACAATGCTAACCAAATACTCCATCTATTACAATAGCATGACCTTATAGTAGAAAAGTATGGGTGCTGTATTGGCCTGCCTGCAGTCTAGACCTTTTACCATTAGAAAACATTTGGCACATCATGAAATGTAAAACACAACAAAGGACACCCAGAACTGTTGAGCAGCTAGAATCCCGTATCAGACACATATGGGACAACATTCCTCTCCCAAAATTTCAGCAACTGGTCTCCTCAGTTCCCAGATGCTACACAGTGGTATACATTGCCCTGTCAGAACTTTGAGACGTTTTGCAGCCATCAAATTCAAAATGACATTTTTTTTCCCTTGAACTGTATATATTCTCATTTTAAACATTTGATAAGTTTTGTTGTGGATACATATATCAATATGAATTATGATATTTTAAATCATTGCATTGTGTTTTTATTTACATTTTACACTGTGTACCTTTTTTATAATTGGTATTGTATTACATTGTACTGCTTACATGTTTTTTTTTTACTTAAGTGTTTGGTGAGTGTACGGTGTCAGAAACCATCTAAGGAAGTTTGTTGAGTGCTAAACAAGTCAATATGATTCGACAGTGTAATAATTTTGCAGTTTCTCACTGATATGTTTCCTTTTTCAGACACAAAATGTATTTTTGAATGCTTTTTAAAACAAACTATGTATTTACACAGACCTTCTATTAAAAATGTTTATGACTGTGTGAAACACACCTGCATATTGTATTGCTGCTTCCTTTTTTGGCACTGTTTCAGCACTGGATTGCATAGGCACATTGTCAGTGGCTTCATCACATCCATCTTCCACTCCCAAAACAGAGCAACATGCTAAAACACAAACACATGCATAAATCCCCACATGCCCACTTTCCTCACTTTATAGAGGCTCATTTCCTTATAGCCTGGGGCCTTTGAATTCATGTTATTTTTTGTTTTGGTATTTCAGTTCAGTTATTCATAGGAAAATCAAGACTTTGTTGAAACTGGTCTATGCAGGACAAGGCAATGTTCACAGAGCTTTTAAAATGCCTTCAACTCCTGGCACACACTCCGTGAACACACCCTTCAAGCATCAAAAAGTCGAACATTGTAACTTTAGATAAGCACTATAACAATGTTAGGTTTTTATCAGTTTAAAACACTATCACAATGTTGTTTCAACAAAACCCATTCCTAAAACTATTTCCTTTAATTGAGAGAACAGTTGCTGCAAATGGTTTTCAAATTTTGATTAACAATTGTGTGGTGAACAAAAGCTCTGCTACATAAACATTACAGTAAATGTTTTTTTCTCAAGATCCTGTAATCCAAAATTCATGATAAGAATAATAAGAAAAAATGGCTTTTACTACATTTCAATGTGTCCAATATGCTGTCTGGCAAATATGTTAGATTTGACCCCTTCTGGAAAAATCAAGAGATGTTTTATGTTAAAATATCATTCCATAGGTCAAAAAAAAAAAATCAGGTTATCTATTTGAGATTACGTTCCATATTTGGTCCAAATAGTGTCTTTTGAACTCTGTTTGACCCAAAAGATGGAAAGTAGAATTGAGTTTGAGGAGTTGAATTATTAATAAAAAAATATTTCCAAATTTGCCCTTTTAGTGGTGGATAGGGATTTTGAGTCAAAGACCAACGTGCTAGAGACTGTCAAATTTAAAATAAGTGAAAATTTCATAAAATGGCTATGCCGCAAATGGTGCTTGGCCTCTAATAAGAAAAACTATGTGATGAAATATGTGACTGTACTTGGAGCCTCCACGCTGATGTCCATTTCCCTCTCTGATACATCAAAACCGAGCATTTCTTTAAACCGCTCAGCCACATCCGCAGTGCTCTCATCTGGGAAAATGTAGTCACACACACTCAGTCCAGAGCCAAATATGGGGGCAAATACACGCCGAGGAAGATCTTGCTGTCCGCATGCCAGATCTGCAGAGACAGCAATTAAATTAGATCATATTTTTACTTTCGAATGCGCAAAACCAACACTTAATTCCTTTAAGCGCATGTATGCATTAAGTTTTTTAAGTTTTCATATCTTCAGCTACTATTGAAAACACATTTATCTTTGCTCTCAGACTGACCCTGAAGACTGGTCTGCAAAGTCATTATTACGAAAGCCAGTGTTTTTCTTGTTTAACCCCATTTGTTTCCACTTCAAGGAGCATGAATATGCGGTTTACAATATTCAGCATATCTTTTTTTTTTTTTTTAACAGTTCATACAGCAGCTATAAAGTTCAATTTAAGTACATTCCAGCATTTGCAGGGTACAGAATCAATTCAAACTCCCCTTATAATATAGATTAAAGCTCAACACCTTCTGTTAAGCTCTTCCAAATGCATCTTGTCCAAAAAGCTCATGTTCGGAATCAAAGTGATTAAATCATTTGCAACTTTCAGTAAACTTCCAATGTGTTCCATCCTAATGTATTTAAACTTTTGTTTTCCAGCTGTTAACATTACGACTCCACTGAGAGAAATTCATGGAACTCTTCCATCCACACCTTTAAAACTAGACATGCGAGAAGGACAAACAAATGATTTTATATTCTTACAGCACCATCTAGTGTCCACTTGGTCATAACTTCTATATTAGTAACCCAGAGCCTGTTTAATGCATAAACCAGGGGTCCCCAAACTACGAACAGCCCTCTGAACAATGCCAGAGACATATTTTGAAAATGTAATTTTAAATATGTTTTACTAATTTCATATCTGTATTTAATAAATTTTGGCTTTCAAACTAAAATTCCCCTTGGTTATTAATAGAGGTCCAATAGAGTTTCCATACCAATGGTTTTCCAGTCATTACGAAAGCGCCCTCTAGGGGCAAATCACTGACGCAATGTGCTGTTTGAAAAAGGCGCGCTATATTTTATTTATTATTTACTATTTATCAATTCTATAATTGTATGTATTAATGAATATATTTATATTTATTTTATTTAGCACATTTTCATGTACTTTTTTTTTTTAATAAAGCACGGAGACGGATTACGCGCTGTGGAGACCCCTAATGAGAGAAGCCGAAAGAAGAAGTCATGCCGGCCAATGTCATTTTTTTTTTTTTTTATCAGACCGACTCGGCCACCCCCATTGAAGAAGCTTTAAAATATTAATTATTTGAAACTTTAACTTATATCATGCATTATGTTTTACCTCCTTCACTCATGAGCAGATCCTCCAGAAGCATCTCCACCCGACTGAAAACAGTGTTCATTACATCCCTCTTGAGTGCCTGTGAAAGCGGTAGCAAAAACAAAGAAAGTAACATATAAATGAAGCGAATAAAAAAATTGCCTTACGGATAGTCAGTTACTGAAAAATGTAAGACTACTCATGTATGCTTACAAAGGTCAAGAAAACTGTGTTTAACCACATGGCTGAATAAAAATAATAATAATGACATGTTATGCTCACCTGTGCAGCATGTCTGGTTTTAGGTTTATTGGTATGAATGTAAGCTCTGCAGTGAACTGTTCCTCTCACACACACCGAGCCACTGCACTCGTGCACCACAGCGCTGGACATCTGGCTCGCATCTGTGTCCTCCTGATTCACACACTTAATTAAACAGAGAAACTTCTCACACTATTGCTTGCTTAATTTATCCACATTATACTCACTGCTGAGACGAGGATCTGTGCTTTAAATGACTGCTGTTGGCTCGCCTTTGTGCCCTTTTTCTGTGTCAGAAATTAAACATAAATTATATTTCAAGAACTAGTAGCGAGCAAACAAAGTGAGACATTATAAGCCTTTACATCATATGTAGTTGGTCAGCTAAAACTATTTGGTCAAAAATACACATTTATTATTAAACAAATAGGAATTTTAACCTGAATCACTATTTTTCCTAAGCACTTCAGTCTGGTATTACGCTATATGGAATACATTGCAGAACTGTAAAAATGATCTAATTCAATTAATTTGTATTTATATAACGATTTTAACAGTGGACACTGTCTGAAAGCAGCTTTAGATAAGCGGTAATAAAATAATGCGTTAGTTTGTTCCTTATTATTGTACGTTTGACCCTGAAAAACTCCCTGGTATGAAGAAAAAACCTTGAAAGGAACCAGACTCTAAAGCGAAACAATCCTCATCTGGGTGGCACTTAATGTCCATTCATTACAGTTCGTCTTTGCTAAGGTGTGCAGTGATCGGTGATTAAATGCAACCTGTTGTCCTGAGCCATTTTAGTAGACTGTTGACATCAACTACGGTCCAAATCCATCCTTGAAGCTCCCATGCAGATCCGTATTTGGTTTACAATTGCTTGCTTGAAATAATTTAGAATTGCTTGCTTAAAAAGACTGTCTCATTTCCCTCAACAAATGCTTTTCACTTTCATTTCCTTCTGGGATATATAAAGTGATCTATCTATCTGTGGCTCCTGTATGAAAGACAATCACTTTCTAATTCTCACTAACATGCAGACCTCCTGTGCAAAATGTGTGGACAGGTCTGCAATACACACTCATTTTGCTGTTTGATGAAATGGATAAATATATATGTTGGCTATATGTATTCTTACTTGTGAACTGGAGATGTGACTGGTACGCTTACTTACATGGCATTAAAATGGTAGATAAAAAGGATAAGCTCCAAAAATGCCTTTGGGGGAAACATACTCACCGGCCCTGACAGGAGCTCAGAGTCATCTGTTACAGCTTTGCCGTTTATGAGACAGAGAGCAGCCTCGATCTGTTTAGCCCATGTCCTCAGTCGATCCTGTAACATACCAGACACAGAAATCATTCTTACTTACCCATATAAATACATAAACAATACTTTATATCTCACTTTCCGATCAATTACCTTTACCTTGGAAGCCATAAAATACAGTAGACTGGCTATGTGCCTATCCAACTATATAACTTAATAAAGCTTCAGAACTTTCTACATACCTGCATGTTCCTGATTTTGAAAAGAGCATCTTTTTGGCAGGTATGCAATTTAATATGCCAAGTAGAAACGGTCTAAAAACAGCCAGATCGCCGTTCCTTGGCCAGCGTACATGCCGGTGTGTATTTAGAAAAAGCAGCAAAGGACTATAGGTGCAGAATTCAAAGTTGCACTGAGCTATCATTAAGCACCAAATATTCCATTCAAATTAATCTTTTCACTCTTCTACCATACAATCAGAGATTAAAAAAAAAAAAAAGCTGGGTGCAGATCGCTGGCATCTACTTTTGTCCACAACTAATAATGAATCCAACACTTCCCAATTTGGTTTGAATCACTTCCAAATATGGTCCTGAACCTAATATCTAGCGATGTGCCTTTCACCCGAATAGCCCGATGGGACTTTGTGCAACTTTTACATCAATATTTAAAGGAACTCCATATTTATAATGATTAATTGTGATTCATTTCAGCAGTAGCATTTTTTCACCTTAATGGGCCCATCAACATTTTCTGACGTCACAGGGATCTGCAAGTCGAGCTGCACGTTGCAGGTGATCAGGGGCCACGAGGATGAGATGCCACTCTGATACCTCCAATCTGCAGGCTTTGCTGAACACTGAAGGAAAAAATTAGATGTAGTGTACAGGAATGATAGTGTAGTAAACATCAGAGAAATGTAGTTATATACCCAGACTACAGGGGCATACCTTTGGATCTTTTACATCAAATGTTCTGCAGATGGCTCTGTTGGCGGAAACTTAAGGAGGATTTACAATGTTACTGACCAATATTCAGGATAAACTACAATGAACTGAAATATAATCCTGGCAGTCTAAGATGTCAGTGCTATAACTTGCTGCAATCGGCTTCACTATGAAATATAGTACAGGTTTATAGATCATAGTAAATCACCCTGTGTCCTAAATCATCTTGGACCCACGGTGTTTGTTCTTCTCCCACACAAATAAGGATACTTTCTTGTTTTGGAACAGATGTGCAGGGTGATGCGCTCAGTCACATCGTCCTCTGATAGATCCCACAGCTTGTTTTTAGACAAGGATTTATCCACAGCAAAGACAAACTAAAGAAAACACACATTCTAGTGAGGACAGTAGAAATGTAGAGCTTTCCAAATTTTGCATCATGATACAGTAATCCTCCGTTTATCACGGTGGTTACGTTCCAAAACTGCCACGATACAATGCTATTTTATGTATATATATTTTATGTATACAGTACTGTATAAACAGTTTACTTCATTTTAGAATTAACGATTATATTTGTATTAATAAATTTAATTTATTAATTACTCAGCATGTTTCTGACTTTCGGTATAACATTATTGACAGGAATCATCTTTTCAACACCTTTTTTAGAGTGTTCTGCGCTTCTTTTGACACCTCGGGTGGGGCGATGAGAAACAAACCCAGAATGCTCACACCTCCAGGGAGCATCCGAGAAACCTAAAAGTAGAGTAAATATCTATTAAAATTCACAATGTCTAAATTATCATGTGAGTCATTGTGAAACATTTTACCGTAATTTCCGGACTATTAAGCGCACCCAAATATAAGCCGCACGCACTGAATTTTACAAAGATTTGTATTTTGAACAGGTGTCTACACTGAAACTAATGAACTTTACACAGGCAAGAAAGTCATTGTTCACTGTCTTCCTCCTTCCTTTCACAACAATTTTTCTCGGGAGTTTTTCTTTTGGCATCGTCGTGCGTTTAAAAATCACCATCGGTGAAGCTTTTCTCCCGATGCCGTGCAGCTCAGAACACAGGTGAAGTGCGTTTTTTCATGCCCGGTTGTTTTCAGCGTGACAAATGATTCTCATTTCCTGTAGACAGTCCGAGTGAGCGGCAGGTCAAACGTCAGAGGAACCACATCCATATTTATGATGTGGTGCGGCCCGATTCAGTGGGAGGGCATCTGATTTAATATAAAGAGTTTCATTGGTTTACCTGAACCCGTTCCGCAATTTCATTGGTCTAATGTTATGGGGCTCAGTTTTTTGGTTTGAAGCTTGTGAAAACGGGAAAAACCCCGGAAAAATCCATAAATTAGTCGCTTCGTTGTTTAAGCCGCAGGGTTCAAAACGTGGGAAAAAAGTAGCGGCTTATAGTCCAGAAAATACGGTACATATGTTAAATTGTGTGTGAATACATATTCAATTATTGTGATGCTTTCTGAGGAAGACTTCCTCAAATAAGCCAAGACAATAACACAACCCCTCTCTCTTTGACTTTGGGTTACAATGTGAAAGTTTCAGCCTGTACATGTTCCTCACCTGCCTGGCATGCTCAGCAACCCACTCAACATCAATGCTGTCCAGTGAGCTCGGCGTTCTCTGGCCCTCTGTGGCTCCCTCAGTCTCTCTGTGAGGCGTCTGCACAGCCAGAACAACAAAGTCCCTCTGTGCTGAACACTAAGGGCAGAATATTTGGCATATTTACTTGTTACTGGGAACTTGGACACTTTGCAGCTATGCTATTTAACCCAAAGTTTGTGGACAACTGGCCACAAAATTAATCTGTTGTTGTATTGCTTACACAAAGTTGGAAGCAGAGAACTGGATATAAAATGTCTTTGGATGCTGAAGCATATGGGGCAGCATCAATACATGCTGCAACACCATGCATCCTTTTACATACAAGATCTTTATTTTGATATATACAATGCTTGTATTATGGCTTAGTGATGCATCAGTCTGAAAATAAGTACAGTATCAGGTATTTTATGGGTCTGAAATGATAACGTTATATCAGGTAGTGTACACAAATACAGTCCATGCTGTTGACTGGCATGAAGTTGATCCTTTGAACTGTCGTGAGTTGGATTCCTGATCCTGACATAATTTTAAACTGACGTAAAGTTGATTCCTGATCCTGCCATGATTTTAAACTGACGTGGTGTGGATTTTTGATCCTGACATACCGTAAGTCTGAACTGACATGAATGTGTTTCTACATCAACATAACTTGATCAAAATGCAGCAATATTAGAATTGCATCTATATATACTTAATACACACTCATTAATCAATCCATTCCACCACCATTTATTTATGTATTATTTATTCTGTTTACATGCTGTTTTTTTGCACCTCTTGACTGCTGCTACTGCTGTTTTTGCACTGCATTGTGTATGTTTACATATAATCTTGGTTATAGTTTTTATAGTTCTCTTTGCACAGTATTGTATATTCAAAGTATACAGTAGGTTTACTGGTCAGCGCTATCTTGTGTTATGTGTATTATCTTCTGTTGTCTGTCTGTCTGCACTGTCTGTCTGTACTGTTTTTCGTCTACAATAAAAGCCTCTTGACTTGACTTGATATGTACTAGCCCATACATAGACTTTTAATTTTAAATCAAAAGGTAAAAAAAAAAAAAAAAAAAAAAAAAAAAGAAATGATGCACAACTAAAATGACATAAATATGACTTTAATATTCTCACCTGGCCAATGAACAGTCCAGTCTCACATGATCCCGCAGCTGCTGACAAGTTGGTCAGATACTTCTCCACACTCTCTTCAACAATATAGCCTCTGCCCATCCTGCAAATTCAAAAGACCATGAGAACAGACCAGTGTACAATAAAGACATGATGATCTACGTCATGTGAAATATAATCTGACCAAGCATGCTGTATTTTAAGTGTAAGCACGTGAAACTCGTAATTACAGCATTAGTGTGTAAGCAACGGGAATGATGGTCATGTTGCTTTAATTAAATCACTCACACAGATTGGACACCTTTTTGTTATAATTATTTCACATGCATTACATTAACACAAACAACTAAGACTACCGTATTGCTCCCCTGCACCGTTGGACTTAAATGGAAAATATTATTTAATAAATATAAAAATACTGTTCTTCTTTGCACTGCCTCACTTTTACATACACTTCACTTATTGTACAGTCAATGCCTTTATCTTTATTATTACTTTATTATATTATCTATTCATTTTTATTTTTCTAGTTTTTACATTTGTAAAGCAGCAGCATGCCATGACTAATTCCTCATCAATGTAACCCATGATATTTGGCAATAAAAGTGATCCTGATTATTACACCTTTCCAGAAGACGGGTAGCTTCCGATAACAGGCTGTGAAAACTTTTACAGGGTAGGACATGCTTTTTAAACGTGAATCCTTTTAAGATCTTGGATTATTTAACACTCAAATATAAAATAAACGTTGGAGTGACCTGATTATACACTGCCCCTCCAACTTTAGCTATGATTACTATTCGCCTTGGCTTCATTTCGATAAACTTCTGCAATGTCACATTTATTCCCATCCAGGGTTGAATTAACTTTTCACCAAGATCATGTTTTGATGATGGGAGAGTCGGATCGCTGCGCAAAAGTCTTCTCAAGCACATCCCAAAGATTTGTAGTCTGTGGTGGCCAATATATGTGTGAAAATGAGCTCCCTGAATCACTCTTTCACAATTTGAGCCTGAAGAATCCTGGCATTGTCATCTATGCCCGTGCTTTTAGGTGGAAAAAATCCATTGATTGAATAACCTGATCATTCAGTATATTCAGGTAGTCAACTGAGGGCACAAAACACTGCTGAACTGAGACCTGACCAACTGTAGCATCCCCAGATCACATCACTGCCCCCACAGGCTTGTACAGTAGGCACTAGACATTATGGGTGCATCAGTTCATCTGCTTCTCTTCTTACCCTGATGTGCCTATCACTCTGGAACAGGGTAAATCTGGACTCATCAGACCACATGACCTTCTTCCATTGGTCCAGAGTCCAATCTTTATGCTCTCTAACAAATTGAAGCCTTTTTTTTTCAGATTAGCCTCATTGATAAGTGAATTTCTTAAGGCTACACAGCTGTTTAGTCACAATTAATCGAGTTTCCTTCGCATTGTGAGTGTGGAAATGCTCTTATTTTCACTATTAAACATAGTCGTGAGATCTACTGTTGTTTCTTCGCGATTTGATTTCACCAAACGTTTCACGATTATTCAAGATTCTTTTCTTCTCAAGACCACATTTCTTCCTCGAAGTTGATCATTCCCCACTATCCAGTTTTTAATAATGCGTTGGACAGTTGGTAAACTAATTTTTGTGGTTTCAGCAATCTGCTCAGATGTCCAATAATTGTACCCTTCTGAAACAGATGAACATCTTTTCCACGACTACAGGATGTGTCTTCTGACATGGTTGTTTAAGGAAATAAGAAGCTATTAACTGCATCAGTTAGGGTTAAATAACTTGTTGTCAGCTAAAACATAATCATCCATTCAGTAATTATACAATCGGAGTCTCTTACCTATTTGCTTAGTTAAATCCAGGTGGTGACTTTATTTTGTTTTTGGACGGGCAGTGTATATCATATGCGATTCTGCTTTCTGGGCATGAGTAAAAGCTGGACACATAAGGCTACATGGCCCAATCCCAAATAGCGCAGCGTTCAAAGAGGTAGTGCACTACCTAGGGTGTAAAAAAGACGCCATTTTCGATTGTACGTCAAACACTTTAATAGGGAGCGAACAGGTATTTGGGATACAGAATAAGTGTCGATGCGTCGCAGCATAAAATACACGTCATTGACAAATAAAGCTTCCTGATTGGACAGTTTGGGTTGTACGGGCGGCCTTTGAGCGCAGGATGGCGCTGCGACGTTCGCGCGAGACTTCCTAACGAGGTGGGGGGGAGGACGGACCAATCAGAAACGTCGAACGCGGTGCACGCGACGTTCGCGCGAGAATTCCTATCGAGGGGAGTGAGGGCGAGAGTGAAGGAAGACGGACCAATCAGAAACGTCGAACGCGGCGCACGCGAACGTCTCTTCGTTGTCTGAACCGTGGCCCGGTTTTGACGTCGCGGAGCCGCAGCGGTGCTGCTGTAGTTTGGGGGGTTAACGGCTCTCGTTGTTGCGCACGGATCATGGCGACGGCGCTGCAGCAAGTGCTGGAAAGGAATGAGATAACCAGACTGACCAAAGCCGCCCAGAGCAAGCTCGAGAGGTTCCTCACGGGGAAGCAGGCCGAGTTGGAGTCGCTCAGGACCAACCATGAGAGCTACAAGGCGGACTGCGGTGAGCAGCAGGCTAGGCTAGGCTAGGCCAGGCCGAGCTAACTTGGTCGAAGTCGGTGGAAATAGTTAATAGTCGGTATTGAGAATCATCGCGGCGCTTTTTAACGCGAAAGTAAAAGTACAGAATTGGTAGCAAATGCTGTAAATAAACCCAGAAGAGCAACTCTTACTCAATACACTGATGTATGGAAGATGCATGGCGCCACATTCAGCCCCATAGCTGATCTGACAACACAACACAACCCTGTCGAGATACATTGCTCCTCTATAGAGAGATAAGTGCTCTATTAATACCCAAAGGGGAAATTATGGTTCTGGACCGAGCTAAACCTTTCATCTTTGGTGTAAACCGAATTTATGGAAGTTCAATCAGGTCCAAATATCCCCTAATACCCACTGTGCGTTGTGTAACAACCCATTTGAAATAATTTCCTGATAAATAATTGGCGCACCTACTCACTCAAGTCTTCACACAAAAAATGTAGTTCAGAGCATGCTTAAAATGTGACGTCACAACCCTATAATTAGCATATTGCACGATTAACAGGTTATGCAAATGATTATCTGGTTTATTACAATTTGGGGAACATGAGACAAAATATAAAATGATAGATTATAGCTATTGTCTTCTTTGTTCATGGAAGCGTTCTACGGATTTACATCTTAATATCCTCGGGGGACCGTTGTTTCGTTTCACTGTGTACCACTTGACTGTGATAAAATGTTATATTTAAGATAGTAGGATGGCTAGAATATGGATTCACATAGATTAAAACTTTTAATGAAGATCTATCCAAGATGAGCATTTGAAAAACTTTGGAATACACAGCAGTGATTAGTGATAATATGGGGATAATGGCAATATTGGCTTTTCAAATTTAGACTTTGCATTCTGGTGAAGACTGAAGTTAATATGAGCTGTCAACCTAACCAGTATCTGAGATTTCGCTCTTTAGAGCTGTATTATTTAAAGATGCTCTCTAATGTAAACAGATTTACTTCTAGCTTTTTATTTATTTATTTTATTAAATAATGGTACTAAACGAGCCTTTAAAGACAAATTTATCAGCGCAGTAACTTATCCTGGTCAAGACCATGGTGGTTGCATGGAGTAATATCTACAGTGATGTGCACTTTAATAGTCATACAGTTGTGTGGTTCAGCTTTACTGTTGTATCTTAAACTCTAAGGCTGAAGTGCACATGCTTCTGATTTAACATACAGGGTAGAACATCAGTTTGACACGTTACATTATTGTCATAATTGTAACTTTACTGTGTGTTTGTGCAGAACAACAAGCAGCCAACACTGAAAATAAATTAGTGGAGTTGCAGGAACAACTTGTGTCCAACAGTAAAGAATGTGAAACGCTTAAAGCGGAGAACAGCCGACTCGGTGAGTGAAGACCGCTTCATAACAATTTATATGGCTTCTTTTCCAAATTTGCTCCTACACTGCTAAACAAGAGCCACGTCAGGTTATGTGTGGGAATTTGTTTTTTATTTAAAATATTTACATCCTTATTCTACAAAATGTTTAATATCCTACAAAATGTATATACAACAGGAAATGTTTTTAGTATGTCATGTTCTTATTGGATTTTTGAACATCCATGTGCAGTCACTCTATTGACCTAATTAAAGCTTCTGTATGACTGAAGGGAAGTCTTCAGCATTAAAGCAAACATGCAGTCACATTCTGATGTATTGTTACTAGATAATTGAATTAATCCAGTAACATTATGGTCCTGTATAGTTGAAGAACTCAAGAAGCTAAAAACAGCTGGTGATGATGAAGAAACATTGCAGCAGGTACAGCATTCATTTTGTGATTTTTGCATGCACTTGGCAAAGGTTTGTTTGCTTTGTTTTATTAAGATCTAATATATGGGGAAAAGTATTGGGACACCTGACCTTTCTTGCCTTAGTTTGGAGAAGAAACACGTTACCACAAAGCTGGAGGCACACCGTTTTATATGTCTTTGGATACCGTGTAATAAAATTTTGTATTACTTGAAACCCAAACCTGTTCCAGCATGACGATGCCTCTGTGCACATAGCAAGCTCCATGAAGATCTGCTTTACATGGTCTCTAGAGGAAGTGAGTGGCCTGCTATAGAGCTCTGATCTCATCACTACTGAACACCTTTGAGATGAATTGGAACACTGACTGCACCTCAGGCCTCCACACCTCACCTACATCAGTACCTGACTTTACTAACACCCTCGTGGCTGATAAACACAAATATCCACAAGCACACTCCAAAATCCAGTGAAGGAGCGGAGTGAGTTACAAGAGCAATTTGTAACTAAATGTGGAATGCGATGGTTAAAAGCACATATCATACTTATGACCAAGTGTCTAATCTTCCAGCTAATAAAGTTGTAAGCCCCTATTATATGAACTTTTTGTATTGTTTACCTGTGCAGTGTAGGGGGAAAAAAAACCTGAAATGAAACCAGAAGTGTCAGCCGTGCTCCGATTTTGCCCAGACAAAATGATAATGTAATGCTGAGCCTGTAATGTCACATTAGGTCTCGTGTGTGTCTGAAACAAATGTAGATATTGGAAGTAGCGAATAATTTAGTAATAGATCATTTTACCAACAGTGTCAGTTTGTTGATGATAGAAATATATGCAAAAAATCTTTAATTAAAAACCTGTTTCAGGATAAACCTCCAAAAGCCAAATATGAAATTGAGGCAGAGAACAGAGAGCTCTCTCGCTTGCTCCAGAAGAAAGCACAAGAGATGGAAAATCTTACTGGTAATTTTGCTTTTTCTTCTACCAGTGATTTTAGTTTAGCATGAACTTTATTTTCTACTGATCAAGTCAAGCTTATTTTCCACAAATCATTCCTGATATTGGCTTCTATGCAGAGGACTATAATCGTATCAGTGAGAAACTGGAGGAAACCAGCAAAGTGAAGATGGAGCTTCAGATGAAACTGGATGAGCTCCAGTCATCTGAGCTCTCAATACAGGTGAACATAATCACTCTTTCTATGTATAATACATGTTTTGTTTTGGTTTTTTATCATAATAAAAAATGTTATAGAACAGTGTGTCCATTTCAGGTTTGTGTACTGTTATGCAGTCAGGTTGTATCTGGTTGTCTTTAAACGTACAAGCTTAGTTTAGATCAAGGTGAACATCGGAAAAAGTATTGTGTCAAATGAGCTCTGTGCATCCCACTTTGCAGCATCGGGAAAAGCGAATGGATCAAGAGAAGGAGCTTCTTCAGAACCAAAATGCATGGTTGAACTCTGAGCTGAAAAGCAAAACTGAGGAGCTTCTCACAGTGACTAAAGAGAAGGGAATAGAGACCTTGCAGCTCAAGTGCTCTTTGGAGACCAAGACTGATGAGGTACGTCATCTTCGCTGTACCGAACATTACACTTCTACATGATCTTGTGTACATTTTTTCTGATACATTCTAACTCCTGCAACTTCTATTTCCCAGGTGATCAGACTTCAGGAGGAGGTCAACACACTCAGGAGAACAAGTGAAAACATGCAGAAGATGACTGAGGACCTGATGGCCAAGCTGAAGGAGGTGGGTCAATGTAAAAAATACATCTCCAAAAGTGCATTTTCTTTGTCTTATTAACTATTAAAGAGAGAGGAAGGAAAATAATTACCGGTGCCATCATTTCACCTAATGATTTTTGATAACTTGATCTTCTGTGTCTTCTTTTTGCTTTAGGAGAAAGATCAGTGCATTGTCATGGAGGAAAAATATCGCAATGAGCTGAATGCAAACATGAGACTCTGCAATTTATACAAGGTCGGATAGATCAAAAATACCCATATATTGATAGAAATGAATGCGTTTCCATCACTCGGGTCATAATTTGCAATGATAAATATAGAGCTTGGCGAAACCACAATATAATTTGATGCCATTTTATTGTCCATAGTCCTGGTATTATGTAAATGTCATAATCTGTCTCTTTAGATTTAAATCTTTCTGATAAGTATTGATCCCAAAAGGAAATTCACAGCTAAATGAAAAATAAATCCCTATTTTACAGATCATATGAATGAATCTAAGATTGAATTACTGTCACTATTGATGTTAGGTTTCCCATACTGTAAGTGCGTCACTACACACACTGCACAGTCTCTATTTTGTTTTGAGACTCTTAACATTTACAGAGCGCAGCAGCCGACGCTGAGGCCAAGAACGCGGAACTCAACAGAGGTGTGGAGGAGCTCAACAAACTGCTAAAGAACGCAGTAGAAAGTATGAGAAATTTGTCTACAAACACAAAATCTTTTCATGTTTTACAACATGGTTGTACGCTCTATACTTATCGTTCTTCTTGTCAACAGCTAACAAAACCTCTGAGAAGAAACTCTCTGAGCTGGAGGGCTCACAGGGTACAGTAAAAGCCGAGCTGCAGGAGAGGATTAGTACTTTAGAGAAAGAGGTGGAGAATGCCAATACATGCCTTGCAGACTTCAAGCGGAGAGGTGCAGTGTTTCATCATCAGCGTTTAATTTTACTTCCCAGGATTGTTATTATCTTTCTCTTTATATAGCATGTCTGATACTAAATTTAAAAAAAGGTTTACGCCATTGAGCTTTGTGTTCTTGTATTGAAGTAATGAATAATAAAGTAATGAAGTGTGTGATGTTTCGGGACAGGAGTTCCTGCTCTCACTGAAGAGGACCTGACCAAGTTGTCTCCAACTGCAGCTGTAGTGGCCAAGATTGTGAAACCTGGCATGAAGCTTATGGAGGTAGGACAAAAGCTCTTATTTTCAGGACTCGTTCATAAAAATTCTCAACAATATTGATTCGGTATTGAATCAAAAAGTGACACATACTGGAGGTATTATTTTTCAGATTTCCTGAAAATTACTTTCATAATAATTCATCATGTTCTTGTGTGTTAATGGATTCACTTTGTTACATTTTATTTTATTTTTTAAACCTTTTCTGGGATAAACAGTTTATGTTCCTCCATAAATCTATCTAAATAAATAAATAAACCGTTATTTGGAACACAGCCAGATTATTAACTTGTTGTTTGTGCTCTCTGCTAGCTGTATAATGCATTTGTGGAGGCTCAGGACAACCTGCAACTGGAAAAGATGGAGAACCGCCGAATCAATAAGGCTCTAAATGAAGCCAAATCAGAGACGGAGCGCAAGACGTCGGTAATGAAGAGGCAGAGGGAGGAGTTTGAGAACACACAGAAGTCCATGAACAGCATCAGCTTGAAACTTGAGCAAACCATGAAGGTATGTTGGTGGATATGTGTACAGGTAGCTCCAAATGTGTTGATGAAATTTTTTTTTTCTACCAATTAAGGGTCAATTATTTATACATTTTAAAAGTACGCAGTGACTGTAATCTGACTTGTAATCCAGAATGCATCAAGGAGTTTATTAAGTCATTATTAGTAGTTGGTCAAGGTAGAAAGTGAAGGATCTAAATATATTAAATTTTTAATATATTTCTAAATTTAATTTATAATTGTTATTAAAATAAAATTATCAAGCTAAATTTAGCTTTGAAATATTTAGGCTATTTCCTGAAATATACCTCTCTATTTAGGTTTAGTTTAGTAGATTTAAATGCATTCATCTGTTACTAATTATTTTTAACGACTTTCCATCATTTGCCATAAAGATTATGTAAAAATCTCTTTTTTTTATTCTTACCCTGGAAATAAAAAACATTAAGCCTTTGGTCATCTGCTAATGTTCTTTCTTCCCAGGAGATGAATAAACAACAGGAAGAAACGAATGAGGTGAATAAGCGAGCCTCGTTGCTGGAGAAAGAGAATCAGAGGGCACGGAAACAGATAGCAGACTTGTCTCAGCAGGTACTGTTGTCTGATTAAATATTGTATTGTTGCATCATGCGTCTACGGAGAAAACCCATTTCTTATACAATATTACCTGTGCCAGGTGCGTGTTTTGCTGGTGGAGCTGGAGGAGGCACGAGGGACCAAAGTAGTACGAGATGAGGTGAACTCCGCCGTAAGCAGCAGCTCTGAGATTCAAGGCCAACGCCAGGTTGCGTTCCGCAGTGTGGAGGAGCTCCAGCAGCAAAACCAGAACCTCCTCATCCAGATACGAGAGCTGGAGGAGCAACATGAGAAGAGCACAACTGAGGCCAAGATTGCCAGGTACACTACAAGTAAACCATTTAGACCAGCAGTCCAGTCTTTTTCACACCATAGACCAGTTTCATGCAATACATTATTACATATATAATGAAAATGTACATCAACTAACCATAATGCAGAATCAGTGGAAAATACATTATTGATGAATTAACAAAATCTGACTGAAACAAATACGGGAACTTGGTATAGGTGTAAGTGGTCATTAAAAATAAAATAAATAAAACTGTCTGCAGACTGCAAAATCAATTAAAATAAATAAACATTATTAAATTATTTATTCTTTTTACATGAAAGAGTTGAAAGGGCAGTACCGGTTTACGGCCCAGTGGTTGCGGACCCCTTATCTAGACTACATGCATTTATACACTTCATCTTGTATCTTTTGTTTTGATGCCAATCTGATCACCAAACTCAGCATCTGTTTAGGCAGTGTTTTTATTTCTCTCAGACTGAGAATTTTTAGAACGCTTTTAATCTTTTGCTGTATTTTCTGTTGGACCACTATATAAAATACTTATATAGCTGAGACTCCACATACATTCAATCAATGATATCATGTGACAATTTTATTTTGTTTATTTGTTTAATCACAATCAGGTTCAGTCAGAAAAGTGAGCATGGTAACTTTGTTTTACATACGACTGTTCAACAATCACAATATTTGAGTTTTAATTATACCTCATAATCAATCACATTTGCAGGCAGACAGAGTTCGAGCAGAAACTGGAAAAGGCACATAAGGAGTTGGAGCTGTTTAAGGAGCAGAGAAACCAGCAGAAGCAAGTGGCTGACTCGGCCATGAGGCAGAGAGACATGTACCGCATCCTGTTACAGACGGCTGGGGTAGACCTTCCTCCACAGAGTAAGCTAACTAGTAGGGGAGAAAATGCATAACTAGAATGTTTGTTTGATTTATTGGTTAACAAGCAAACTGGTTAAATCTTATTAGGTCCTGGAAACCCCTTAAATTAAAATGTCTTTTATTGAACCTGGAAATGCCTATTTATTAATTTCATCAGATTTTAAAGTAGTTGTAATATTCAGCATAAAAAATATACATAATACTGTACCTGATTTTTATTTGCAATGTAAAACTATCTTCAAGTGATCCAAATATTTTACATTGCAATCGTTGCGTGATCGTGCATAATTATTCACAAAATGTTTTTATAATGCAAAATGTAGTCATAAACCTTTTGTATAGAAATTATATTTTTCTTTCCGTGAAAACAAAATCTTTAAAAACTGTCAACATTTGTGTATTAATTATTGAGTTTATTTTGTTTTCTGTTCTACTGACGTTTTTATGACATTTATTTTAAGGAAGTACATGTGGAAACATTTATGGTGTTTCAGGCTCAGATTGTGGCACAGAGTCTTCTACCACTAACAAACCTGTGGTTACACCTACTCGATCTGCAATAAGCCAGTCTGTAGCTTCAGAGGTAGCCCAGGCCATACAGACTAAAGTGGCTTTCAAACAGGTCAGTCCCATAGCAGTGCTAGCAATAATGACCCAAGCACGCTAGAACTATTGACTTCATCCGTGTTAATTAATTTTTAACTATTTAATGTTGAGTATTAATGAAGAGAATATTTTAATTGGGACTAGAAGCCAGATGTTATTGTTCAGAATCATAATTCTGATTAAGATTGTTCATTTTTATGTTTGCTTTGATCTTTATACTAATAATCTTTACACATCCTTTCCTGTAGCTAAATGAAGCCTTTGCAACCTATAAGAAGGAGAAGGCAGAGAATGATAAGCTTCTGAATGAGCAGAATGAGCGTCTGCAGTCTCAGGTTTCTGACCTGATCTCCAAAAAGGCCAAAATCTCCTCTCAGCTGGAATTTGCTTCTAAGAGGTGAGTGGGGCTGCGCTGTCAGGGACCAGCAACCCAGACAGCGTCTGTTTCATGCCTCAGGCCTAGTCCACACTCACACGGGCCAAATTAAAATGTTTTCTCAATTGTGTCTGTTTATTAGTCAAAAAAAAAAAAAAAAACACTTTGACAACCAGCTTTCTGATGAACTTATTAAAATATACAATACAGATTAATGCCTCACAATATTATGCTTGACTGCTTTTTCTAGTATGCAAGCATGTTTGTTAAAAGAAATGGTCAGACACCAATTCATCTTTTCTTTATTCTCTTCCTTCCTTGTGGTGGACTTAACTGGCCATTCAGTCACATCTCTGTAACAGTAACTGCAGCTTGGTAACTTATGCAGTACAGGCAGCTGCAATAAGCTTTTGGGACTTCACGGTGTCAAAATGTGTTTTGGCCACCTGCAAATCAGACAGGAGATATCTAACTACTCTGTGCTGCCTGGCAGGTATGAGATGCTTCAGGAAAATCTCAACAGCTACAGAAGAGAGATCAACTCCCAGCGGGAGAAGATTCAGAAGCTCTCTTCCACGTCTCAGAAATATGAGCAGATCATCCACACCATGACGCAGGATCTGCGGGAAGCCAACGAGAAAGTAGCAGTGGCTGAGGTGAGTCTGAAACTCATGCTCGGTTGAATGTTGTCATGTTTGATGCTGATATGTTTGCAGTTATTATTTTTTTTAAAGTATTGTTTGCTTTCTAGAAGAATTTTAATTTCCTCTTTTAGATACGATGTGAGAATCTGCGTAAGGAGCGTGACATGTTGAAGCAGGTGGAGAGTCGACTTTACCAGGAGAAGGAGTCCATTCTGGCTGAGCAGCGTGGACAGAACATGTTGCTATCCAACTTAAAGTCCATCCAGGTACTACTCTAATTACCCAGTATACACTTAATTTCTTGTGTAATGCACTGTGATGCGTGTTACCCATAAAGGTGAATATTCACTGCTCTCTGATGTTCTAGCTAACGATGGAGCGATCTGAGGCGGATACCAGGCAGCGCTATGCTAATCAGATAACGCATTTGGAGAAGGAGATTGCACAGATGAAGAAGAGAGTTGAACAGGAGGTAGAACAGAGGCATATGGTGGAGCGCAACCAAGATGTAAGCCCTATTCTGACCTTTTTTATTTTTTTTCATCATTCTTGTACTCACACTTCTTTTCACTAACTTCTATTCACAAATTTTTTATAATAATAATAATAGTGGTTAAATTATATATGATACAACAATGTGGTATCTGTAGATTCTAACTAATTTAAAATAAAAATGTATCGGTCAGTGATGGACAATTTGATGATGGATTATGACTTATTTCTAGGTAATTATTGAACTGGCTCAAGTTTTAAAATCCTGTTGTCCAACAGGAAGGGTACTTCAGATTTCAATTTTATTTGTCACGTACATAACTATACACAGTTATCATTTCATGCAATTAAGTGTTTGCTAGCTTACTGTATGTATGTGCATATTCATTAATCCTTGTTATATATGCAAAATAAATGTGTAAAGAGGTTTGCATTGTTTTCATTAAAACTGTTTTAATGTTTAGATATTGAGCCCTGGTGTATTTTAATCAATGCAAACAGTTGTGTTACACATGTCCTGTTTATTTTTCTTTAGTTTCTTTCCTTTAAATTTAACTTCCATTTTCATATAGAAACACATACCCTGTCTTGTTTTAATTCTTGTTTGTTGGACTTGTCATGCTTAGGTACAGCTGGTGGAGGCTAAGAAGCAACTGGCAGCGCAGAACGCTCTGCACCAGAAGACCAAGGAGCTTCTGAAGAGCACTGAGCAGCAGGTTTCCACTCTGAGACAGCAGCTGAACAACTCGGAGAATCTGAACGGCAAACAGCCTGTCAAAGTGTCATCCAGTGGTAGATGCTGCTCTAGTATTCAATATATTAACAATATAAAGGCTTTTTTCATTTTATTGTATAGAATTAAACCAATAAAAAGCAAATATGAGCTGCACAGTGTAGGGTAATAAGTAAACATGTATTTTTCCTTTTGCATGATTAATTTATCTTTGGGTAGTAAATGTTTTAATACAGCCTGTTGTCTTTTCAAAGATGTTATTTGTAAGCTGTTCATACCTAACAGACACTGAAACCTGCTACTTTGAGAACTTGTATTACTGAAATCTTGTTCTTGCTTCTCTCTCTAGCTGAAGCTTCGGGTGTTCCTGAGCAGGAGGTCGAGGAGTTGCGTTCACGTCTGCAGCAAACCGAGGATCAGAACTCGGATCTGCAGGAGCGCCTGAAGAGCGCACAGAACAATCTAGAAGAATACAGGACTATGGTGCTCAGCTTGGAAGATTATATCACCAAGGACAAACAGGTGAGACATTCTGCTTTTAAGGTTGTTCATTTTACACTGGCACCTTTCCAAGGCCAAGTTTATTAATCTGTTTCTCTCTCTCTCTCTCTCTCTCTCTCTCTCTCTCTCTCTCTC
>JAAIIK010000060.1:2413693-2429601 GCA_014706435.1 Silurus glanis | reverse complement strand
GTTTTTTTTATATATATATATATATATACAGTGCCTTGCGAAAGTATTCGGCCCCCTTAAACTTTGCGACCTTTTGCCACATTTCAGGCTTCAAACATAAAGATATAAAACTGTAATTTTTTGTGAAGAATCAACAACAAGTGGGACACAATCATGAAGTGGAACAAAATTTATTGGATATCTCAAACTTTTTTTAACAAATAAAAAACTGAAAAATTGGGCGTGCAAAATGATTCAGCCCCTTTACTTTCAGTGCAGCAAACTCTCTCCAGAAGTTCAGTGAGGATCTCTGAATGATCCAATGTTGACCTAAATGACTAATGATGATAAATAGAATCCACCTGTGTGTAATCAAGTCTCCGTATAAATGCACCTGCACTGTGATAGTCTCAGAGGTCCGTTTAAAGCGCAGAGAGCATCATGAAGAACAAGGAACACACCAGGCAGGTCCGAGATACTGTTGTGGAGAAGTTTAAAGCCGGATTTGGATACAAAAAGATTTCCCAAGCTTTAAACATCCCAAGGAGCACTGTGCAAGCGATATATATTGAAATGGAAGGAGTATCAGACCACTGCAAATCTACCAAGACCTGGCCGTCCCTCTAAACTTTCAGCTCATACAAGGAGAAGACTGATCAGAGATGCAGCCAAGAGGCCCATGATCACTCTGGATGAACTGCAGAGATCTACAGCTGAGGTGGGAGACTCTGTCCATAGGACAACAATCAGTCGTATACTTCACAAATCTGGCCTTTATGGAAGAGTGGCAAGAAGAAAGCCATTACTTAAAGATATCCATAAAAAGTGTCGTTTAAAGTTTGCCACAAGCCACCTGGGAGACACACCAAACATGTGGAAGAAGGTGCTCTGGTCAGATGAAACCAAAATCGAACTTTTTGGCAACAATGCAAAACGTTATGTTTGGCGTAAAAGCAACACAGCTCATCACCCTGAACACACCATCCCCACTGTCAAACATGGTGGTGGCAGCATCATGGTTTGGGCCTGCTTTTCTTCAGCAGGGACAGGGAAGATGGTTAAAATTGATGGGAAGATGGATGGAGCCAAATACAGGACCATTCTGGAAGAAAACCTGATGGAGTCTGCAAAAGACCTGAGACTGGGACGGAGATTTGTCTTCCAACAAGACAATGATCCAAAACATAAAGCAAAATCTACAATGGAATGGTTCACAAATAAACATATCCAGGTGTTAGAATGGCCAAGTCAAAGTCCAGACCTGAATCCAATCGAGAATCTGTGGAAAGAACTGAAAACTGCTGTTCACAAATGCTCTCCATCCAACCTCACTGAGCTCGAGCTGTTTTGCAAGGAGGAATGGGCAAAGATTTCAGTCTCTCGATGTGCAAAACTGATAGAGACATACCCCAAGCGACTTACAGCTGTAATCGCAGCAAAAGGTGGCGCTACAAAGTATTAACTTAAGGGGGCTGAATAATTTTGCACGCCCAATTTTTCAGTAATTTGTATTGAAAAGGGACTTTAGGATTGGCATTTCAAACAAAAACTAATGCAAAATATCAACCAATTAGTTGAGCCTTCATTAAATAATTCTGATGGATATAATCTCATAAGCCCATAATCATAACTAAAATATAAATAATTGCGCATCTCTCATGCTAATTATGCCAATGAACTAGCAACCATGTATATTTTTGTTTTATAACTGCAGTAAGAAAGGATGTGCAATGTCCATGAACATTTTGTGTCTTTTAGTGTCTGCGAGTGCAGGGTCGTCTCTGCAGAAGCGTGTACGAGAGGAGGAGCTGGAAAGCACCACTGAGGTGACCGAGAGCACACAGGATGACCTTAATGATCCCCCAGTGGCGAAGAAGATCCGTTTTGTCCAGCGAGTCGGCCTGGAGGTGTGCCTCATTTGTAGAAATGTCGATTTTATGTCCGTGTTTGTGTACATGTGAGCTTTAATTATATAAAATGATTTCAATTTTTCTAATGCGCGTGCATTATGGATTCAATTATCTGTGTGGGGAGGTGGCAGATTTGTGGTTAAGGCATTGTACTTTGGATCCGGGTGTTGTGGGTTCGTGTCTCACCCATACAAGGCTGTCACTCTTGGTCCTTTGAGCAAGGCCCTTAACCTTTCATGGGTGCTCAGTTGTGGGAATGGGAATAAAGTACTCCGCCATGGATGGTCCCAAGCCTGGCTGCGAAAGGAGGAGTGTGGGCGTTGGGCTAGCAGCCCGACCCCGCAACAAAACTGCTACGGAAATGGCGAGTAAGCCATCAGGTCCTTGTCGCCCAATGCACCTCATTACGTGGGAGGAATAGAAATAAAAAAAAAATACCTGTTCCATACTGCAGCAATTGTTTGCCAAAAAATGTACATTTTCAGACAGGTCTAGAAGAAATAACAATCTGATTCTGTGTAAGTCTTGTCGTTTTTAGTTTAAACGCTGTCTAACAAGGTTATTTTATATCTGCAGGAGGATATCGGCACTGAGGAGAGTAATGATGCAGAAGCTGAAGCTCCTGAAATTACACTGGAAGTCCCAGATGCTAGTGAAGTAAATCATTCTACTATTTTCTGAATTTTATGTGCCTAAACATTGAGTGTGACAGGAATTTGCATCGAACACTGATGCACATCATTTTTGAGATTGAGTCACTCGAGTCAACATACAAACACAAATATGCCCTTCATGTTTCTGTAAAAAAAAAAAAAAAAAAAAAGAGAGATATGAGAGATTTTGAATTGAATGAGGTCTTCCCTGCCTTTAGAATATTTTTTTATTGTAACGGTGCACAAATGCTTCCTAATTAAGAAGGTTGGGAGGGTATCTTTTCTGAAATTTGTATGAATATTTTACAATAGACATAATTTTTCTTTGTTTTAATAAGTTTAATGAATTTTATATAATATGTTTTGAATTATGTGCATGCATTTATGTGTTTGTGTATTGCAGGATGGCTTTAATGTATTAGGTGTCGAAGAGACCTTGTCTCCATCTGTTCCTTTGGATCAAGTGAGCGAATCTCAAGAATCAGCATTTGAGCACAGGCATGATATCATCGTCATCGAAACAGACAGCAACAGTGATGAGGAGGGTGTAGAGGACGCTGGCCAGGTCAGACATGTAGCATGAAACCAGAGACCGCATTTAATACCTCGTTTAATTTGACAAGTATCAAAAATCTGTTTTATATCAGGAACTGGAAAAGTGTTTTCTAGTAACTAGATTTAGCATGTTTTACATCTTTCTGTTTATTCTGTCCATCCTTTAGGAGTATGGAGAGGAGGAAGAGGATGATGAGGATGAAGATGAGGGAACGATGGCAGAGGGAGAGGAAAGTAATGAAGGCAGTGGAGATGTCAATGAGCCATTTGAGGGCGAGGACACAGAGGTATACCGCTTTACATTTTATTACAAAACTTAAGCACAGATTTGAATGGTTTTCTGACTGAAAGGAGAGAAGGGATTCATTTGCAGATGTTTATTTAGTTTAGAACTGAGGCCATAAAGCCAATGCTAACATTGGTAGCTTAGAATTACTGGTATAGCTTATTCACACTGCATGCCTAAATCATTAAACAAATCCTTAAAATCATTAAAAAAAGTATTTTTTCTCTAAAACCATTTTATTACAGCAAAATCTAACTTTTATTTATTTAACCATTTTGCACTTTCATTTAAATTGGGGAGTTGGTAGCTTAGGGGTTAATGCATTAGACTTTGGATCTGAAGATCATGATCAAATCTCAGCCACACCGAACTTGCCAAAAAAATAAATTGTATTGTAATAAAATGTATTGCAAGTGGTCATCAGTTTATTTCAAGCTTTGAATACAATGCAGGTTGTTAAGTTTCAGTATATGAACTTGCATTTCTCTTTAGATATTTAAATAATCTGTTTATTGTTTCTTGTGCTGTTTTACAGACAGCTGAGGCCACTGAGCCGGGCACTGAGAATGAGGAGAGTCAGGGACCATCAGAATCCACCCAGAAGCATGCTGATTCTCAAAGTAGTGGTACAACCACACACACACACACAAGCACACACGTGTACAAAATTTCACTACAAGCACAAATATTCTTGTTTTGTTAATGAGCTTGTAAAAGTTTCAGTATAATGATTACTGTACATATATCTGCCCCTGACTGCACAAATTTCCTGCTGTGGTAAATTCATATATATATATATATATATATATATATAATTTAATAACATGCCTGAATCTAACCAACAGTCATTGGCCGTTATTATTCTCCAGCAGTAAACAATTTTTAAACAAATCTAATGAATGAATTTTAACTGTGTGTCCAGGTGAAGCAAATGTCAGCACCATGGAGCCGTCTCCTGCAGTAGATCCCATGAGGGAGGTGCAGCCTTCCCCCAGCACAACAGGTACCTCCTGCAGCTCCTTGTCCTCCCAAGTGCCCCGACTGCCCCAGTCACCTCGCAGACCACATCAGACACCCCCACCTCGCCTCAACATCCACCCCGTCCCTGAACTCGGGCCCCCACTCATGCAGGTGCAGTATTCTTACCTTATCTATGTAAAGAATGTGCAATTTTTGTTTATGTAATGTTTTAATTGCTTGCCTATGGTTAACAGTCATAGTCATAAGTCAGAGATGTTCTAGAAAATGTTTCTTAAATTCTTTTTAGCAACATTATAGTAATAACCATCAGCAACATTAATAGGTATGGCTGTCCAAAGCAATTACAAAGTTTATTAGGATCAGTTTATTTCATGGTGTAATATGATTAAGTCTAAGGAAAACTAATTTATGCTTTACTTTCTATACAGAGGCAGGCAGGCCAGACTAGACGCCAATCAACGAGCCGTGTGCCCCAGCTCACGCCAGGAATAGGAAGCATGGTATGTCTTTCTGTGTCTCTCCTTCTATTGGTGTATTATACTTAATGTTTCCTTTTCGCTTACAATATTATTTCTCCAGCAGCAACACTTCTTTGATGATGATGACCGTATGGTTCCCAGCACTCCAACTTTAGTGGTACCTCATCGAAATGATGGTTTTGCTGAAGCTATACAGTGAGTAAAATATTTCTCTATGCGAGAGGGGTTACATCATTTCTACATCATGGAATCTGTCATGCAGTTTTTTTTCTTTCTTTTTTTTAATACTGCTAAGCATTTTTAAATGTTTACTTATAGGTATTACTTTTTGAGCATGTTTTGTAAGTAGATTTATAAGTGTACCCCAAAAAAAAAACCCTGTACTATATTGTGCATAAATTAGGAAAGTAAAAAAATATTACAATAATCAGATAAACGATTGGCTTTATAGAATACTTGACTGAGGAGGGGACCAGAATCTCTCATTGTTGGATTCTAGATTTTGTATTTGTGTGTTAGGACTGTTGTCCAATCTGTTTTTTTTTTTTTTCAGTCAGGGAAGCTTACACAGTTAATGATGGATAGGAATTTCTTGGCAAACTATTTTTATTTGATAAAGAATACCCAAAGCAAAATGCTGTGTAATGCAAAATTTAAAAATATTTTAATTTTCCATTCATTTTTTTTTTATTTATTTAAGTTCTAGCATTTAATTGTATACATTTCATTAAAGATGTAAAGGCAATGGATGTTTGTTCTCCTTTAACTATGTGTTCATCATGTGCTCTTTTACTCTGGCTGTGTCTGTCACAGTTCTCCTCAGGTTGCTGGAGTCCCACGGTTCCGTTTTGGTCCTCCAGAGGACATGATTCCTCAGACAAGCTCATCTCACTCAGATCTGGGTCAGCTAGCATCTCAGGGTGGTCAGTTTCCCAAAACCTCACATGGTTTATCTCAACAATATTAAAGTTTCTTTATTTTTCTCCTTTCTATAATTGTTTTTCACCACCTGTTTTTTTGCGCATGTTGGAGTCTGTCAAACTTTTGGAGCCACATAGTTACTTTTATGGGTTTTTGAGAGACACATGCATGTTTCTTTTGTTAATATGCAACAGACTAGGCAATTTAATTACTTTGACCACTTTATTTTCATTGAAATATCTTCTTAGTATGAATAACAGCTTTACACACACTTGGCATCCAGACAATTTGTTTCTCCAAATATTCGGCTAAAATACTTTGCCATGCCTTTTGTAAAACTTGCCATAGGTGTTCTTCACTAGTTGGATATATCTGTCTAGCTGTGTAATCCAGTTCATCCCAGAGCAGTTTAATAGGATTTAGGTGCAGTGACTGGGCAGGCCATTCCATTATTTATAATTCTCCTGTCAAATATTTAGACTCCAAGTCTGACAGAGCTTGGGCGCATGCTTCGGGTCATTGTCTTGTTGTATGATGAAGGTGGTTCCAATTAGCTGCAATCCATACAGAACTGCATGGTTTGGAAGTATGGAGTGGTAGCCATGTTGGTTTAGTATTCTTTTCATTCGGAATAAGTCTTCAACCTTCCTTGCTCCAAAAACAACCCTAAACTAATAAGCTTCCACCTCCATGTTTGATTGTGGGTTTGTTGCTCAGTCTGCTAAAATCTTACATACGTTTTCCTTTTAGAGCCAAAAATGTCACATTTGGACTGATCTGTCCACAGACCTTTCTTCCAGTCAGTCACTGTCCAATTATTTTATGTTCTTGCCCTTTACCTATTTTGTTACTTAAAAAAACACTGGAGGAACATGCAAGTGTCTCAAAAATGTTAAAAGACTAGGTGTTTCCAAACTTAAAAAAAAAAAAATTGTGTCAGGTTTAGGCATGTATGAAAGTCCTCTATTTCTGGCTGCTCATGATGATGAATCTGGAGGCAGGAGTGTTCCCACCACACCTCTGCAGGTCGCAGCTCCAGGTAGCCATTTAGCTCCTTTGCCATTTGTCACAAGATTTCCTTTACATTTTTTTATAATTTTTACTAATATCTGTTTTTGTTTGTAAAGTGAGTGTTTTTGCTGAGAGTCAGCCTTTGGATGTGGCTGAGCCAGCCTCACAGTCCGTCCCGATGGTCAGCACATCCACATCAGGTCTGACTGGACATGGAGAAGCTGTTCCTGGAGATGATGCTGATGATGTCTTCATGGCAGAAGCAGAAAGTGAAGGGTAGGGGAGCATAATTTTTATTGGCCACATTTGTTTTTATTGTAAAATGCTGACTTTTATTTACGCCCAGTTGAATGGATTTTGTTCTCAGAAAGTATTTTATAATCAATCCCTATTTTACATTAAGTTGTAATGAGGTTTGTGTGCATGAACAGAACGAGTGGTGAGGCATCGTTGGAGAGCCAGTCTGAACTAGAGCCTGCTCAGCCCTCTGATGATGCAAGCCTCCCTTCCACCAGCCAAGAGCCAACCTCCAGCTCTGCTCCAGGTAAACATAAGACTTCAAAATTTCAGGTCAAAGAACTCTGAACTATAACACTGAATTGATGGATTTGTCTTTGATAGCACATCACACACTCCACAATACATGAGGCCTAAATTTGCACTGAAAGTTGCATTCGCTACGTGTTGTAGCTGTAGTACAAATTAAAGTGTAATTGATGATGTATTTGAATACCAAATAAGTCTGCAAATTCACTCTTAACCATTAAAAATAGTAGTATCTAAAGTATTATACTGAATTTTAGGATTCCTGCAGACTTTCTTTTCCATCACTTTTGTTCCTGCAGACACGAGCAGCAGCCAGCAGCCCAGGCCTGCTGAGAGAGCTCGCAGAGAGAGTGCCCAGCCCCCACGCAGAGCCCAGCTTATCAGAAGAGGTACATAGTCTCGAAGATTCACCTCATCTCATATATATCACACACCTCATGAGGCTTGAATCTATCAGCCAGCTTTACTGATAGGAACATAGGAATTAATAAAAATAATAATAATAAATAAATAAATAATTTTATTCAGCTGATGGATTGTGGATGTGTTTTATCAGATGTTTTATATAGCTTGAATTGTCAGTATTGGAGCTTGAAGTGCACTAGTGAACAAAACACACAAGATCAAAATGGCTATTTTAATATTTAATGATGCAGAGTGCAAATGCAGGAAAAATGCAGCTTTGTAGCATATAATCATTCATTGCAGGGACATTAGGTCAAAGCACCAATGGAAAATTATTAATGTGTCAATATTCAGTGTGACTTTTTTTTCTTTCTCATTTCTTTTTCCTTCTCTCTTTTTCATAGGTATGGGCTATCCTCGCGGTGGCCGTGGCCGAGGGTTCAACAGGGGCATGCCGTTCTGATCACGTCTCAGTACTAGTTGTGAAATCTCTCCATTATTTCCATCCAAACATGTTAAAAGAAATACAGCTACGCACTCAGTGTACCGATTTTCTTTTGTAAATATTATGACTTTTTTTATGTTCTGTAGTTAGGTTCTTTTTGCTTAATTGTGATTTTCAAATTGCTATTTTTACTGTCTGAATGATTTTTTGCTTATAATGAATAAAGCTGTTCAGTGTTATTTGGTAATAAAAAGTGCTTGCTGATGAATGGCAAGCTTTAGGGTTTAGCTTTGCTTTGGATTCATCTATTGAGGACAGCTGAGCCAGTTTCTGACATCATTCTCAGCAGGCGGCTTAACAGGAGACGTCAGAACAGGAATCTCACCACTGATCCTAATGCTGAAGACTTTAGCTGTAAAAACAAACAAAAAAAAAATTCAAAACTACAGAAGAAACATTTTCTTTATTATTTATAGGAAAGGGGGAAGGGGTAAAATGGTATAAAAACAAACTAAAGCACAAATTGGACACCATTGTGTGAACATGTTTTCATCTTCATTCAAATATTCTACATTGATTTTAAGAATTCGATGTATAGGGGGTCCATATTTCCAGAGTTTTTCTTTTTCTATGTTATAAGTTGTCACTTAACATGCTTAGCAAGGTTAACATTTAGCCTAAAACAGCCAGCTTTGGAATGCTGGGTGGGTAAAATCAGACTTACGCCAGGAGAAGACGTAGTGTTCAAACCCATCAGGTTTTCGTGAGTTGGGCATGGACAAAGCAGAGGTCACTGGAGTGGGGAATCCTTTCCACTTAAGTGCAATGTTGATCTCTCCAGATAGACGGACTTTTTGTAGGGAAATGTACAGGTTAAAGGACAAAGTTTTAAAGCAATCCATGCTCGTATGATTAGTAGAGATCTGTGTTGAATTTTGAGGTTTTTTAAATGAAAATGTTTAAGGCTTGACAGGTCAGGCTACTGGGAGTAATAATATATAGTATATATTAGTAACTGGAACTTTTACTAAGACCTAGATTCACCTATAAAGGTTCATCTTTATAGACTGAGCAAGGAAATCTGTGTAATTATTGTTCCAAATATGAATTATATTTCATGCATCTTATGTGTTCTTATATAAAGCAGACTGAGTTTGAAACTTTAATTTCCCTGACAAATTAGAATTATTTTCATTGCGAATGATCCCTGGGTTATTTGTTTATTCGTCCTTTTTCACAGTGATGTGGAAATCTGATTAGATTAGATTTCTGATTCGAGACTGTCTATTGCAGCAGCTCTAATAATAGCTTGGCCATAATTTAACTCATTTCTGTTACTGTACTCCTTCTGTAACATTCCCCCTAAAGCACTAATACAGGCATTTGCATATTGGATGAACTTCACAATCTAAAGCTGTTTTAATAGAATATTTTGCATATTTACCAAAAAAAAAAAAAAGCATATTTATTATAATGTTAGTAAAACTTTTTATAGTGTGAAATATGTGCTTGTTTGCCATGCAATGCAAAGTTTTATTTGCATAATGAGATCACTGATTTGCATAATGAAATCAGTGAAGTCCTAATTTTCTCACCTGGTTGGTGATTCTTAGCAGATGCAGGGTTCTTTCCTTTCTTCCCAGTGCAGGTCGGGCCACTACCAGGGTAGGTTAGTTTCCGCACTGTACCTCCTAGAGAAAAGGCAATATGATTAATGAAGTGTTTTTTAATGTGTAGAATGGTTTATTCGACATGAGCCTTGAGTCTAATATATAATGAAGTTGTGGGAGTAAAAATATTTTTTTTTCTTAATCTTGATATTACAATTTTCTCACCTTTCTTAAAGAAATAAATGGTCTCAGGCCTGTTCCTTGTGGCAGGGATGGGGAGAGCAGCAACAATACTTCCAGAAAGCCCTCCAAAGTCCTTAGACACAGACCTGGGGTAGCCAGACTCCATCACACCGTTCTGAAAACTCCAGTAGTTATCATCCTGTGCCGAGGGAAAAACTGATTAGGTGTTGAGGACATCTAACTGTAAAAAATGCAAGCTGTAACTGATTTGAACACAAAATATTGCAACATATACTAGATTTATTATAGCACAGTTTATAAACATCATTCAAGACTGAAATATTTTTTATTTCCTGCCTTTATTTAAAGAGAGCTGCAGCAAATTTTCAGAACCTACTTATACCTAGTAATTACTCGATGATCTCCACAAATCACGTTTTTAATTATGGAAACCACCACAGTGTTTGACTCCGACCCTCCCGAATATTAGTTCAACACCCTCGATTTATGACTAGAGGCTGTGAAATTAAACCAAACACCTTGATAATGTAGGTCTTGCCCTCGCAGTTGCAGCGAGTAAAGGCCGTGTCGATAGGAGAAGGAATGCCCAGATCTGCTGTAATATTATGAGCAGGACCAGCTGCTCTGTTCTTGGGGTCCAGGAAAAAGAAGAAATGACCTGAGTGTGAAGAAGAGAATCAAAACAAAGCAATAAATATCAATAAACTATTTTTGGATCAAATGTTTATGAATCAAATGGTTGTGAGAATGAGAAATTGCATTTTTATGTATATTTATGTTTAGGTCATTTTGAACTGGAGAGGAAAGTAAAAATAAAGGGATTAAATACTATTGTCATCGTCAAATCATTTATTTAGACGTACAAACCAGAAAGATACAAATATAGGAAAGGTTAAATGTTCATTTTGTGATGCTATAAAATCTGAAGTGCAGGCCATGGTGAATATTTGAATATAATGATAGGAAATGTTTAATTGACTTAAAATTAGGGATACTTACCTTGGAAAACAATGATGGAGCCGTTGAACGGTGAGGTCACGCCGCTGATCGGGAGGCCATTGCATAGGTCAGGGCCAGAGCTTTGGTCTTTTAAGGGAGATATTGAAAGTCTAACTGATGTGTCGTTTTTGATCAAGTAAAACAAAAAACTTGTAGTGTTCCTCAACATAGGATATCTACAGTCACAATCTGGATTTCATTAAATTAAAGCTGTCTGCATCCACTCCCACAACTTTTACTTGGCTTTTATATCACTGCCAGCTATAACGGCGCAAAGGACAACACTATTCGGAGTTGGACAAATGTTGCTGTGATGTTACTAGATAAGCTGAAAAGTTGACATCCCTTCTATGCTTATCTGACTTTTATTTCTTCTATTTTTCTTCCTCTTTCTCTGTACAAGTGGACGGCACGTCAGGTTCCTTTGAACTGTGAACTGTGATATGTTTCTGAAGTAAAAATAACTCTGAATAAATTATTATATTATAAATATAATAACATTATATCTGAATAATGTTGATCGCAAAATAAATAATAAGAATTATGACCAACCCATTATGTTTCTAAAAAAATATATATATATATTATGTGCTTTCATTAATGAGATGCACTTCTTACGTGGCTGTTCTGCTGTATTGGCAGTCTCTAAAGCCTGAGCTACGTCTTCCAGTGTGCTTGGCCTTCCAGGAGAAGGCTCAGAGACATCAGAGGTTTGATTTGGGTCTCCACTCACTTGACCGCTGAAGGACACAGAAACCTGGATGTGCCCATTTCCATCTGTTAAGGGTTCTGCAGGAGAGGAAGCTTCAGCATGGGATGGGCCTGAAGTACAGAGAACAACAGCTACAGTTCAGTTCAGAAGTACATGGCTAACAAAAATACAGCTAATATGTTTCATATTGATATATTGATCTTCCAATCAAACTTACTAAGATACAGTGAAATATGTTGTATTGGAAGTGCATGGTTAGTCTATTTTATAATTACAAATACATATAAAATACATTGCATAAATTGCTTAATGTGCTGCAGTTTCGATCAGCAGTTTAAATCTTTTAGGTTTTAAACACAGTAACTGAAAACTGCAATTGTTCACAACCACGATCTGCTGCTGTGCCAATTTATCTCAGTAAGAGGTTCTTAACACAATTTCATTACATTTTTTAAGAATCTTGTTTTAAAATCGTCCTTGACAGATAGAACGTCTTACCTGTTGTGTTTTCCACAGGGTTTGAAGCAAAAAGAGGGAGGTAAATATTAGCATCAGTAGCAGGAGGTGATGCCAGATCTTGAGTAAGTGGCACTCGCTCCACAACACTGCCTCCTGTGTAAAAAAGCATGACACATAACTATCTGATAAGAATTCGAGATCAGATTCTCATCACAGCTTTGCCAGAATACACAGACTTGTAGAGGCTTCAAGGGCAAGGCACAGAAGAGTACTGAAGAGTCGATTAGAGCCAGTCATACTTTTTTAAAGAAATATCAAAATGCAACTAAGTGTGGTCCACATGTATGCTCTGCTTTCTATCGCCCAGGAAAGGTTTTGTATCATCTCATCATGGCATGTGACACAGATGACTATGTAAATATGTATTTTGGGCACTTACTAAAAGTTACTTACTAAGTGTAAATCATATTCAGCTATTTATTACATTTAGACAGTGGTTTCTGATTGGAGCTGAAACTTACCATCTGCACTGGCATCAGGAGCGTGTAGAGGAATTGCTGATCTGAAACTGCCATCGGGACAAGATAAATACACACCTGAGAATAGAAGGAATGACGATGTTAAGTAATAATAATAATAATAATAATAATAATAATAATAATAATAATAATAATAATATTAATAGGTATTGCTGTTAAAATTGCAGTTTAATATTACCATTGTTAAATGCAGCTCGATGTATTTCTAACAGAATGTGTTGTTTAGTATATATACTGATGTTCATGTGGTAGCAGGAAGTCATTTAATATGAATAGCAATAAGATATTAGAATTATACTGCACCTCCTGACTTTTTGTCGTTCCTGAATTCTGGTGCACTGTTATTCACATCTGAAAATAACCAACATGATGGAAGAAGTAAACTTTAATGTTTTGTATTTTTGCAAAATAATAAAAAACGACAATTATTTAGCCTTATAATGTTCTTCTACATTAATGTTGCACTTAATGAAGGTACAAGATGAAACTTTATGAGGGTCACAAGCTCATATAAAATAACATAACATATAATATCATATATCATACATCATATATAATATCATATAATAATTATTAGAATGATTAAAAAAAAAAAAAAAGATTTTCTCTGACTCAATTTATAGCAATGATTGCTATAAAATCTAATAAAATGCTCTGAGGAGAACAGGATGCCGTACCACAGTGTGTGCTGTAGTCCGGACAGCAGGAGTTGTAGAGGGTGCAGTCAGGGTCACACTCACACTCCCTACCTCTCCTGAAAGCTTCTCGGCATCGACCCCTGCATGAGCCACCTGGGAAATGACAACATACCAGTTTACCCACATCTATAGAACACATCACCTGCACCTGGACTAAATCCTAGCTAACAGATACCATGGGCATCAAATAAATAGTTAATTCTTGTAATCAGCAATGAAGGACATAGGGTTTATAAATGGAATATGTCTAAATCTGTCTTACGGGAGGTACAGACTTCCTCGTAATCCTTGCAGCATTCATTGTAAGTGAGACAGTCATCATCGCAGGTACAAATCTGCCCACGTGAGAATGGTTCTCCACATCTCCCCCTGCAGCTCTCTACATAAAAAACACAAACATATCCGAAAGGTCATAGGCAGAGATGGCAAAAGTATCTTTCATTCAAAGAGGAAGTAGCGATACTCATGTTTTGAAAGACACTTGTAAAAGTTAAAGTACCGAATACATTTTTTCACTCAAGTTAAAGTAAAGAAGTTTGGGCTCTGACATGTACTTAAGTAAAAAGTAGCCATTACTACACTTGTAACTGGACCTCACATCATATTAATATATTAATATAAAATAATTTCACATTTTGTTATCTAATGAATGTTTCCAGACTAAACATCCACCATGTAGAACACAAGCAGAGAAAAGATGATGATGATCAGGTGATCAGGTGTTTACATCGCTGACTCCCTCTGTCTCATCCACATTAACCCCATAGCTTTGTAGGCTGGCCTCCATCTGTGGTGTGTGAGAGCCAGGAAATGATACACCAGTGGTGGGTTGAATAAGTCACGCAATGACAAAAAATAGGTTGATGGGCTGTAAACTGTGTGCAATGAAAATAAAAAATATTGATCATGTCACCAAATAGATTAAAACTAAAGTAGCAAGCCTGATTTGAAAATGTAAGAAGTAGAAAGTACAGATATTTGTGTAAAAAAATAAATAAGTGAAAGTAAAAAGTAAAAAAATTGTGAAGTAAAGTACTGATACCAGAAAAAAATCTACTTAAGTACAGTAACACAGTATTTGTAACTCATAACTTCCCATCTATGGCCATAAGGGTTCAAAAATGATATTCATCAGACTTAGATACTGTGCAATAGAGGACAGTACTAAAGGAATGAACCTCGGGACAATGAAAATTGAATATCCATCAGCAAATAGATCAAATAAATAAAATTTACATGTAAACCTCTCTTATAGTTTAATGCTTGGTTTCTACACAGAATCTCAACCAGAGAAACAAACCAGAGGACTCTTAAAGGTTTTTAATTTAACTCCTTTTTTTTTTCTGATAATGATTTTAAAAAATATTGTATTTGTCATCAAAACAATTTAAATAACTTTAAAATTGAAAGTTGGATTTGTGTATTTATTTATTTTTTTAGCTTAATAAACCCATTTAGAACAAAAATTAATCCAACATGAATCAAGGAATAAAAGGTGTCATTTTCTTTTAAATAAAAACAGATGTGTACTCTGCAAGTAGGGCAAATACTATAGATGGTATTATTGTCGTTTGCCCTCTTAGGTAAACAGGTAAATACTCACAACAGAAAAAGGTGAAAGTGTGCTACTAGTGTATGTGTAGAAGAAGACTGACTTTGAGCAGCACAAAGCTGCAGCAGAACGCAGGCGTTCAGCAGCACAGAGGAAATCAGCATCCACCCAGCCATCATAACGCTTACTTTCAAACTCTTCACTCTCAACACTGAATGATCCAAACAACAAAATCTAAGAAAGTTGGTAAATACATATCAATTACAATATCAGTTCAGTATTAAATACAGAGGTTTTGTAGTTACAGTATAGACAAGAACATCAAGTTTTAAACAAACATTTAAACAAAGTTTGAAACATTTCTTTATAAAGAAATTGCATGTAAAGCTAATAAAGATAGCTAAGACATGTGCCATAACTGGTAAATGCTTAGACAAAACTTCTCATAGAAGGTGTTTCTTTATTTGAAGTTGATCTTTAGTAAGTATGAAATTATATTTTCATAGAATATATTCAAAGAAAAAAAAAGTTAAGTCCATTATTATTGTTAATATTTTTTTGGAATTTATATTTTTTTCATATTTATTTTGTTTTGTTTTATTACGTTTTATTTAAGAAATACATTTATACACAGGTATTTTATCCATATCAAAATCTCAAAAAACATTAAATGTAAAATTAGATGCATATATTTAACTAGTGCAGTATATTTACCGTGTAACTAGAAAATGTAGCTGAAGATTAGATCTTACCTGCAGGTAATCTTGTTGATCTCAGAATGCTTCTCTGTTGTACTTTTGACTCTGACTCTTATATAGCAACAAGCAGCTGGATTTCTCGACTGGACCAGGACATTGTGTAATTAACCACCACAGTCTGATTAGACCAAAGGCTGGTGATGTAAATACTGGCCTCCTACACACACACACACACACACACACACACACACACACACACACACACA
>JAAIIK010000060.1:2358785-2386841 GCA_014706435.1 Silurus glanis | reverse complement strand
TTTTTTGAGTAGCAGACCAGTTCCCCAATAAAAATGAAAAAACATACATAGTCTTTCTGGGAAATATGAAAACATAATTCAGCAAAAACATCTTGCAAATTCTCAGTGAACCTATCAGCTAATTCTCCTATGAATTGTGCTACTTGTGTAATTTTGAGAACAGAGGAAGATTACACAATTAATGATTAATTTTTTTTAATATGCTTGGTAGACATTTTATTATTGAAAGAAAATCTTTTTTTTTTTTTAAATAAAAAAAATCACTAAATGTACTTTATATAAACATAAACCTAGGGTCGTCCATATTCTTCTTTTGCACGGTCACATATCCTATCTGAATAACCACTGCTGCAGGGTTACATGCCATTTAATGACGTCTTCTATGTTAAACACGAAGCAGGAAAACTGGAAGATACAATGATGAACACATTGCAGTGAGAAGAGGAGAGAAGATTGCTCAATGTTGACCTCTGCGAAGGACGGCGAGTGTTACTTCACCTCCTCTCTACAGGAAGTGCGTCATAAATCTTCCTCAGGATGAGAGGCTCTGGGGATGTGACCCATGACACAGTGATCATCAGACATACAGCTCTCTCCCTCTCTCTCTCTCTCTCTCTCTCTCTCTCTCTCTCTCTCTCTCTCTCTCTCTCTCTCTCTGTCGAGTTAAACATGCTCCTAAGGTTCCAGTGACCACTGTTCCTGTTCCTGCCCCTCTTCCCTCCGCAGATCTTTCCACTTCGTCCTGGGCTGCCTCTGGATAGTGTTCTCTTCGTTTGGAGGCCACGTTTTCTCATCAACACCTTGGGTGGTTCCATGAAATCCTGGAGTAAGAACAGGAGCTTTGAGGATGGATTTGGACTGTAGTTAATGTCAACAGTAATCTACACTGACTCAGGACTACAGTTTGCTTCTGATCACCATCACTGTACCCCGCAACATCGTATATCTGCAATAAATGGACATTCGGTGCAACCCAGATGAGGATGGGTTCCCTCTGGAGTCTGGTTCCTCTCAAGGTTTCTTCCTTATGCCATCTTGGGGAGTTTTTCCTTTCCTCAGTCTCCACCAGCTCGCTCATCAGGGACAAACTTACACTTATAAAGAACATATTCATTTTTATCACCACATTATCTGTGTAAAGCTGCTTTGAGACAATGTTCATTGTTAAAAGCGCTATACAAATAAAAATTCATTGAATTGAATTGATGAGTAGTCAAAACAGTTAGTTCTGTTCTTTATTTCCATTACAGCAGAAGCAGACATTCCTTCACTTTCTTTTGAATTTAATATGACAGAAAAGATCCAACTTCAACTGCATCATCAACTTCACTAAATCAACAATAATACATATTCCTACAAGATTGTTGTGAAAATTTCTGTATGTATTTTATAGGCTTGGATATTCACTTCATTGTGAATAAATTATTACTATTATTAGTAATATTATTATTATTAGAAATGATAAAGTATTAGAGCATTAGTGTATAATTTCATATTTTTCAATTTTGTATAAAAAAAACTTTTTTATTAAATTTTATATAGAAATTAAATCAAAACTTTCTGTCATGTAGATTTTTTTTTTTTTTTTTTTAAAGGAAGCACTACTTTCAGTGTAGTTTCCTGCTTAATAATAAATAAGAGAATTTAAGAAAAAAATAACGTAATATGTTTCTGTTTAATGCCAACTCTTGTTGCAAAATCTGAGAAAAAGAAATCAGAATTTGTAAGATACGGAAATGTGAGACATGAGACAATATCGGGAAGAAAGGTTAGCTAATATTCTGCAATCGGTCAAAGGGTGTAACACAGAGAGTCGAATGAAAGGTTGTTCTGGTTTGCTGACACTGCACCAAAAACATTCTCTCAGAGAAAAAAAAAAATGTTTTACTAATTTTGTCATTGTATGATGATGTATCAGGAAAATATAGAACACATTGATCAGTACTAATCTGTTACAGGATTCAAAATGTTTACAATTGTTACAAATGTTTTTTACTAAATATTGTGATTCTGGGAATCTGTATTTTTTTCTCGAACATTTCTGAAGTGTACAGAGGGAGAGTTCTTATAAATCTGCGTAGTGTTTAGTTGCAGGAACACAAATGTTTCCTTAATGTTACACAAACAATGTTTCTGCAATGTGGTGCAATAATGTATTTTTTTTTACTGCAGGGCTTAAATACTTTTTTCTGATTGGTCTAAATGTGTTGCTTTAGCAAGTAATAAACACGTGTATGCTCTTACATTAAAACAGTGACATCAGTGCCAGAGTGTGTGTGAAAAAAACGGACAAAATAAAAACAACTTACTGTTCCATCATAAAAAGGAATATTTTTAGCCACTGCACATTACATTATATTACATGAGTGTTTGAACCTTAACATTTTGGTTTAATGAGCACCAGTATTTAAGCTGTATCCTGTACAGCACTTGGCATCTGGCTTTTGTCACTGTTGTTTGTTATCACTGTGGCAAAATTCGTCATGTTCATGTTGTTACCTTGCTGCGCTGCACCCAGTTTTGCTACATGATTTTTATTGTTTGTGTGTTTTCACTTATAAAAGGCTAAATCTGCATTTGCATTTGTGAAGAAAGTTAGTTCCTGTTATCACTTATGATATATAGTAGTAGCTACCAAATGTCACTCCCTATCCTGCCTCTTTGTTTTCTTTCTTAATTTTAATTACACAAATATGAGACATTTATGAGAAATTAGCTCTAGTTGAACACATTTACATTTACAGCATTTAGCAGACGCCTTTATCCAGAGCGATGTACAGAGTCTCTATTGATGAATAAATCAACACTGGTTCGCTGGATTACAAACATATGATACTATCAGCCTAACACTTATTGACTGTTACACATTGCTGACACCAAAAACTTTTTTCATAACAGTAACAGCAGCATTAACATTTTTATTTAGATAATCAAACTTTCAAAAAAATATATATTATTATTAGGCATGCAGTAGGAAACCAACCTCTCACACAGTAAAAAGATAAGAGAAACATACTGTAAGTACATTAGTTTACAAGGGATCTCAATGAAATATAAATAAGATATTGAAAGAACTCTTATAAATCAAAAATAAAATAACAGGAGGAAGCTCTCATCTTTAAGGGCATTAAAATAGAAGTCGATGCCAAATTCTCTTGGACATATGTTGGAAAGGAAGCAATCAGGGTAGAGGCGATTGTATGATAGGAAGGTACGTGCCTTGGCCCTTCGTCACCCTTAAGAGGAAAAGCGCTTTCACATTGCCAGGACATAGTCAATCAGTCAGACCTTCATTGAGAATACTTTCAGAAAAAGCAATTAGCCAATCTCCCATCCCCAGGCACGGGGAACAGCGCACTGTGTGCTTCGAGTTGAAAATATAGACAAAAGGGCACTGAGGCTTATGGGAAAGGACATAACATCTCCATTGATTTAAAAAAGAAAACAATAAAGGGCAGAGGGTACCACTTGCACAAAGAGTCCTGAGAGGTTCATGGAAAGTTTACTAGCATAACATGTTTACAGAAAGTCTGTTATTGATTATTGATATGAACTTGGACGACCCATATTTTCAAAATCTTCGACCTTCGATTAACTTCTGCAAAATATTTATTCACATTTACAGTTCAACTATACAGCTTAAAGCGAGTGTGTATATTATATATTGTATTTACAAAAAGAATTGACACACGCTTGGCTCTAACCCCAGGGAAAACACTAATGCAAAACAAGACAGAAATTGTGTAAATTGGTTTGTTTCCCCCTTTAATCAATTTAATGTACTACCAACCAACTGCAATTGATCCAGTAATGATGATAACTGTATGCATGCTACTTTTAGGAATATCAATCAGTATTAGTATTGATTTAATTGAGTTAAACTACTCCTTTCATTTGAATAAAGCAGGCAGTCCACTGATCCATGGTGTCTCTGGTATTGATCAATTAATTGCACAGGGGCTTGTTGTTGCATGTTTTTCTTTTTTCTTTGATCTCCGCTATCAACAATTATTGTTTATATTGCTTGTCGTCCACCATATAATGATATTTGGGAGTTCTCTATTGATGATGGTGATTAATAAACAGTTCACAAATTAAGGAATGTTTTCATTTATATTGGTATATCATTCAAATAATTTTTAGGAGGGAAATCACTTTCCAAATTGTAATACACAATAAAGACAAACGTTTGTGCACACCCACTGTAAGTATAAGATTTGTATGTGTTTATAAACATCCCTTTCCACACTTAGTCTTTGTTTGCTGTTACAATAACTTTCACTCTTCTGGGAAGATGTTCCATTAGATTTTAGAGTGTGTTTGAGGAGATTTGTGCTCATCCATCCACAAGGGTGCTAGAAACAGTTCACTCAAAAACGTGTTCACTAGGGTTGAGGTCAGTGTTCTATAGCAGGCCATTTAGGATCTTCTTCTCTAACTCATGTAAACCATATCTTCCTGGAGCTGGCTTTGTGCACAGGGCCACTGTCATGCTGGAACAGGTTTGGTCTTAAGTAAAGTTCAAGTAAAGTAGTTCAAGTAAAGGGAAAATTTAGTGCTACCACATCCAAAGACATCCTATACAATGATATACTTCTTTCTCTTTGCTGTAGTAGTTTGCTTATATTGAAGTTGGTTAAAATGATGATTCAATCAGTGATGTGATTGAGAATGATTACAGCACACACTTTGCCTATAATAAGGCAACAATAGGGTCATTTGCAACACAAGTATTTTTGCAGAGATAAATCATTATCATAAAAGCAATAAAGCAATATCAAATATGCATTCTGTCCTGCCCTAATAGACCTTGAAATCCTGAATGAAAAAAAACTCACTAATTAACAAACAAACAATAAAGAAGCTCAGTAAAAAAAAAAAAGTAAATGTTTCTCTTTGAACCACTTATTGTAATGAATCAATATAAACAGAGCACTACACTTTTTTTTTAATTGACATTATCTGAAACCTGAACTACAAAATACTTGTCAGCATGATATATTGTGTAGCTTGTAACTGGTCCTGTAGCCTGACACAACTCAATAACTAAAATGCAGGATGTGTGTCATACATCTAAGACTTAATCACAAATCTAAGACAGTTTAAGTTATATACTGATGTGAAGCATACATATTTAACAATGCAGACAACTTAATCAGTAAGCTGATCGTATCTGACTTCTGATCGCTGCTTTCTTAATATTTATTCTTTTATTTATATAAATCCTGTTTTAAAGATTCATGAATGTCAGTGTTCAGTAAAGAGTTATTACTTTTAGTCAAAGGCCATTACTACTCCTTTGGAATGACTGGGTGCTTACATAAATGTCACAGTGTCTGCTTTTACCCACAGCATATGAGACGGCCATAATCAGGCCAAAAGGTCAGGATTACACTTATAGCAGCACATCAGGCACACTTGATAGCGCAGGAGATTTAAAGCTCCAGTAAAAGCATATAATACAGACTACAAGGTTTTAGAGACATTGCATCATATCAATTACGAGAAATGAGTAGGTCATCTGATATATTACACTCGAGTGGCAGCACAATTATAAATAGCCTAAATTCCATTACTAAAAGAAATGTTATTAATATTAGCTGTGTCATGTCTTAATCAGTGATATGAGAGCTGTCTGATCATACAGGAAGTGAAATTTCAGGATAGATTGAATATCCCAAATCTGTAAACAATTTTAATTCTGATACAAAGAGGCTTTGGTTATGATAAATAAGGAGAGAAAGACAAGTGTGTATTGGTTTAAAATTGAATGTGAATGTATATCTCCACTGCCTATTTACTTCACTGCTTGCTGTGACATTTTGAGTACAAGTTAACATCGAAAGAGGAAATAAGACCAAGACATGTGATGTGGAGAAATGTCACACAGCATTATCATACCATGTGCACTACAAGGCTAATAGCATTTCATTCTTGTGTTACTTGTTATCAATTGTTATTTAGTAAAACTGTTGTAAAAGATCAGGGATTAGATTAAACCAAGAAATACATAATCCCTGACAGCAGGTTTTTTTTTTCTTAATATAGTTTTGGCATTATTTGTATATTTATTAAAAATGAGTTTGAATACACTTCATATGGGTTGGTATTTAATGCCCTCTAGTGAATAAGCTATGCTAACGCGTTGGTTCCGGAACTAAAGATATCCGGAACTGAAACGCTTTTTCTTTAGTTTCTCATCGAGCCTGTTTTTTTAGAGGACCGGCATGGGTAGGTAACTCATTGGCGCTGTTTATATCGCCCTGGTTTTGTTTTCCAGCTTTGAAATTGTGTATAAATTTTAACAAATTGTAAAATACTATCTAATTATTTACTACTTGATTATATACTTCTTCAAATAAACACGGACAAAAACGTAGATATGTTTACACAGCAAGCTATAGCTATATTCTCTGAATAATTGCAGGTTGATTCCATCTCATAGTTTGTAAGTTGCAGTCATGGTGTTTCATGCATTCAGATTTGTATTCAATCTCGGACTTTTCCATAGGATCGGTTTTCGTTCATTTGTTTTAAAAATTGTGTCTCTTCTACTGTAGGATTTCCTAGACAACACCATGATCTCAGTTGAAGCTGGTCTTTATATTGGCTCTGTGTCAGATCTTAAGAATCCCGAGGCTCTGACACTTAAAGGAATCACTCACATCCTCAGTGTGGACTCTGAACAACCAGAGCTGCCTGGATTTCACGTCAAATTTGTCCAAGCATTGGACGATTCATCCACAGATCTCCTTAGCAAACTGGACATCTGCATCCAGTTTATCAGTGATGCCTTGAATGCATCTTCCTCATCCTCGTCATCATCAGCATCATCTGTTCTTGTTCACTGGTAGGTTTCTAGAGGTTTAGTAAAAAAGACACTACAGATCAGTGTACTTTTCAGTTCTGAAAGTACAGCTGCTGTCCAAATACTTAAGGACCGGACTATATCTATACACAGCATTTAGTAAACTTTGAAAGAAATTTACTTTTTATTTATTAATTTATTTAAACATAATGATTTGCTTTGTTTTTAATTGGCTCCCCTGTCTCGCTTTTTTTTCAGTCATGCAGGTCAGAGTCGAAGTGCTGCCGTAATCACTGCTTATTTAATGAAAACACACAAGCTGAGTGTCCAGGAGGCTTATAGCAAACTTCAGCTCATTAAACCAGATGTCAAGTAAGACTCAAAAAACTGTTAATCACGCTCTTACAAACAAAACTTATGTTAAAAGTGTTATTTTAAAAATCAGGCTTCTTGTGTTTTTAGGATGAACGAGGAGTTTCTGGATCAGTTGACACTCTATGAAGCTATGAATTGTGAACTGGACCCCAGCAGCGTGTTATACAAGCAGTTCCGACTTATGAAGGTTACTGAGAAATATCCAGGTATGTGCTGTCTGTAAATTCTGATGATCTCATGTCCTTTCCTTTCTGAAATTGTAGTAATTTACAATGAAAGACAACGTGTCCAGATGTGTGTGGAGTGTTGTTTGTTTTTTGTGTTGTTTGAGACAGTTTTGTTTGTCAAAATGGCTTTTGACTTTTTGATTTTATTTAGTTTGTGTGTAAAAAGAAAAAAAGAAATAGAGAATAGAATAGAAAAATTATTGGGCTAGTAAATCAGCAAAAGGAACAATAGCTAGGTTGGAATTTACTTGCAGATAACCGATTAATCAATTGATTTATCAATTTATACTGGATAATAAAACAAAGAAACAGCATTTTATGTAAAATAATACTGATGTTTATTAAAAAAAAAACCAGTACTGAATCATGTGAATGTGCTAAATTAAATAAATTGAAATATATGAATTATATTAATAAATATTGAGGATATTAAAAGACATGCATTCAAACTGAATCCAAAAGTTACACAAACGAATAAAAAGGACATTTTAAATAAACAGCACGTGGTGTCAGTGATTCGCCTCTAGAGGCCGCTGTTGTACTGTATAACGCAACCCGGAAGACCTTTCGGTATGGATTTTTGCCCATAGTTTCAGCAATTAACTATCATGCCGATTAATCATCAAAACTGATTAATCGGTCGACCTCTAATATATATTGTGTATCTGTCATAAAAACCCTGTTGAATTGATCAACTCCTATGCTATGTTTGGTATTTCATTCACTCTCACTGCTTTCTGGTTGTTTTTGCATTGTCCAGCTCTGCAGTTCATGCTGCAAGAATGTATTTGACTATTTTTTCATTTGTATGATTTGGTTTCAGAGCTCAAAAACATCCCCAGAGACATATTCGCAGTCGACCCTGCACAAAGCCACAACACTGAGGCCATCTACAGATGCAGAATGTGCAGGTGAAATTTGCATCTGAATCACATTTCACTTCCGTCTCCATCTTTACAGCGTCCATCTGATGTGCGTGTCTGCGTCTTGTTTCTTTCCAGACGCACTCTGTTCCGCCACTCCAGCATCCTCAGTCACTGTGTAGGCAGCGGAGCATCTGCTTTTTCCCATAAAAGGCAAAGTGGAGGACGACCTGCAGCAGATCAGAGCCAGTGCACATCCTACTTCATCGAGCCAGTTCAGTGGATGGAGGAGGCGCTGCTCGGAGTGATGGATGGACAGGTAATATGCTGCTCACAATCGTTACAGGCTGACAGTCACATCATTAGTAGACGGCAACTCTGACGTTATAAATATTGTTACTACAAAATAAAGACTCCTGCTATCACTGCACACAAATGCAACTAATTTAAAAATATTTTCTGAATTAGCATAATAAGAAAATATAAAAACAAATATAAATATAGCTGCAAGCAGCGATGGCGGGCCCTCGCAAGATTTTTTATCGCTATACGGTGCCTCCCAGAAAACAATGCACGGTGGGCAAGTGCATCAAGTGGGTAAATATCAGTGGACTATTTTATGTTGTTACTGACCCATTTGGGGACTGTAGGTAAAAGAAACCCCACATTTTAGACAAACGGGGGCGCTAGTGAGTCACTTAAGTGACACACCTTTGTCTGACCTTTTTTGTCCACACTTAACAGCCGACAAATGTGATGTATGTGTCAAATTTCAAGTTAATCTAAGCACGCCAAAAGGAGGAGTATTTAAAAGTTCACCGCATGCAACTGTCAAAAAAATCCACCTTTTGTGACTGATACACTTCCTGGCGCCTGTTGGTGGCGCTATGTCCGAGAGTCACAATAGGCACATCGATGCGATCGGAATCCTTGGCCGAACATACACACCACGTGTCATCCCAATAAGACATTTTTTGCTTTAGATATTAGACACTTGGCAGCACCGTTCGAGATATCAAAAATCCCTTCGCAATTTAGCAAGTGCAATGTCTCGGCATCATGTTCACCACGTTTGATGTCAATCGCATAAATTCCCTAGGAGGAGTATTTAAAAGTTCACCGCATGCACTTATAAAAGAAACCAAAATGGCCGACTTCCTGTTGGGCGGAGCTCATAGTTTTGAGGGCGAAAGTTGTTCGGGTCGATGAGATCTATATGCGTACCAACTCTCGTGCATGTGCGTACATAATTGCCCGATCTGTGCACCAATGTTTGTTTTTGCATTACAGGGGGCGCTACAGAGCCCCCCTGCCACGCCTGTATTCCAGCCTTTGCCCGAGCCTAGTGGCGCACGACTCTGACGTGTTTGCCAAATTTCAAGAGTTTTCGAGCATGTTAAGGGACCCCAATTGGCCAATGTGTTGAAAAGAAAAAAAAAAAAAAAAAAAAAGTGACAAATAATAAATCCGAGCGAAAGCAATAGGGCTTCGCATCTTTCGGTGCAGGTCATTCTGTCCTGCTCCTCGGTGCTCAGGCCCTAATAAATGCTATAGAGCCTATTTTATAAGTAAAAGTTATAGATTAGAGCAGATAAATAAGGCTTAAATAAATTAAATGTACAAAAAAAACCCCATGAAAATACAAATGTTAAAAATGATATTGCATGATTAATTAAATTAAATCTAAAAAATAAATTGAATTGAATTAAATATGATAAATCAATAGTGCTATAATTAAGTTTTAATGATTTTATAAGTTAGTTTAATATTTAAATATTTAATAACATTATTATTATTATTATTATTAGCATTTCCCAACACTTCTTAAGGCTGACATGTCCATGATATATTTCTGTCATAAAGGATGATGTAATAGATCAGTCAGTCAGTCATTCATTGCATAGTACAGGTACACAGCAACATAGAATAGTGTATTTATATATACATATATACATGATATGTACAACTAAAACAATTATACAATGTGGCTTTACTGTGTCCTAATGGTGTAGTTATCTGCTGTCATGGGAGATGATATGGCTAAAGCAGAGTTGTGGCTTTTGAAAAGCCAACAATAAGCACCTGATGAATGAATGCTGTCTTGCAGCTCCTGTGTCCGAAGTGCAGCTCTAAGCTCGGTTCGTTTAACTGGTATGGAGAGCAGTGTTCGTGTGGCCGCTGGGTGACGCCCGCTTTCCAAATGCACAAGAACAGAGTGGACGAAATCAAACACATCAACCTCGCAGCACTTAAATGACACCAGATATAACACCAAATAACACAAATAAACACATATTTTTGAATAGCATTGTAGAGGCTTCGCCTGGTCTAAAAATCTACAGAATGACATATGCTTAATAGCTTTGAAGAAATTAATTGGGGGGGGGGGGGGGGGGGGGGGGGGGGGGGGTAATAAAATGTGATCGACTTTATTTTCATACTTCATCCAGTAGATGGCGCCACATTTCTGTTATCCTCAAGAACTTTAGTTCAGTTCTAGCAAAAAAAAAAACAGTGTAAAGAACCATAAGAAGCAGCAAGAGTGTAAAGAGAAAAAACTGAGCAAACAGTGGTGTAAAGAAAAGGAGCAGGAATATATTAGTGTAATGAAGACAGCATTTCTACTGTGTATCATGCTGTAGCTTGAGCATGAAAAATTCAATTCAAAATTCACATATTTCCCACTTGACTGAGGTATTTATTATTCATTATAGCTTACAGTTCAGCATTATGAAGCTGTAAATCATCAAAGCATTCACCTCAGACAGCAGTTGGATTTTTTTTAGTACATCAGACAGAAGTATTTATTTGGTTTCTGACACAATGTAGACTGAAAAGAAGACCAGTAGTATGTTGAAGCTTGAATCTCTTCAGCATTCATTTTATGTCAGTTCACTCAGCCTTTCAAACATTAGGGTGTGATGAGTAAATAATATCAGCTTATTCTGTTAAATTGTACTCATGTATTCATGCACCAAGTGATCGATTTACTGATCATCTATAAATATTTCACATTTCTGTCCGAAAAAAACTTTTCATATCAACTATTAAACATCTCTGTGTATTTACCAGATGTTGGTGGTGGATTCATGTGATTTTACTCTGCAGTAGAGCCTGATTCAGGTCCATTATATTGCTGTGTTTAAGCACTTTTCTTTGGTCTCTGTAGAAGTGTTAAGGTTAAAGTGTGTATAATTAAAGAGTAGACTTGTGTCTGTTTGGACAGGTGTGTGGAACTGACAAATCCTGAGCAGAGGCTGAGGCTTGGCTCCAGGTTCTGGATAAATAAAACTTAAATATCGCACTAGGTTTGTTTTTGCTCCCTTTAGTGCTCTGTTTAAAACCTAATGAAATCACATAAATACAAATGTGTAAATAGGCAGAGAGGAGTGACATGAATGTGTCGTGATATTGTCCATATGATCCTATGACACATGTGGTCCTATTCATCCACTGCAAATGATCCAAAACGCAGCTGCACGACTTGTGTCTGCCCAAGTTCTCCCACACCACCCCACTGCTGCGCTCCCTTCACTGGCTTCCAGTAGCTGCACCTATCAGATTCAAAACACTGATGCTTGCCTACAAAGCTAAATAGGCCAGCACCATCTTACCTCAGTGACCTCATCACATCTCACACTGCACCACGCTGTCTGAGATCCTCCAGCACTGCTCGACTGGTACCGCCTTCTCTCAATATGAGAGGTAAGTATACTTCAAGGCTCTTCTCTGTTTCTTCACCGAGGTGGTGGAATGAACTTCCTGTACAGCCTGTACATGTCTGTACAGCCGAGTCCCTGACTATCTTCAAGCGACGGTTGAAGACCTACCTCTTCCTGAAACACTTAAATTAGCACTTTCCAGATTTGCTTAGTAGAATTCAAGTGTTATATTTATATTGAGTTTGTAATCTTGTGTACCAGTGTAGATTTACTCATTGCTAGAGACTTAAAGCACTTCTGTACGTCGCTCTGGATAAGGACGTCTGCTAAATGCAGCAAATGTAAATGCAAATGAGTTTTCCATGAGTAACAACTGAGACGTTAATAGTAAAGCGTTGCAGTTAAATAATGTGAAGGAATTGCTATTATATTAGGAAGTATTTTGCCAAATATTAAGGCATTTAATTTATGAAAAGAAATGATGGAAAATTTCAGAATGAAGCATTTAGTTCTTATAGCTACATCTCCAGATTATATATATTTACTAAAGCCATAAAGCATCCGTGTCTCTGTGTAAATTAATGGATGAAGCTGACACAATGTCTATATGGAATTTGAATTGGCTTCATTGGAAAACTTGTGCTTCTCATTCTTCTTGATTGATGATGCAAACATTCACTGACCCTAAAACGTCTGTACTTCCTCTACCATAACATTTTCCCAAAGTCATTTTTCCACCATGTAGAGGACAAAGGATACATGTAGAGTGTCTTAAAAATGTCCTGATTGTATTATCAGTATCAGGAAACAGTAAAAATTTCAAACATACCACATCCACCATGTTGTCTATTTTAATCTCTTAAGTAGCAAATGTTATGGGTGGGTGCATGATAAAATACACTATACAGCCAAGAATATGTTTACACCTGACAGTTACACCCATGTTTTTTTTTTTTTTTTTTTTGGAGAAATCCATTCCTCCTACTTGCTATAATAATAAATTTCACTCTTCTGGGAAGGTTTTCCACTAGATTTTGTAGTGATTTGTGGGGATTTGTTCTCATTCAGGAACAAGAAATTTACTAAGATTAGGTGAGGAAGTCATTTGGACAGTCCATGTTTCAGTTTACTCCAAAGGTGTTTAGTGAGATCATTGCTTTGTGATGGCTGCTTGAGTTCTTCTACTCCAACCTTGTCAAACCAGGTCTTCATGGAACTCGCTTTGTTTAAAGAAGTACTGTCATTCTACATCAGAAAACTTCTCTGTACATACTGTGTGCTGTTATGGCTCTTGTGGATATATCCCTCATCTAGAGTATAATGTAAGCCGTATGGTTCACATAAAGATCATTTATGTGTTTTGGCTTCCAGGTTGACACTTGCAGTGATTCAGTCATGTAATTAGATGTGTGCTGTTAAATACTGTGATACAGTGTGAAAGAAATGGTTAGTCCTCTTAACATTTCAAGACTCACAATATGGCTGCTTAGAACAGCATTACATTAATATAATATTACAATGAACTTAATATCATATCTTGTGGTTGATAATATACAGGCTATAGATTTAAATTTTTTTATTAAGCTGTCTTTAGAACCTTAACTTCACCCTATGTAGACCATGTGGAAGCCTTTGGGAATCTGTGTCAACTTATAGCATGCAGTTCTCAAATCCTGTCAGCTTTATGAGGGTCAAATCATCAGTGTAATGGCCTAACATTCTCCTAGAAGGACAGGAGTGCTTCTGTATAACTGATTGACAGATTTATTGGCCAAATGATTGATAAGCCTTGAGTCTTATGAGAGACCCCCGCACATGCCTTTAATGGGGACAAGTGGAGCCAAACTATGCCAGCAAAATGCCCTGCACAATGTAACAGCCAAAAACTTTTCCTTTATTTAGTCACTTATTATGACTAAATAATAAGTACTCCTTTATTGAGTTCTTCAATGCACTTGCAACGGCAAGTGCATTGATGACGTGACCATCTCCAAGACCATCACTACACGCTCCAACCAGAAGCCGTGGATGACCGCCAAGGTGTGTGCGCTGCTAAAAACAAGAGACTCCGCCTTCAGAGCAGGGGACAGGGCGGCCTTGAAAACAGCAAGGGCCAAACTGTCCCGTGCTATCAGAGAGGCGAAGCGCGCACACGCCAAGAGAATTCACGGCCACTTCCAGGACAGCGGAGACACCCGGCGCATGTGGCAGGGCATCCAGGCGATCACGAATTACAAGACAACATCACCTGCTTGTGACCGTGACGCCTCCCTCCCAGATGCGCTGAACGACTTCTACGCCCGGTTCGCGGTGCAGAACAACATGGTGGTGAGGAAGACCATCCCTCCTCCCAGTGACCAGGTGCTCTGTCTAACCACAGCTGAAGTGAGGAAAACTCTATGCAGAGTTAACCCACGGAAGTCTGCTGGACCAGACAACATTCCTGGCAGAGTGCTCAGGGAATGTGCACAACAGCTAGCGGATGTCTTCACCGACATCTTCAACATCTCCCTGAGCAGCGCCACTGTTCCTACGTGCCTCAAGACGACGACCATCATTCCTGTGCCGAAGAAGTCTTCTGTCTCCTGCCTCAATGACTATCGTCCCGTTGCACTCACACCCATCATGATGAAGTGCTTCGAGAGGCTCGTCATGAGGCACATAAAGACCCAGCTCCCACCCGCACTGGACCCCATGCAGTTCGCGTATCGTCCAAACCGCTCCACGGACGATGCTATCTCCACAACCCTTCATCTGGCCCTCACCCATCTGGATAACAAGGACTCTTATGTAAGGATGCTGTTCATAGACTTCAGTTCAGCATTCAACACAATCATTCCTCAGCACCTGATCGAGAAGCTGAGCCTACTGGGCCTGAACACCTCCCTCTGAAACTGGATCCTGGACTTCCTGACTGGAAGACCTCAGTCAGTCCGGATCGGAAACATCATCTCCAGCACCACCACACTGACCACTGGAGCCCCTCAGGGCTGTGTGCTCAGTCCACTGCTGTTCACTCTGCTGACTCACGACTGTGCACCAACGCACAGCTCGAATCATATCATCAAGTTTGCCAATGACACGACCGTGGTGGGTCTCATCAGCAAGAACGACGAGTCAGCATACAGAGAGGAGGTGCAACGGTTAACAGCCTGGTGTGGAGCCAACAACCTGTCTCTGAACGTTGACAAAACTAAAGAGATGGTTGTTGACTTCAGGAGAACACAGAGTGACCATTCTCCACTGATCATCGATGGATCCTCAGTGGAGATCGTCAAGAGCACCAAATTCCTTGGTGTTCATCTGGCGGACAACCTCACCTGGTCACTTAACACCAGCTCCACCACCAAGAAAGCCCAGCAGCGTCTCTACTTCCTGAGAAGGCTGAGGAAAGCTCATCTCCCTCCCCCCATCCTGACCATGTTCTACAGAGGGACCATCGAGAGCATCTTGAGCAGCTGCATCACTGCCTGGTTTGGGAACTGCACCGTCTCGGATCGCAAGACCCTACAGAGGATAGTGAGGACAGCTGAGAAGATCATCGGAGTCTCTCTCTCCTCTATCATGGACATTTACACCACATGCTGTATCCGCAAAGCACACAGCATTGTGGACGACCACACACACCCGTCACACACACTCTTCACCCTCCTACCATCAGGGAAACGGTTCCGAAGCATTCGGGCCGCCACATCAAGACTGTGCAACAGTTTTTTCCCGCAAGCCATCAGGCTCCTCAACAAACATCTGAACTGAACTCTCTCGCTCACACACACACACACACACACACACACACACACACACACACACAACTGTGTGACTGATCTGTACAAACCGGACTCAACACACATCATACACTTCACACACCCAGGTTTCAGTACCATTCACACTTTTCATTATCGCAAAATGTTTACATGCCGTTTGTTGCTGATCTTTCGGGACTTGTTCTTTTGCACAATATTCTGTCCAAATCCTTTGGTCACTGTTCACTTTATTTTGATTGCTGCTATTGTTGAATTGCACAATTCTGTTTACATTTTTTCTGTTTACATTTTTCTGCTACTGTTTGCACCTTATTCTGTCATGACAGGTTTTACTGGCGGAGCTGTTATTTTTATTTTTATATTTTGTGTATTGTCCTGCACTGTCCTGTGTTGTCTTGCACTGTCTTGTGTTGTCTTTTGCACTGTTTGCACCAGCTGCACACATGCACTTTATGTGGCGAGGATCTTAGGTCTCGGCCCTGTGTTTTTCTGTTCTGTACTGTTGTTTTATGTTGTTTTATGTAGCACCTGGGTTCAGGAGGAACGTTGTTTCATTTCACTGTGTACTGCATCAGCTATATATGGTTGAAATGACAATAAAAGCTTTTTGACTTCTAGTGTACCATGTAAAATATAGATTGTAGTTAAATATCTGTTAGAAAAAAATATATAATATTATTTTATTCATTCATGTTCAGGATTGTGGTGGATTTCAGTGTCCTGGAAATACAGCTATTCCCAAAGTGGGAATGCACCCTGGATGTAACCGTCAGTGCCAGAACAACTTTATTAAAAATGAATATATCCTTTCACAAAAGAAGTCCAATTGACCATTATTTATTTCACCTATTAAACATTTAAGAAATTTTAAGGATTATGTTTGACGTCCTTTCTTGAAATAAAATGATGGACATGACTAGTCCCGATGGGCTCCATACATCCTGTCAGTGACCGCTTAAACCTTTTTTAAAGCAAATCTCAGGGTTAAAGGTAGACATTTTTCTCTCAGCTTTACTGTAAGAGGATTAAGAGTAAACAGCCAGGCGTTTTTTTTTTTTTTAGGAACAAACTGCTCCCTCGAAGCTTCCTGTACAGAACGAGAGACAGACTCTAAATGACATTTTAATCTGCGGTGTGAAGGTAGACTCATTTAGAACTTGTTATGGAAAGTACACATAATAATTGCCTTGCTATTTTAAATGACTTAAGTATTATGAAAAAGGATTTTGTGAAACCTGGATAAGTCTGCACCTGAGCAAACCAGAATTTACTGGAAGGATCACCTTCCAGTGTTCGCCAGCTATGTAGCACAGATGTGTAGCTGGCAGCAGTGATGTAGCATTCCCTATTACCTTCTGTTCCTGTTTAAGATCAAACTTATCCTAGAATGCAAGTCCTTAAATTGACACCACTGTTGCACTTTTAAGATATTTAAAGTTGGTCTTTTCTATTTAAGATCAGGTTTGTTTACTGTCTTTCCATGTGCATTTTGTGAAAACTGCTTTAGTAAACAAGCTAGTTATTAGCTTCTAGCAATGTAATCATTTTTACTTGCACTCTAACTTTTTATGTTAGTTTTATACAGATTATAGAACACACCCTATGCCCTTTAGTCTCTCCGTCCAGCCCCTGAAAAAGAGGCCCATGTAGTGGTTTTTAAGGAAAAAGTGGTAAATGTTTTGCATGGGTTTTTTTTTGAAGGCCCCTTCCTCTTTCAGAAAACCGTACAGCATATGGGCATGAACGTTGTGATTAGTACTTTCTCAGGGCTGCAGGTTCAGGAGACAGAAATAAGTGGTGCCATAAATTGGCCTGTGTGCTCACAGCAGCATCTTCTGAGGTTGGAGGAAGATTGATGGTGTGTAGGAGTGGACCACTGCAGAGAGCTTCTGGCCGTTTCCTTAAAGTCATAAAGTAAGTGTGTGTGTGTTTTGAATATACGTAGAGGATTTCTTTTCAAGCAAGGAGAAGAACAGAAAAAAAAAAGTTTCAGAAATGTATAATAAAAATATAAATTAGAAATTCAGTGTTTTGTATTTGCATAAAAACGTATGCTAGTTTTGCATAAAAAGGTATGCTAGTTTTCTACTGGTAAAACCTGTAATCAGTTAAGTTAGTTATAATGGTGACTATTGGTTCATTATACTGCATGTATATATGTATAAGTAGATTTTAGCTACTGATTTTAGGCAATAAAGGAGAACTTTAACTTTCTTAATAATATTAAACATGAGTTAGCTGTGAGAAAGCTGTTTTTTTTTCTCTAAAAGGAGGCAGTTCTAGGCCACATTTATTGATAACTGTATTAAAATTCTTAGAAAAGGAAGGAGGAAAGGAAACACTAAAAACAGAAAACTAAATGAAAGCAAGAATAAAGAATATTAAAGTCCAGTCACACAAAAAAAAACATGGGTAAATCATCAGATGCTATTGAAATAAAACTGAGCTGACTTTCAGTGGATAATTGTATGTAATTCAAATGGAAATGAGCAAAATTGCAAATCAAGCATAGTAACTAAAATATGTTATTGTAATAATTAAAATAGTATAATATAGGAAACAAGAGTTTACTCCAGAAGGTATTCAAATGGCAATGTTTAAGTGTGTTTGCATGTATATACACACACACACACACACACACACACACACACACACACACACACAAATACACACAAATGCAGAGTTTCTGGATTAAAGCTAAAGCTCTCTCAGAAGACCATATGAAGTTTCACAACTGGGATGGGTGTAGGTGCTGATGAGTGACTCCATGTAGGAGGTAAAAGTTACACTGTTGATTTTTCAGGCGAGCATCATAGACATGCACAGTGAGATGAACAATAAGGTTTCCAGTGGTGAAATGATTTTTGAAGGCCAGGCATAAACTCTCCCACCTCTTCATTATGATCTAACAATGATTTGATTTGCTGTGTATGGGAAAATGTCAAGTGGCTTACCTCAAATAGGAGAAACAAAAGGTCAGGGACATTATAGCAGTGTTTTGCATCAGCAGAAATGTAGTTTCATATAAATGTTTACAGTCAGTGTTTACAGTCAGTGTTTTTTCTCTCAGCTCGCCTCTGAATGAAAGGAAGAGGCGACTGAGAGGAGCAGACTTTCCCTTCTTCATACTGAAAGCAATAATGTGTGATTTTTGTATAATTTGGAAATGACTTTGTATTGAGTCAGTTCTCTTGAACACAGAGGTGCATTTTAAGATGACCTTAAACAAATGTCATTCTGTGTTTAGCAGTGTAGTGTAGTTATGTACTGAGTGTAATCTGGTTTGTTACAAAAACCGAAAGCAAATAAATATTTGGGCAAAATAAAAAACATTTTTACGTAACAATGAAAGAACTCAATGGGCTGTTTCTCTAACAGTTCGATTACATGTCCTGTTAACATTTATCATTTAAAATGAATAAAATGTCTGTGTTCATGCATTAAATTTGGTCTTTTACCTTTGTAGCGTTTTCATTTTATTAATGTTAGAGGTTTTAATAGGTAACAAATTCAAACCAACCTAAGGTCAAAGTGAACTTTGAAGTATAATCATACTGTATATGGCAACTGGGATCATACACTGATCAGGCATAACATTATAATATTATGACCGATGAGTGAATAACACTGATTATCATGGCACGTGTGGGTGGGATATATTAGGCATCAAATCAACAATTTGTCCTCAAAGTTGATGTGTTAGAAGCAGGAAAAATGGGCACTTTTAAAGATTAAAAAATTGTGATGTGTTGATGATTGGGTCAGAGCATCTCCAAAACTGCAGCTCTTGTGTGGTGTTTCCCAGCCTGCAGTGGTCAGTATCTATCAAAAGTGGTCTAAGGAAGGAACAGTGGTGACAGGGTCATGGACAGTCAAGTATCACTGATGCATGTGGGGCGCGAAGGCTGGCCCATGTGGTCCGATCCAACAGACGAGCTCCTGTTTGTCAAATTGCTGAAGAAGTTGTTAATGCTCAACAGGTCAGGAATGTTTTGGCAGCAAAACGGGGACCAACACAATATTGGTGGTAGGTGGTGATAATATTATGCCTGATCTGTGTATAATATATATTACATGTAACCTTTAAGCATACTCACACTGTATTTGGCAACTTAAAATCCTTTGATCACATGCACATTATCAACTTGAGCTTGTTGATATTATGAACAGCAGCTATGCTATTTCCTCTCCACTGTTTCTCTTTCTCTACACATCCCGTGGCATCCTGAGGTTGAGCCAGCTCCAGTCACGTCCCACCTCATGAAGATTGTGGATCTTTAAAGAAGTAGATGCCGACCCCGCAAACATCTCGGACCATCTGGAGATGTACCAGTGCCAATTGGATCCCACTTCATGTGGAGTTTGGACATTGGACCTATTTGAGTGTTTAAAGGCTCTGGCATGGAGAAGCTGGTGCTGTATCTATGATGATCTGTTGAGCTATATTCCAGTGCTCATGTTAGTTCTCACTCTCCAGTGTTCTGTATTGTTTAAAGACTATAATCACACTCTTGATGTCACCCAAATGAGGATGGGTTCCCTTTTGAGTCTGGCTCAAGGTTTCTTCCTCATAACATCTAAGGGAGTTTTTCCTTGCCACAGTCGCCCAGGCTGCTCATCAGGGATAAATACACATTGTTCACCTTAACTATTAAATTCTGTAAAGCTGCTTTGAGACAATGTCTGTTGTGAAAAGCGCTACAGAAATAAACTTGACTTGACTAACTGGGATCATATACGGTATGTATTACTTTTTTGTTTGTATAATCTGGACTTGTATTTCAGGTTGAATTAGTGAAATAATAATAATAAATCCTACAACATACTGCTAGCTGTATAAAAGACTCCCATCTCCTAAAACATCTGAACCAGTGCGTGGGCGCCTGCCATCTTTGACTGTTAAAAGATAAATGGGAGACCAGTGGAGTTTGTAATCTCCCTCCTGTTTATTTTGTGTTCCAGACAAATTTGTAGTGAGTGATGTTAGACCTGTGGTAATTACTGGGAATGATCTTTATGAGGATGCAGTGTCTCATTTATCATTTTTTTCTCAAATCTCTGAACAGTGTTTGTCTTTAATGTACAAGCATTACTCTGAGTTAGATCAAATCTCAGAATTAGACTTTGATATGCGTGACTGGAAATCTTTCAATAGAATCTTAAAAAAAAATTGGCCATTGTTTAACTAGATTGAATCTTGTATTTAATGTTTGCCTTAGATTAATATATTTATGGCATTTGGCAGACGCCCCTAATCCAGAGTGAATTACAGTTATCTCAGTTACACGGATAAGCATTTGGGCGTAAAGGACCTTGCTTTAAGGGCCCAGCAGTTGCAGCTTGGTAGTGGTGTGATTTGAACCAATGGCCTGCCGATCAGCAGTCCAACATCTTATCCCCTGTGCTACAACTTCCCCTATTCCTCTATTTCTTAACCTTAGGTATAACAAGGTCAATGGAATAACTTGGAATTATCTCTATATCTAATAGAGGGAATAGACCCTGTGTATCTCTGGAAACCATAAACAAGTCAAGTCAAGTCAAGTTTATTTATATAGCGCTTTTCACAACAGACATTGTCTCAGAGCAGCTTTACAGAAATCAACAGTCAAGGTGAATGGTGTGCATTTATCCCTGATGAGCAGCCATGGCGACTGTGGCAAGGAAAAACTCCCTTAGATGTTATGAGGAAGAAACCTTGGGAGGAACCAGACTCAAAAGAAACCCATCCTCATTTGGGTGACATCAAGACACATAAACATCATAAACACACAATAATATACTTTTTCACACTTAAGGGAATGTAAAGTTGTGCCATTGTGTAGTCTGAAGTAGTTTTGAAAGTTTTTTGTAGTACCATTGATGTTTTGTTTCATTGTGGTCTGTTTCGGATGAATATGGTTGAATTGACATTAAAGCCACTTGACTTGACTATTTAGTCCGCAAAGACAGTAAACTCTAGATCCTGGAGACATAAGGCAGCAGGGCTACCTCTTATATCACTATGCTGCTCTGCAGTTCTTTTGGAATTTCATAAAAAATGAATGGCCAAAATTCCCTCAAACTATTTCACAGCACTCTATATGTGTAATCGTGAGAAAATAGCAGCTTTTGTGGTTTCATTTAAACCCCAAATCTTTGTGAGAGGTTTGTGCAGCTTGTTGCACTGATCTATTTCAATAAACAGCAAGAATCCTTAACCAGCAATAAAGATCTTGTAATTGTATCTACTGAGGGTTCAATGCATCGTCAAGTTCACAGCTGCATTATTGCAATACAAACTGCTGACTCCAAAAGAAATTCATATGTGGAGTGGATGGAGTTTCACTTCCCCCACTTTGTGGCTTGTGTATCAGTCCTTTTTTCTAAATCCAGATTTTTTTCTTTTTCCCAATACATGGCCGAGATCCCAGATCTAAAAACGGTTTCTTAGGAAACCAAGTAAAACATTGTGGCTGGGGTTTGAATTTGCTTTGAATACTGGTCTGTGAGACAGACTGCGGTGCTGGGGCAAAGACAAAGATATGGCGATCCATCTGTGGACAAAGGAAAGGTGATGGCTGAACACAAGAGACATGGAATCGAGTTGCAATATTAGAAAATTGAATCTGTGGAGCCGGTTTCAATTCTGAACTTTTGCCTTAGTGAACAGCTTGTTATAAAAATAGAACCACATTTCTTTCCTCTGTCCTCATTTGAACTATATACATAAGCACAGAACTACTTCATTTTATAATTAATTTATATTGCATGTTCTGTATTGGGGTCAGTATGAAGTGTGAGCAGTTATTGAGTGTCTAGATACAGCTGGAAGATTTATTCAATCATGGAAAGCGTTTGTTTTGTTTTTCAGGAGTCACAGCTTATGTGTTGGTTGGGCATTTCCATCTTTTGACGCTGCACTGGCTTTTTTGTGTATTTCTTTTGGTGCTAAGATTTAAACCTTGGCTCATTGGCATACAGCTTGTAACCACTGCGTGTATCCTGTGACTCATGTAGGTCTTAAGCCTCATGCTTGAAGTCACCAATGGCATAAGGCCAGCTGGATGGTTTGGCAAATTATTTCAATTTGTATACTGAATTCAACAGTAGACATCGTCACAAACGAGAATTCCACATGTAGATTTGCATCTAATAGGACAATGACAAGCAAACCTGGGTGACTCTGAGAAGATTATATGGATTCTATGGATCATAATCATTACTTTTTTGCAACTGTATACTGTTAAGGGACTTTATGATTACTTCAGCAGTCCCTTTGTCTTTGGGAAGTCTTTTTAGGAAAAGGCTTGCTGGGAAATCTTGCTAATGAGACTTACTTATCTAAAGTCATCAAGCAGTCATGGTTCCCCCTGAAGTTTGGTAAATTAAATCAGATCATTATAGCCAATATAGCCTGCAGCTGCCAGGCACAATTTTAGATCTAAAACTCTGGTATGAGGTCTGATGTCATTGTGCTTGCAAGACCCTCCTGTAAGTCATACACACCCTGATGACTAATGTATCATGATTTTATTGTAGCTTAATGCCACTTTATTAACACACTGCATCTCGTGTGAGGTTTCAGAATGGAAACCAGACCGCAGACTACCACTGGAACAACATGAAAGGGCTGAGCTTCATCACCACATACAGTAAATACTTTTTGGAGAAATATGATTATAGAGCCATGTTAAATCATATTTGAACATCTGACTGTGACATTCAAAGTGTATTTTACCTCTAAGGTGTAGTCAAAATCAGAGTCTGTGCAGTCACATGGCATCAGCATTGGACCTCATACAGCTTCCCCAGCATGATGTCTGACGTTCAGGTTGATGTTATACCTTTTTTTCCCCTTCTATGTTGTAGAAACCCGGGCCTTTTCCAGGCTCACTTTTTGATGGATGGTCTGGAAAGTTGGCTCCGCTGGCGCACTGGGCTACTCGGACTTTTCCATGTGCTCAAGCTTCTCCCAACCTGGAATGCCAGAGTGTCGGCCTGGAGCTCGTCTCCCATTTATTTTTAGAATGACTGCATTGTGACAGGCCCGAATGGCTACCTTGCAAATCCAACTGCAGTATATGTTCAATAAAGTGTGAAGGGGTCTTAATGTCCTATAAGTCTGTCCTAGATATAACGCTGAAGTGCCTGGACTTTTGTTTATGCTTATTATCTTCTGCCAAGTATTTGCTTGTTAACAAAAGCCACCTGAGTTTGGAGTTTACCTCTGCTTCTGGGATTTATTGAGCTCCCCTGTTCAGATAGAAGGATGTCTAACATAAAACTGCACAGCACCAGAGATGCCAAACATCTGTGCTGTGTTGGGGTATTTGGGTGCCGGTCTCTTCATCTGTCTTTACTTTACATTGAATATTGCTCTCAGTCACACAAAATGTTAAGTAATTGCACATTGCCACAGTTATGCATAAATAGTAGTGGTTGCGATTCTTCCTTTTTAAGGAAATACAATACATCCAGACTTAGTATGCACAATATGCAGAAAAAAACAATTCAATTAATAAGTTTATATCGATTCCATACAGTTCAGTTCACTACTCATCTGATAGTATACAATTTAATACTGTTAAACTGAAAAGTCATCAGGAATATGTTTCTTATTTTTCCATATTAACTTGACTAAAAAAGAAAAATCTAGAGAGGGAATGATGGTGTATAGCTGCTATATCATAAATATAAGTGTGATAAGTGTTCTCAATGCACTCCAAAACATTAAATGTAGCTATAAACGGATAAAAAAAATACAACATTATTTCTTTCTTTCTATCACAGTTAAATAAACATTTGAGCACTTTCTCTTGCATTTTTTTTTTTTTTTTTTTATCTCTGACTGTCTTTGTCTAACACAGTTATACACACATGTGCTTGACCCAGAGAGTGTGCATACATTTTCCCTATCATGCAGGATTTGTTTTGTTCCCCTGACTAACCTTAGAGAAGAGCTGTATTCAAAATCAAGACTATGAAAATAGAATGGCATTTGTGGAAAGAATGATTTTGCTTACCATTTAAGAAAAAACTTGCATAGACATGAAGTTAGAGAACACTCCTGTATGAGGTTTAAGACATGCAGCATACTTGGCTTGGCACTGGCTTAAGTGCTAACAGCTTCCTCTTTCACAAGGTATGACGCAAGCTGCTAAATTTGCTTGGATGTTCAGTTAGAGGTGATACATAATTTGTTTTAAAAGCCCGCATTGGTAAATTTGTCATTGTCTAACTTATTTATTCCTAAAAACGAAACACTTTCCCTAAGTAATATGTCTGGTTAGTCCAAAAAGTGAAAATTGAGAATCAAATTTAATGCATTATTAATTTTAAAATAACATTATATCATCTCAGTGAATTATACCACTTTCCATTTGTTCTCATTAGCGAGCTACCAAATAATCCTTGATATTATAACATCCTTGCAGCAGAAAGGTCTTTTGTTGCATATGTACTGACTTTTTTCCTTATGGTATCTCATACTTCTTATAATCATTTTCTGACCCCAATCAATGACTTCAAGATTCCTCTTTTTCGGTTGGTTGAAACTTTACATTAGTTAATTTAAGAAAATAAAATCATTATATCTTTCTGTGGTTCTCCAAATTTTCGAAGAATTCAGCTCACCTTCGAAAAACTTCAGAACAGGAAACACCTGATTGAGCTTGCCCTTTCATAGTCTTGCCATGGCTGTTAATCTCAAGATGCAGACAGCCACTTTGATTTACATAGGTTTATTTACAGACTCAACCCAGACTAATCTTGAACTACACTTAAATCCAGCTGTCTTGAGGTTTGAAAACACATCTGGGTCTGATGGGGTTTCTGTGAGCAAATTGATTGCTGTGGAATTTGATTGGTTTGCAGAAAACAGTGCTGTACGAAAAAAAACAAAAAAAACAAAACACATGACAGGATAAAATCCACACCCAATCTTTTGAACTACTCATTCATATTTGTACTGATGTGTCTTTTGCATATGTATCAACTCTGAATTCAATTTCTGGATCAAGAGCTGGAATTTTTAGGTGAAATTTGGAAGCTGACTTATTTTTGTAACAAAATTATTTTTGGAAATGAGGACAAATAAAATCCTGCAATGCTTTTGCTGAAAATGTAGCAATATTTTTCTTATCCACCAGTGAACACAGCATAATGATTTCCAGGCAGTTTTAGTAAGAAAAGTAAGCAGTGTTTGACTCAGATCTGTGTGTGCCTTGAGGAAGCCTGAGGTCTGCTGCTTTCGGTAATGTTATTGTGAGCTTGCAATTGTTCATTGCACGGATTCACTCAATAGAGCCAGAATTCTCATTAATATTTTAAAATTCTTAATTCTTTTTACAGTAAATAGTATGACTAAGCAGCACCGCTGTTTCCAATTTGCAGAAGTTGTATCCTTCCTGCTGGGCCTCTTACAGTGGATATATGGAACTCATGTGATGACACATGGATAACAATAGTCTCATGTGCAGTCTCAGGATATTCCTCACAGTGGTTGTCCTGAAAAACTGACAAAAGCTTTGCAAATTTATTTTTATTGCTCTGTAAACAATAGCCACTGTCACAAAACAACTTTCCAGAAACCCGGACTTACAGTATCTTCAGATCCCTAATGAGCAAGCCAGAGACAGTAGATGCAAGAGAAACTCCCATAAGCATCATGAAAACCTCCAGATCCATACCTCAACCTTTTCTTGGTGATACCACATACTGGGATTACATATTCTAATATGATACATACTGTAACATATTAGAATGAGAGCATTCATATAAAACATAAATCATTTGAACTAGAGCCGAGGCTATTGTCAGAGCCATGCGGCTAAGGAAAATTAATCTGAAATAAAAATCAATCTCTGACTATCCACAATTGAGGTTTCAAGAATGCTATGTTATAATTCTTTGTTTTTCTATATTTATGTCTTTTAACAGACATCTCTTTACTTCCCTTATTTGTGTCAGTAGAATTGTCAGTTTCGATTTCAGGCATTCAGATTGTCAGAGTTTGTCATTTCTGACATCATGGATAAATGTATCCCCTTTATGAGCTTTTCTATGCCCTTCCCATGATATACTTTTCTGTTTAGCACAATGAATGAAGTACAACACACTCTTGATCTTGGTACATGCTAGCACTTTGTGCAAAGAAAAAATCCACGAATGCATTATCATCATGTTTCTCCAATGTTGCTCTTACTGACCTAGATCTTGAATTCACCATGAAACCCATTGTCTCCACACCTCTGTGAAAACTGTCATTGTAATCCATTTCTTTAAAAAAAGCTTTCTGTGAATTACCACATAATTGCAGACCCCTTTTTATTCTTTTCTTTCGAAGATATTTTAAGGCTAGTTGCCCTTTAATTACAACTTTTGTCCAGTTTTTATTCTTGCCACTGTACCAAAACAGAAATATTACATACACAGTATGTCCCTTTGCCATCTACAATTACATAAGATCAGTTCTATAGCATGATTCAGTTTATGCCTTAGTGACAGGCAGCTCTTTCAAATTTCAATCCTACACACCAGTTCCCACATGGTTTAGTTTTTCATCCCATTTATTTGTGTCTCTCATTTACACATGCCAAAGATCCCTATTTTCCATTTCCTAAGTTCTATAACAGTAATTCATAATTAACCACAACAATCATAATAATCATTTTATTATGGAGCCAAATTTCTGTGAAATGACACAGCTGTCCCTCATTCCATGCTGTCTGTGTGACTTGTCCTAATCAGATGCAGTCCATGCTTGAATCATGAGTAGTATAGGAGGGATTGCTAGTCTACTTGAGATAGATTTTAGTCTAGTTTTTCCGGCTGCTTGGTGGTCCTGAGAACTGTGCTGAGGTGTACAATATGACTACTTAGTAGAGCTGTTTGCCAATTTCTGACAATCCCTGACAGTAAACTTGATTTAAACATGTTCTGATTGGATGCATATGGACAACAATATGCTTAAAGAACATAGATTTTTCATTTTCACTTATTACACAAATGTCTTGCAGAAAAACATTGCATTTTCCTGTAGCTTAAATAACATCAAAGCTCTATATTGTAAAAATAAAATCCAGCATGGAATTTGGTAGTATGGAAGTCAAAGCTATGTAAAGACTTGCATGAGTATTCTAATCAATGTTTTATTCTTTGATTTTCTGTGATTTCTTTTTTTCTTTTTGGCTTTAAATTTAAGTGGATTTATGTAGGCCGAGCCTGCGTGGGATCATTTCTCTGCTATGGATATGGGAGCATTTAGATTCAGCAATGGTGAATCCATTAACAGCAGACTGAGCAGGTTTTTATGTCCCAGTGTGAATTATTTCTCTTTTCCAGTGTTATGACCCAGCTGTCTGAATTTGGCAATGT
>JAAIIK010000060.1:2337743-2358685 GCA_014706435.1 Silurus glanis | reverse complement strand
CACACACACACACACACGTATATATTATATATTAGTGTGTGTGACATGTGAGTACACCCCACATGTCAGCAATCATTTTAGTATAACTTCTCAAGGGACAATAGTATAGAAATAAAACTTTTTTTAGTATTTATTTATTTATTCTTTTTTTTTTTTTTTATATTAGATTTTAGTCAATGTGCAGCTTGTATAGTAGTATAGATTTACTGTCCTCTGAAAATAACTCAACATACAGCAGTTACAGTTTAATTTCCCTTTAAATACTATACTACACTGGTTGCTGAAATGTGAGGGGTGTACTCGCTTTTGTGAGATATATTTTGGCTTTCTCTAATGATATCTCTCTCTCTCTCTCTCTCTCTCTCTCTCTCTCTCTATATATATATATATATATATATATATATATATATATATATATATATATATATTTATAAAGGCCTTTAATTCGTAATAATCAATATAACTTTCTCATCCTTTGCTAAGCATTAAGCATATTCATTTATAAACATATCAGATGGTCAAAAAGTATTCATGATAAACTCCCAGCCAAATAGACATAAATTTTGTATTTTATGACTTTTCTTAGGAATCTGATTATAGAAAAAATTATAGAATTATATGAATTATATAAAAAACAAAGAAATGAGGATAGAAATCTAAATTATCAAATATTTTCTCTTGTCACCAAAGTTTATTTGACCACATGCTGGATTATTACCAAAATCTGATTTTTAGTACCGTTATCTAGTAATAAATAAACTAAGCATTGTCTTATAAGATCCCATTATAAATAAACACAAAGCTTGTGTGTGATGTGAATAATGTTTTTTTTTTATGTGAAAATCCTAGTTTTTGTAAGAGACTTATGAGAATGAGAAAAATCAAGCTTCATGCTCATTGTCACATAGCATGCAATTTTGAGAATTATTCTCAGTTTTTGAGATAATGAGCTAATTGTAATTTGAATATTTAATTAAAGTTTTGAGAAGAGAAAAAACGGTGTATGCATATATATATATATATATATATATAATGCCTACCCTTCAGATGTATTCATTTGCATCTATTTGCATTAACTACAAAAGCACCCCGAAAAAGGTTTGCAGTTTTATTTTTACATGCAAATATTTAGTAAATCATAGCCTTAGTGTATTTTCCCACCATATATCTTACAATAATTCAAATTACAAATATTTGCATTTAGAGAACATTCATATGTATGTTTGAGAGTTTAGCATATTAGCAAAGAAAAATGTACGTCGAGATGACAAAGCTGTTTAGAAACAAACACGTAATCTGTAAAACATGATGACTCACATAGTGAGTCGACAGTACATCTTATAATGATCAAAGCTACTCTAAATATTTATTATTATTATTATTTTTATAATTTTTTTATTAAATCAAGACAAAAGAGATTAAATAATTAAAATGCTTGATGTTTAAGTGTAAACCATTTATAAATATAAAAAAATATCTTAATATCTAAACTTGTAAAATCACATCTTTTCATCCAAATCTTCCTTGTTGCTGAGTCAGTATTGCAGGAAGTAATCCGCCCTGACTTACCACCATTATAGTTTTTTGTTTTGTTTTGTTTTGTTTTGCGACTGTAAGTGCATGTGCAACATCTACTACAAATCAGGTATAGTAAATGTAATTTGATAAGGTTGGTTTTGGATCCATTCCAAAAAGAATTATGAAAGAATAATTTGGAGCAATAATAGTTATTTTTTAGCATTTTAAATATATCTTATTTGCATTGATTGCTTCTATTCAAAGAAGGGCTTTAATAATTTTATTCCCCTGCATTTACGGATCTACATTTGGCGGATCTACATCCAACAGCAGAGATGCTGCAGATAAGCACAAGACTGACCTCTCAAATTACTCTCTAGAAGTGTATGTGTCTATAAATGTCAGGGATCCACCAGCCACACCTTCACCTACCCCACCTATCACTCCAAGCAGCTCTCCTACCTACTAATCATCCACACCTGGCACTCATCAGCCCCCTTGCTATATAACATCCGTTCACCCACCAGCTCATTGTCCGTTCTACAGCTTAGGCTGATGAACTTTGCTGGACTGCCCAAGCTACGGATACTATGTTTCTGGTTTGGTTACTCTTTGTTTGCGGGACTCTGTTAGTTCTCAGAACTTTCTGGTCATAGCTTTCACCAGGTTTAGTAAACCTGGAGTTTTCGTTCTGGTTGCCGTTTTCTGCCTTGCCCTTTTGTTCTTCATTAAAAACCTTCATAAGTTGCACTTCGGTTTCCGGCACGTTCTTCCGCCTGACAATAAACTATGTGACATTAGTTTTGTCATTTTTTTAATAAGACCCTTACAGACAGATTTAATGAAACCAGACACGTATTAACACTAAAAGCATCTTAGTTTTAATCTTGCACATGTGCATGGTGGAACTTTTTTGCCTACCATGGCAAAAATCACAAAACACCACATTAGTCATGGTTGCCACTTGTGGGAACTTGTTGATGTTCCCATAAGCAATGGAAAAGCCTCCTGTAAGTTCATTAAATTACATTCCAGGAATGGCTTAATGCCTGCTCTCGGGGACTCTTTTGATTAAGGAGCATGGTGTTGCATTCATTTTAGTATTTCTCTTTTACTCACAAGCTTAAGGGGAAATCAGCAGAGGCCTGGACAAAGGAGTTGCAGAGGCACAACTAGCATTATGCTTATGTGAAAATTAGGGTGTGAATATATCATAATAATATTATACAACAGCTCAATATACAGCAGCTCATTGGGACATTACACCACTCTGAGCGAGGTTTAGGATTAGCCAGTTGAGCCAAAGCTAACCCTATGCACTGTCACTTTATTGCAATTCAGTTGTTTAGGGCAAATTGTTCATACTGTTTACAGTTGTTTATTGCCTGTGATAATTACTGTAGCAATATGGGCTGACTGTAAATCATTATTTGTGTCTATTTGATTTGTTTCTTAGTTATACATAATTCAGGGCAGATTTACACTGGCAATTTCTGAGCCTCCTGATGTCTGATTTTGGTAGCTGAACCAAACCAGACAATTATAGATCTACACAGGACAGACTCAATGATGGCCGAGTAGAATTGTTTCAGCAGCTCCTGTGGCAGGTTGAATTTTCTCAGTTGGCGAAGGAAGTACAACCTCTGCCGGGCCTTTTTTAGCAGTGGAGTCAATGTTATTGTCCCACTTCAGGTCCTGAGAAATGGTGGTACCCAGAAACTTGAATGACTTCACTGTTGTTACAGTGCTGTTCATGATGGTGAGTGGGGGGAGTGCTGGGGGATTTCTCCTGAAGTATACTGTACAGAAACTGTGCATTAGCTCTATCAGCCTGAGACAAAAGCTAGGTCTGAAATATTAGGGTGCTTTCAAATTTGCTGTTTTACATTTAATGTAGCCACTTTTCACTTTTTATTGTTGTAAAAATTGTGAAGAAATATATTTTCACAAGTGCAAACTAACATCAAGTGCTTTTATTTTACCGCCTGACTAATCAGGCCTCAAGTTGGGAGGCCAGATAGAGAATTGAACAGTGCTGGTAAAAAAAAATGTCTTAGTAGTGAGGGAATATATGAAAACATTGCAGCATAACTTTCAGGATTATGGCATTACTCCTGCATGTTACATGGCTGAATCACATCACTGATCACTCACACCTGTTTCTTGTCACCTGTATGCGGAGAAGCAAATATATACATATACTGCAGTATGCATATACCCCTTGCATACCCCTTAGCAAATGACTAATGTTCTTCACGAGTCTTCTATCAGTCTATAATCTGTCTATTTGTAAACCCACTGAATGTGTGTTAGTTAATACAAAAGGAGCCTCCAGACTTTACTTGTTCTGCAGTCATGGTCACTCCATTGGATCTTGGGCACCAAGCTATAATACGTTTAGTATCAGAGGTGGCTTCTTCTAGTGCATATCACATTAAAGGAACATTTTTATGTGATTTAGTTTCAAATGGCCTTTAAATGAAAGTGGAATAAAAAATAACTATTGTGAATTCTTTGAAATATGGATGAATTAGAAAGTTTGTTAAGTTCACATGGAAAGTGCCAGGCAAGTGAAACATAAGCCATATGTGTGCTGTAAATGGATGTCTATCGAGTTTACATTTAATCACAAGCGCAAAAGCAACAAAAATAAACATGTTGCATAAGCAGGACCATATGAATGAAGTCATACTGCTCATGGTGTGGGTTTGTTTTGTTGTTTTGTGAGAAAGATGACTAAAAGTCAGAATACTTTTTTATGATGTCAAAATACATCACTATTTGTCCTATGAGTTCTGTTTTCTGTACATACACCCAGGTTACAGGGTGGCACGGCTGTGTTTATACTGTCTATAATAGTTAACACCAAACTGGTGTGTGGATGATTGAGCTTTGACAGGAGACACATTACCTCACTTCCTGTGTTTGTTTTATTATCATAAACTGTTTAGATTCTATTCAAACACTGAACACTGAGAGCTGTGAAAAGAATCGCCTTCCAGTAATCACTCAAATGTAAAGGTTAAGAGTTTTAACTAGTCTTGTTTGCTTTGCTATTAGCAACATTACACTGTAAAATAATCCATGTTCCTGGAGTGCAGTGTTGAGTAATAAGAATTGCCCAGCATAGAACTTCTCACAGTTCTCCCCTTTTATTGATGTTCAGCTAAAATGTCTCTTAGGGTTTAATAAAATGGATTGTAAAGCTCAGACCTGGGGAAAGAAGCCTGTCCTGGCTAATGCTACAGAGCAGTCTGGCATGATTCAGCCTGAACTCTCTCTCTCTCTCTCTCTCTCTCTCTCTCTCTCTCTCTCTCTCTCTCTCTCTCAGTCAGTCAGCCATGTGAACTGTACTTCCTGAAATAACATTATTCTAACTGAATTTGTTCTTGTTATTGAGCATAACGGTTTTTATATTTGACTAATTTCATGGCTGCTTCCATCTAGGTCAAATAATAGCAACACCAGTTCTTGAATCAATACCAGTAACAATTCAGTCATTACAACTTTGCTTATTAAATAAAGTATACCTACCTGTTAATAGTCAAGTCAAGTTTATTTCTATAGCGCTTTTCACAACAGACATTGTCTCAAAGCAGCTTTACAGAATTTAAGAATTAAAGTGAATGATGTGTGTTTATCCCTGATTAGCAGCCTGGGACGACTGTGGTAAGGAAAACTCCCTTAGATGTTATGAGGAAGAAACCTTGAGAGGAACCAGACTCAAGAGGGGAACCCATCCTCATTTGGGTAATATCAAAAGTGTGATTATAAATCTTTAAAACAATACAGAACTCTGGAGAGTGAGAACTAACATGAGCACTGGAATGTACGATTGTGAGTAATGTTCTTTCTACAGTTTTATACAGTCATTTGAAGTTATGGAAGCAGGAGCTACTGAACAACTCATAAAATAGCTCAACATTTGAGATCCAACACCAGCTTCTTCATGCCATGAAGTGGAATCCAATTGCCACTGGTACGTCTCCAGATGGTTCGGGATGTTTGCGGGGTCGGCATCTATTGCTTTAAAGGTCCACAATCTTCATGAGGTGGGACGTGACTGGAGCTGGTGCAACCTCGGGATGCCTCAGTATGGGTAGAGAAAGAGAAGCAGTGGAGAGGAATTAGCGTAGCTGCTGTTCATAATAACAAGCACAAGTTGATAATGTGCATTTAATCAGATGTACTGGAGCACAAGGTTATGATATGCGATATGTGTTCTGTGTAGGACTCGCTTAAAATGCATTGTGATTAGTGAACATTTATACAACTTGAATTTCTGTATGAATTAATTAAAAATTAACACTATATAGTGAATTACTAATGCTTTCAATTATACCCAAAGAAAGTCCACATCATTGGAATTAGAGAATATTAATAAATGTTAATATTCATCTGAACTTGAATTTATCTGAACACTGAACTTGTAAATGAAACACATCAACTCTGCAAATTGATCGTTAGTATAATTTGTTTAATTGTTATACCTACTGAAAACATTTTTTTGTATTAATTGTGGTACATAAATCAAATGTATTATTATTATTATTATTATTATTATTATTATTATTATTATCAGTAGTAGTAGTAGAAGTAGTAGTAATAGTAGTAGTATTTCAAAATAATTGTATTCCTCATAGCTTGAATGCACAAATGAAGAAGCAAGCACTTTGATGACATTTTGAGTAATGAAGACCATCTTTTATTTGCCTGAAAAGCCTACTGGGATCATGCTTGTGATTTTGGGTCTAATCACTTAACATTTCACATTGTACACTGAGTTTAAATTCTTGAACCGGGTTTGGTTTTATCTCATATAGCTAAAGAATGATTGTAAATATTATTCTTCGAAACCTATTCAATATCACTTGTTTGTATCTTGTGCATAATTCATTCTTATTAAATGTGCTTTTGACACGTAGCAACAAGAGCAAGACTCTCTTTACCTCTCTTGCTGTGTCTTTCTCTCTCTCTCTCTCTCTCTCTCTCTCTCTCTCTCTCTCTCTCAGAAAAGGCTGAAGAATGTGTGTAGGAAGCCTAATGATTAGGGACTGACTGAGGGAACTGATTTTTTGCAGATCATCAACCTCATGTTGATTCAGCTGCCTGCACAAAGGCTCTGACCCACAGTCAGAGGGCTTGCAATGAACACACCCACTTCCTGATCTTCTGACAGCTCTGACAGAAATGTATGTAGTGTTTTGCATGTACTATGTGCATGTAGTCAGTGTAGTAAAAAGTATTTATCGTTTCTTAACAGTGCACCAACAAGTAGGTTTCAGGTCATTAGACACTATTTTAGATTAAACCGTAATTACTTCAAACGAGTTCAAGTTGTGATTGCTCTAATAATGTGGCTTTTCCATTTTGCTTACTTTAAGACATGGTTTCATTTGAAGAACATGGTTTTGAAGTCCATCTAGGTCCATAATAAATGAGCTAGAGATGGCAGTGGCCAGAAAATATAAATATAAATATAAATTATTGAATTTCTAAATCGGTATACTTTAAAGTCAAGCATTACTAAGTGTTTTGAAAAGATGCTGTGTATAAGAATATTTATATTTATATATTTATAATATTTAAGACAAGAACAGAACAGTACAGGCTCTTTAATTACGGCAGCAGATAATGGTACAGGTCTGCAGTATCTAGGCTTATCCAGGCTTCAAACTGTTTTGGAGAAGTGCAAATCTTATGTGTATTAGGCTTAAAAATATCCTAAAAGTTTGTTAGTTTGTCAGGTTTTTTTTTTTTTTAAATAAAATCAATGGAGAGGTTGGCAAAATGACTCATTTGCATATTTAACAAATGTTAAACGAATTATTTATCTATTCACACAAGAGTTTCTTTTTTCCCTTTTTTTTATAATTTTTGTTACACTTTTGTTCTGACCTGAGCTGTGCTGTATATTCTTAAACAGAGCTTAAAAATCACATCAAATGTTGATCCTCCAATAACTCTACTTGAGTATGCTACTTGAGTATATATATTTTACTGTGACTCTAATGTTTATAAGTCTGGGATTTGGGTTTGACAAAACCTGCTTAGTGAATGATTAATTGGATCAACATCCTGAGTTCCCACAAGTCAGTGAATTCCAGTTGCAGGAGATGAAAGACTAGGTTCAGTGTCAGATGAACAGGACTGGTTCTTTGAAGCTCCTCTTTAGGGGGTCTCTCATACAGCGGGCTGGGACAGGCTCCTCACAGATCTAAGAAGAACTTCAGATAACCTCTGGGTGAAGCAGTCTATATGGAAAATGGATTTTCTGAAGGTGGGTTTCCAGGACATTTGTGTTAGATGTTACATGGGACTTTAGACCCAGCAATGGAGAATCAGGCATCCAGCTTGATTATGTCTGTTTTTTGGGGTGGGGTGGGGGGTGGTCAAAAGTGCAAAGTAAGTTAGGGTTGTTCAAAGAAATTGAACAATTACATGTCTGGTAAGAGGTTATTCAGTTCATGACCAGTTGTTTGTAAAAAAAAAAAAAAAAAAAAAATGCTGTCTGTGTTTACTCTAATGTTTTATTGTCATGTTGAATGTTCTTTTTTATGGGACTGAGGTATTTATGCCTTGCTGCCTATTTTTGTATGTACCCCAGCTGCTTCCCATACCTCTTCCCTGCAAGCTTCCTATTCCTGCTGCACTTTTATTTATGTCATGTCAGCACTCTGTATGTTATACATGCATCTTGCATGTTGGGTCCAGGAGAATTTTTTCTTACATTTATATTTACTCAGGGTGTTCTGCACACTGTGCACTTTGGGTGTGATGACAATAAAGATCTAATTCATTGCCTGGAAATGTTTCAATTCTCAGTGAATGAATAATTTTCACAGTTATGTGTCAGCACATGATATAATCAGATTCAAATACAAAATAATAAGATGTGCTGGATCATTTGCTATTTTAATACACAATATTGAAAACCAAGCGTAGATGTAGTTATCATGCATATCATTCATGCAGTAATATACAGCGATTATAATAGACTCCTGTTTATGTGTTATTTGCATAATGGAGTTTACTGCTTGTTAGCATGTTAGCTCAAGGGCCCAGTAGTGCACTTTCTGGTCTGTCTGTTAAGAATTTTTTTCTGCCTTGTCTGTGCATTGTAAATAATACAATTTGTTAAACAAGTTATTTGTCTGAATCGTTAGTAAATGGAAGCATAATGGTCAGAGCCTAGTGTTTCCAGGCTTTCATTTGGAACTATATTTCCTCCAACTTTCCAAAGATCTAATGAAGAAAAAAAAAGCAGATGTTTTTTAATCTCAACAAAATGCTGACTTAATTAATTAATTTATTTATTTTCTACCCCAAATAGAATTAAGTGTAATTACTGACCGAAAAATGCATATTGGAATTATTATGAGATTTAAATGAAAACCAAGATAGCCATTAGAGCCAACAGAAGAACACTGAAATTTCTTCTTAGGATAGCTTTCTATGCCATATTACACTGAGCTGATTACTCTTTCAACATCTAATTATCCAAAATGTGCTGGCCTATTTTAGCATAATTGCCTTAAAGAGTGATTAGATTTAGATTTCTTCATAGACATGCATTCTTATATACACAGATATCTTAAAAATCACAAGACATCAATAGTGTTTTAGCCATTAGTCCTATAGGACTGTAATAATATCCCGTAATTTCAACCAAAATGGCCATAATCACACTGGACATAATCAACAAATCCCCTAAAAAACGTTACCTGAAATGCTCAGTTCCTCTCTGAAAGTGCTCCAGGAATTCATGGTGTGTTTTGCGTCTCTGCATATGCACAGATGTAGTTTCCCATGGTTCTAATCTTGATAAATCAGCACCGAGTTCTGCTTTCGGCTTCACAGTGAAGGCGTTTAGACTGTAAGACGTATACAGGGATAACAATCCAACAATTAGTCCCTTTCAAACTGGCCTTCTGAAGTTGCAGGCCTGATTTGCAGCATTATTTCCATGTGATGAATACTCAGGAGAATAGTGCAGTGTATTTCTTTCTTATGGTGTGCCAGAATCAGATCCATGAGAACACAGGGGAAAATGTGCCATGCCTTGATTTCAGAGTCTCTGCATGTTTTATTTGAGTTTTGAAAGAAGTATTTGGTCTCCTCTGAGCTGCTCATTGTTTTTTTGGTCAAGTTACAGAGCTTAGCTCACTTCCAAACTCCATCAAGAAGGCCTTGCCCTTGGCATCTGAATTCCATCTTTGCTAAATCTTAAATTATTAAGGACTACTGAAAGGGAGCTTTCCTAAAAACCCACCAAGTAGGTATTAAGCAGGCTTTTTAATAAACAACTCTATACTGTACACACACTATATGGACAAAAGTTTTTGGACACCTGATCATACTATTTGTATGTGTTTTTTGAACATCCCACTCCACATTTAGTCCCCATTGGCTACTGTACATCCACTCTTCTAAGAAGATGTTCCACCAGATTCTGGAGTGTGCTTGTTGAGATTTGTGCTTATTCAGCCACAAAGGATTTAGTAAAGTCAGGTACTGATGAAGGGTGAGGAGGACTGAGGTTTAGTCAGCATTCCAACTCCAACTTTGTGGTAATAGATTTGTGTGTGTGTGTGTGTGTGTGTGTGTGTGTGTGTGTGTGTACTCACTCTTACCTATCCCTCACTTATGTGACCTCATGATTTTTAAATGGAGTTGCTAGAGAAACTCCATATCCCCCCTTTTGTATCATTATTGTTGAACTAATTATTATATGGAGAATTGTGTGTGCTAATATTTTTAAATGTTAATGTGAGTATCAGGAAACAATATTTAAATTAATATATGATGCCTTTTACACAATCCTGACACACTGCACTAAACTTAGGATCTCAACAGAAGTGACCAACCTTTTTCTGTCTGTCTACGTCAGACAATCAGTGTTTTTAAGGGATTTTTTAAAGGGATTTGAACCCAATTTATAACAACAATCATGAAAACAGCAGATATAAAAATGCTAGGCAGTGACTATGCAATATAATAATTACACTCACTTTACTTCTGCTTCTGCATACCCAGAAAAAATTATGTCTATTATAAACCAGGCCGTGTGGTGCAGGTGGTATCATGTCACCTCGGCATAGAATAATCTCTTAGAACTACATAACAATGCCCATTAGCCTGGTACTTCAGTAAACCTACAGTATGCTACTGGCATAATAAAATGTACATATGTAGGATGCCCAAGGCTTAGAGCTGCAGAAGATTCATAACCTCTATTTTAGGGTATTTGCCTAAAAACTCCTTAGTTAGTGTGTCAGGAAGCTTACATGATGCATATTTTACACCATGGCATCATGTAAACTGACATTTAAGTGATTTTAATAGATTTTATAGAATACTCGCATAAATTAGAACTTTCGAAATGCAAACTTTTTTATTCTACTGGATTTTATAGAGGTTATTTTATATTAAGTGTCAATACATATTATTGCTCATTCCTGGTAACAACTGCAGCGCCAATCACTACATTAAGAAAAATAGGACAAAATCAGACCCACCCAAGTCTATAAGAAATATACAACCCCACAGAGAGCTGTTGCAAGCTCTGATAACTTTCCAACAAATCAATATTCTTTTTTGACTGCTCTCAAAAGTGTGTCTGGTCATGTCTCTACTCAGATCCTCCCTGACTGACTGATCTATTAAACAGTGCTTTAGTGTCTGATTTCACCAGGCTCTGCTGCAGACCACTGCATACTCACTCAGAGAGCAGAGCTAAAAATATGGAAAGTGTAGATGAGCTTTTCTGGTGTGGGAAGAAGCCAGAGACTGGGAAAGTGTAGCTGGACCAAAAGGCTTTGTTGGAGAGTTTGACTTTCCCATATTGAAAACCTTTTGATGATGGTACAGTAAGAAGGAACACATATGTGGTTGCCTGCAAACTATTAAAATGAATGGGTCTACTGGACAATGCAAGTTATAATTTACCAATTTAAATGGACATGCTTATTTTTTAATGACTGCTCTGGTATGTACTCTGTAATTTGGTCATGGAGGATTCATATGAAAATCTAATTCTGGTGCCTCATTTCATTGTCTGATTGTTGGCATCAATGGTGATTGCAGGAAAATGGATTTTCACAAAGCAGCAAATATGCCCTGTTGTAGGTTATGTGATTTGAAAAGTGATAATGTTTGCCTTGTATATGAAACATGCTCAGAATTTTCCTACAAAGCTGATATCTGATTGCTGTTTGGTAGTACGATATTTAAGCTCATAGTGGTAGTGCCATATCTTCAAAACGTCACGATTTATTCGACCATTACTTAAAGGCCTCCAGACATAATATACATACTAGTGTTTAAGTAAGGTGATGTAAAATTACCAAAAAAGTATACATGTAATTTTTAGTTTAAGAAGATCCATTAAGAATTGCAAGGCCTAGAAGGTCCTAAAGTTTCCTTCTGGAAATAGCAGCTGAAAAAACATTTTATCTCCTTGTACAGACGTGAAGCACACATCCACATTAACACTGGATATGTGTGTTTTTGGCTAATCACACTCCCTTAGGAATTCAGATGCAATAGGTTTTTCCACATTTCTGCTTCTTTCATGCACATATATCATACTAAACGGAGAAATGCTGAAGTAATCCCAAATCTGTCTTTTTTTCATAAATTATTTCACGTTTAAATCATGTACGATTTATTAGTACCATTCTTCTGCATGAACAATATGGTTTCATTAATTATCCCATTATTAGATTTGCTTTCTGTGTAAAGAAGAATTACATTAGGAATGTCCTCTGCTATTATCCCAAGTGTTGCATTTACAATAAAGAATCCAATATTACCCAATACAAAGACATAATTCCTTCCAGATTATTACATTTTATGCTTCAAGAGCCTGTTGTTTATAAGGTATTTACAACATGTGATAGTAACAATTGAGAGTCAAAGGCTGTAGCATGTAATTGTAACTAAACCATCTTATTTGGCTGTTCCAAATTATTAGTATTAGTTTTAAGTAGTATTAGTATTAGTAATGATGATGATTATAATAGTTGTGTGTAAGATAACAGTGGTGATGCCTTGTTATGCAAGCACCAGTAAGTTACTCAAATGGCAGAACAAGTTGTCAAGCTGAACAACAGGTGAAACAAATAATGTAGGACTAAGAACTCTCCTAAGGTGATCAGGGTGAGGAGAACGGGAAACCAAACAGGAAGATTCTGCAACAGTTGTAGATTATAAGCCTCTAAAAGCAAAATATGTTCTTAAATCTTGTCTGCATACATTTATTTTAAGTTTATGCATTTACATTTCTAGTCCATGGTTTGTTTTTCTGTGAACTTAATGTACATATTTAACTGCATAGAATGCTGAAGAAGAAGAGCTGGGTATCTCATTTGTAAAGGTTAGGGTTTCCCCCCCTCAGGACACTGATCAGGACAACTGGGTAAATAAAAAATGAACAAATGGTTCTGTCATTATGGAGTGCTGCCTACTGACACCTATGTCTAACATTTCCATACAATATTTGTGTTTTATTGGGACACATTGGAATACTGATTCTGTGCCAAAATAACCTGAATAAGTCAAAATCACAGTCCAATAATAAAAAAGATTACTACCTGTGTGATTGCTCACCTCCTTTCAGGAGTTTTGCAGATACAGCCAACATTTTCATGCATGCTGGGTTTTTAAATTCCTGGAGTCTAGTTACATTACATTTGAAACGTATTTACCGTTGTCATTATTCCAGGTAAAATCTGGGGCCAATAAGCATTCATGAATTTTTATAAACGGGGTATAAAAATTTACAGGTCCAATATTTGGTCGGACTCAAAGAATTTGTTTGACCGACTGAAATCTCAACTTTAAGATGTTTATGAGTCTGTTTTTGCTGTTTGGAGTTGGGTATTGAGTTTTGTCATGCATGTAGACACAGGCCTATAGTATATCTCTGCCGACTTGTTCCTGCAGGTTAATCTGGCAAAAAAAAAAAAGCTTTCCCTTTGTCTCGCCATTAGTTCCCAGAGGCTTTAGAAAGCCGAGGTTTCAAAATGAAGTGATGGAAAAGCAAACCTTGCCTTTGAAACCTGACCAAACTCTGGTTTAGTCAATGAGTCCCAAAGGATGAAGAGGTGAAGGAGCTCATGAAACACTTCTGAAACACTTGATTTTGACAGCACACTCATGTTCATTTCGAGTAAAGTGGATTTCACTGTCACCAGAACCTTCGTATACATTGTAATGACATGGAGACATGGAGTGTTTTTTTTCACAAGCAAACATTTTCAAGTTTCCAGGTTTCCAGGTTATTATATATATATATATATATATATCCTATATATATATATAGATCCTTACATGGACCTATTAACTAAGAAACTCTCTCCACAGTCAAATTTTACTGTAAATGAAAAATAAAAATGTATGTAATATCAATACTAAATTATAAAATATGAAAGCCCATGCTTCTATATCACTTAAAATCTAATGTATGACAAAGTATTTAATGTATAGTTATTATTTAATATTCTATCATAAAGTGTTAGAGGAGAATTTTTTTTCTTTTATTGTTTATAGAAATATATTGAGGATTTTTTCTAGTTAACATGCCATATGTAAGCCATGGAGTATTTTACAATAGATTCCCTTGAGATTTATGAAGGAAAATGAACCAAGCCAACCCGGCTTTGAAGTTTGGTAATGGATTTCTCAGATGCATTTTTGGGGCTGAGGAACATCTCTGGTGTCTGTAGTCTTGGGAAAAAAAAAAAGAACTCTGCCAAATAATGGCTTTTACATTAACCCCCTTACTCAGAATAATATATATGGCCAATAAATGCAGGGGTCAAGAAGGTACATTGGTACATGGGAAATCTGGCTTAATTAGAAGTAGAATTAATGGAAATGATAATAAAGTCAACATTGGACCTGAGGGTAGAATTTTGAGGAACAAAAATGCAAACTTCACATTCTCAGCGAATCTAAAGAAATGTATGTTTTATACACATTGTCTGGCTGTTAGATTGGGAAAGATTGATAAGATTAGATGCACTCTTAAGCTTTTTCATGTTTATCATGATGTATCCTACAAATGTAAAACAGAAATGGTCGGAAATTGAAGTGTCTACCTTTCGGTGCACAAAAGTGTATGAATTTAAAGAAAACTGCTGATCACCGGCGAACCTTGTGAAAATCTCCAGTATGGCCCCAATGAACTAGAAGTCATTTTTTTTTTCATTATGACTAAATTCGTCACTCTACACAAATACGGGCATAGAATTTATTTTAAATTAACTACATTATTTACAAAATACGTACACGATTTTTTAAACAAGCCGTAAGAATAACTTTGTCATTAAAGTCCTCGGTATACCATACAGAAACAGTAAGAAAAGATGTACGAAAGCAAAACCGTCTTCGCAAGATTACAAGCGTGCATACTCTGTGATTTTGATTGTCGAGTGCTCCAGTGCACCAGGTGGCACTGTTTCAGTTTCCATGACAAGAAGAAGCAGATTTCTTGAAAGTCATCTTTGTAAGCATGACTTTTGGGTACACCTGATTTGCAACGACTTATTACAGGCATGGTTGGTATGTGATATTTATATTTTTATGTGCAATCCAGCTAAATGATGTCTCAACAAGTATACAACTAGTATACGGAGGCCTTATCTTCTTCACTAAATGATACACATATCAGAGAAACCTGCACTGTGTACACTGCAAACAAAACAACAAACAACAATAAACAGTGGCATGTTATCAAAACAATATATACTGACTATGTAGACTGATCTACAATCCACTGAGTCTTATCATTCTTTTACAAAAAAAAGTGCAGGGCAGTTTTCTAGTTATGATCTATATATCATCTCCTACAGTAATTAATAGGCAAATATGACATCATAAGTCACTTGATGGCCCTTGTCCCAGGCGTAAATCATGCGGTCTTTTGGGTTATAGTCAATCTGTGTGGTGTAAGTGTAGTTGTTAATGAAAGGCAGCCGCGGCACCATCTGAGTGTGTGTGTGCGTGTCGAAAGCATAGCTAATGGTGGCATTTATGCGCTCATAGCTGTCCACAGCATACAGGACACCACAGATGACAAAACTGTTCCCGTGGCTGTTCCTCCTTAGGCCCGTTCTCCATGTGCTCTCTTTCTGCAGATCAAAGGGATTGAGCTTGTTAAGGATGATCACTTCCTGGTGAAAGCCTTCTTCATCTAGAGCTGGATAAACCAGCCACAGGCCACTCTCATCTACAGCAAAGTCCACGTCTGAGTGCCCTCTAAAGCTCCAGGGTGCCTCCTCATCCTCATGCTCAAACATGGCATCATGCAGCGTGGTCCAAGCCGCCACGTAACGCAGACGCAGGTCGTATTTGATGATGTCATGGGAAAACGCCCGGTTGTAGTAAAAGGCACCATTGTAGACCACGTGACCTGTGCCGATCCAGTTGTAGGGGAGTTTATAGCTGTTGCTGTGCCGTCCTGTGTGGAGATGAGAAATGCTAATATTACTACCCAATTTAACCAAGATGAAACAATACATATCAATATTAGTGCTTTTATATTATGAACAATTTCATAGCATATCAGTGCCTACAATGTATCCAGTATTTACTGAAGCCAATAACACACTCATTGAGTTATTCTATATATTTATTTGTTGTTACCAGGCAATCAAATTCAAATAACGATTCATACTTTGGACTGTTATTACTGTTATTCTGTTCATTAAATTAGGTTTGTGTGTACATTTAAAATCAGGGTGGACAGACTGGGAAATACTTTACAAATGATTGTACATATATCATAGACCACAAGAGAATTTGTTTTGGCTTTATAATTTTGCTCTCTCCCAGAATTCAACACATTTAAATGAATCAAGGACAGTCTGCTATTCACAGGGGACAATCTGGAGATAAATTGGTCAGTAATATGAATTAAATTATAATACTTATTTGGTGATTCACCACCCCATGAGTTAACTAAGCTAACTAAAACAAACTAAAAGCTACTTTATAAAATTACATGCACAACGCAGTGCTTGTGCATTACTAATAGAGTAGAGGTAATGTTTCACATGATCAAACTTCTATATGATGTTCAAAACTCAATATGGAATACAGTATTTCTGTGAGTATAATAATCACCTTGTTTGAATGTATCCATATCACGGAATTCCAGAAGGTTGCTGCCATAGTAGTAGTTTGTGACATAAATGACATTGCCATTGCCTTTTGGGTCCTTCATCCAGGCGCCTTCATTGCGGCCATAAGCATTGTGAGTCACAGGTTCAGCTATGGTAGCCAATGTGTCCTTGCAGATACCTACAGATGATGACACAAAATAATATCATTATGCTTATATATATTCTATTAAAGATGCTTCTTAAAGATTCTAAGATTTTTTTTTATTTTGGCAGAGCACAGTTTCCAAGTTGTTTGGCTTTAATCATTAATAGTGAACATAATTCCCCACTTATATCGTCTCATCTGTTTAATAGTACAACTTTCACCGTATTACAAAATATCACTTAGTATTGGATATTGGTATTGGGGCATATTTTACGAGCAAAAGTACAAGAAAATTAGCAAGTTATCGGGCCAATAGCAGAATCATTTAAAACTCCCCCTTACCAGAATTCTTTGGCGAGTCTGTATTGACTTTAGGTTCTTCGTCCCAGCTGAGTCGAGATTTCACTGTGTGTTTTCTTCCTGCAGATGTAGAGTTTTGCTCTGGTTTTGGAGCTTTGGGAAAAGCAGAGGTGGTTGTTGATCTGTTGGAGGTTGCTGACTGTGTGGTGCTGGTTGGTCTGGTGGTGGTGGTGGGGGTGGTGATGGTCGTTAAGGAATGTGGCGTTGTCGTGCTGGTTGTAATCATTCTTTCAGTTTCCCAAGACTTCTGTTCAGGCAGTTTCGTGATGGTAAGTACATCTGTGGTGGTTTCTCTGTTCAGTTTTGGTGCCATAGTGCCTGTAGTGTGAGGGCCTGAGTATTGCATGTCCTGTTGTTTGGGGATCTGGTCCTCTGGTTCTATTAGTAAATCTACTGAACCGTCCCCGCTCAGCACATCATCTGTTCCTGCTGTGGAAGATTAACAGTTGTGGGTGGAGGAGCTTAATAAAAATGTCTATGAAGGCTTTCAATCATCCAGTGTTCAAAAGGGAGATAAATGGAAAAGAAATGAAAGCTAGGATAAATCACAAAGTGGTCAATATACTAGATTTTTCATATTTATAAATGAGCTTTTTCAATGTATAAAATAACAACTTATTTCTGCTATAATGTGCTATTAGAATTTAAAAATGGTGCCGTTTATAGAAGAGCAACAAAGAGGAACATGGTTAAAAGTATTGTAGTAAACAAAAGTGCTTTTTTCAAAAAGGAAAAATGTGTTGAGTGTTTTTATTGCTGTAATTCATTCGTCTAGACTACACAAGAACATATAAGCTGTTCATAGGTCTTGAGTGCAAGTGGCTTAAATGAGCTTTCTTTGCATTCACAGTGGTAATTTAAATTCACTTATGTTTAATGTCTTCTATTTTAATCAGATCCATCCATAGATTTATTCTGTGACTCCTTCCATAGGTTACAGTCAGTCAGTGCAGGCTAGTTTTGAGATTGTGGTCACGAATGAGGAACAGATGCAATAAAAAACATTATGTGTACATATGTGCATGACAGTTTTCAATGCTACAGTAATGATAAAAAAAGTCATCAGTAATTTTTACAAATTCATGCAAAGCAGAATACGCATTAGCAGTCATGCTAGAAATGACACAAAAACACATAAGGCCTGTCTTAATTAAGCTTTAGGCATTGTCTTCTTTACAAGTCAGTATTAACTTCAAACTATGTAAACCAAACTCACCTTGCTGATCTCCGTCATCGTCCTCTTCAGTATCAGCTTTATAGAAAGTCATGCTTCTTATGTTCATCCCATTTGGCCCCATTTTGCCCTTCACTAATTTCTGCATGTCTGTATGTTCAACATGACTTCTCTTGAGTAGCCTGCTGGAGTCCTGGCCTCCAACAAACTTCTCCTCATACTTCTTCTGTTTGGTAAAATGTATACAATAGGCATTAAACACAGCATCAATCTGTCGGTCTCTGCATAATGATTCAAATATCCTTATCTTGAATTGGGTGCAACCTAATATGGAATTATTAAAATAAAAACAGAATTAGAAATGTGTCAGTATTGTCAGCATGATTTCTTTCACTATTTTGTTTCCCAAATATAACTAAACTAGTAGCCATATTCAAACCCTTAACAGGCTAACACTGAATGAATGAGAGCACATGTGTTGGCTGATTGAGTACATTGTGGGTAAGGGAGGAAAGCTGTGCATTAAATTATTCTGCCAAACTGGTCTTTTAATAATAACATTCGTTGTGAAATAAGGATGAATTTGTGGCCTGGGTTATTGCTCGGAACAGGCTTTGGGGAAGCTATCTTTGATCTAATTATACTCTACTACAGTCCACCAGGCTGACACAGCAAGTCCAGCTAATACTTTCCACAGGGCTGGAGCTTATGTGATGCTAACACATGCTAACAACTGTATCCTTTCAGTCTGTGTGTGTAATTACAAGTTTTACTGTGCGTCCAGACTTTGGCTTAGGTACACTTTATGTTTGGTGGTGCTGACTTACTTAACTCCCTCTCCATATGTGTGCGTGTGTGCGTGTGTGCGTGTGTGTGTGTGTGTGTGTGTGTAGATAAAAGTCTCCTGAGATGTTTAGGATTTAGTGGTTATGGGTGAAGATTGCAAATGGGTTAATTTTCTGAATGACATATTTAGTGAGTTTATAGCAATCAGCAATTAAATATACATTCTCAGAGAAAAAAAGCTATTCATTTTCCTGGTTACATGGTGATCTCATCATTTGTACATTGTACATTTGAGTACACCAATTCAGCAACCATTTTCGTATATCTTCTCAAGGGAAGACTTTAATTTGAAATTAATCCTGGTTTAGTCAATGTGCAGCTTGTATAGCAGTATAGATTTACTGTCCTCTGAAAATAACTAAACATACAGCCATTATTGTCAAAATAACTGTCAAAAAAGTGAGTACACTCTAAGTGAACATGTCTGTGTCCAAAGTGTCAATATTTTGTGTCAGCACCATTCTTATCTAGCACGGCCTTAATCCTTCTGGGCATAGAATTCACCAGAGCTACTGTACAAATGTTGTTTCTGGGATCCTGACATCAGGAGCTGCTGGATGTTAGACACATGGCACTACTCCACCTTCCACTTGAGGATGCCCCTCTAGGTGCTCAATAGGTCTGGAGACATACTTAGCCACTCAGCAAGGCAGTGGTCATCTTGGTGATGTGTTTGAGGTCGTTATTATGTTGGAAAACTGCTGTTTGGCCCAGTTTCTGAAGGGAGGGCATCATGTTCTACTTCAGAATGTCACAGTACATGTTGGAATCTATGTTTCCCTCAATGAACTACAGCTCTCAGTACCAGCAGCACTCATGCAGCCCCAGACCATGATTCTACCACCGTCATGCTTAAAACAATTTTCTTGGTACTCCTCACCAGGGTGTCGCCACACATGCTGGACACCATCTGAGCCAAACAGGTTTATCTTAGTCTCATCAGAGAAACAGGACATGGTTCCATTATTTCATGCTTTTGGACAGGTTGTCTACAGCAAACTGTTTGCAGGCTTTCTTGTGAGCCAGCTTCAGAAGAGGCTTCCTTCTGGGATGTCGGTCATGCAAACTGACTTGTTGCAGTGTGCGCCGTACGGCCTGAGCACTGACAAGTGGACCTTCCGCTCCTGCAACCTCTAAATCATGCTGCTGCACTCATGTGTCTGTTTTTCGGAGCCAGCTTCTGCACCTGAAGCACAGCACAAGGACTCAACTCCTTTGATGGACCCTTGTGAGGTCTGTTCCGAGTGGAACCTGTCTTAGAAAACCTCTGTATGAACCTGGCCACTGTACTGTAACTCAGTTTCAGGGTGTTACCGATCTTGTTATAGCCTCGGTTATCTTTGTGAAGAGCAACAATTCTAATTTTCAAATCTTCAGAGAGTTCTTTGCCATGAGGTGCCATGTTGAACATCCTGTGGCTAGTTTGAAATAACTGTACTCAAAGCACCAGATTTTAACTGCTCTAATAGAAGATACACAAATTTGTATGGTCATGTCTAAGCAAACAAAAACATAAACATAAACAAAGCGACATACAGCTGTTATCACTTGGGGTGTATTCACTTTTCTTGCCAGCTATTTAGAAATTAATTTCTGTTTGTTGAGTTATTTACAAAGGACAGTAAATATATACTGCTATAGAAGTTGCACATTGACCAATATTGTCCCTACAGAAGATAAACTTAAATGGTTGCTGAAATGTAAGGGGTGTACTCACTTTTGTGAGATAGATAGATAGATAGATAGATAGATAGATAGATAGATAGATAGA
>JAAIIK010000060.1:2284533-2305131 GCA_014706435.1 Silurus glanis | reverse complement strand
AAGGTCGCAAAGTTCAAGGGGGCCGAATACTTTCGCAAGGCACTGTACGTCTGAAACATAAAGAATTTAATGCAACAGTGAAATATTGTTAGAAATAATCAGTAATGATATTTATACTACTTTCTTCTTTATTGCAATGAATCAGCCTTGTGAGCACCTGAGGTCATCTAATGTCATTTTGATATTCATATACACAGGTGTACAGTGTAACACCAGAAGTTTAAGATTATATTTGGGGTGTAAATAATCATCACAACCTTCACCACATGTCTCTGGCTGTGTGTTTGATCTCCCTGTCTAAGTGCTCAGGCCCATGTGGAGAAGGCCGCATGATGCGTTACGTGGTGTGTAAAAGCGGGAATGGGAAGGTGATCTCAGATGGTCACTGTGATCGGGAGCTGAAGCCCCTCGCCGTACAGCCGTGTGGAGCCTCAGACTGCTCCTCACACTGGGTGGAGCAGGAGTGGGAACAGGTAAATCAATATTACTGATTAATATGCTGTACATTTAGGATATGCATGATTGCTCATTGCAATGTTCCGCATATTATTTGCGTAATTATGATTTATTACAGTGCAAACCCCACCACAATCTCCCACTTGCACATATCTGTGTATTCTGCGTGTCACCCTGACTGTACATTTTGTGCAAAATTTTGATTTTATTTATTTTTTTAATACTGTTGTACTTAGAAGCTTCTGACACCATGTGTGTGAGTGTGAGCACGCTTAGCAAAAAAACCCTTTCTGATTTTGAGGACCACAATATATTCTGACGTTATAGTACTACATCCTCATTTAGTGAATGTGAATAAACTTTGGTAAAGTTTTGTAGTTAAGAACCGGTAAAGTATCGTAAAATTCTATAATTCCATAACATTCTATAACGTTGGAGATGCGTCAGGTTGACACCATCGTAACTTGAAAAGTCGAGACATGGCCTGGCCTACCAGTAATCAATAAAGACTCAGTAGAATGGTGATCAGTATGGGGTAGTTCATTGTCATTTGTCAATAATTTAACAAATGACAGTATATAACTTTGCAAAACATAGCAATTTACATTATCTTAATGTATAAACTTTACAGTGTATATATATATATATGATTGTGACAGTGGACACGTGCACGAGTGCTGTTTCGCTAGTTGAGGGCGGAGCTAGACGAGCTCTATTTCAGTGTCCTAAGGGGAGAGAGAAAGAGTTAAAACTAGGCTTAGAAACACCAAAAACAGAAAAAAATATGTGCTATAACACGAGGTCTGTCTGTCTGTCTGTCTGTCTGTCTGTCTGTCTGTCTATCTATCTATCTATCTATCTATCTCTCTCTCTCTCTCTCTCTCTCTCTCTCTCTCTCTCTCTATCTATCTATCTATCTATCTATCTATCAGTGTAACGCGACATGTGGACGCGGGGTAAAGAGCAGGCAGGTGCTGTGTGCCGGGCTCGAAGCAGGTGTGTTTAAAGAGTTTCCTGATCACGTGTGTGCTCATTCACCCAAACCTGATGAGAAAGCTGCATGCTTCGAGAGGCCTTGCTTGAAATGGTTCACCACCTCCTGGTCTCAGGTAAATACACCTACCACACACCATTATGCTGTTCAACACTAACAAGTTCATGCTTTTTTTTTTCTTTTCTTAAACAGTACCTTATATTATGAGCATGCTCTTCAAACTGAACTGTCAAGCACAGACTTACAGCAGCTCTTGAGTTAATTCAGCAGGGATGTATTAGTAATATTATTTTATAAGAATAACATATGCATGCATTTCCTACTCACAGTGATGAAAGGAGCCTTCACTGACACTTATCACCCTATTTTGCTGCATCTGGACACTTTTTGGATGGTTTGTGATGCATGATATATCGAAATATCACACATGCCTTTCACGATATATTGCACAGTCTTGCTATAAAATTAATGATTTTGTAAAAAGAGTAAAAGTTTTGGGGCATAGCAGAAAAATGATTTGGGGTGTGTAGGGTGTCAAATCCATGCAAGTGTGCGCATAAGTAAAGCTTTCACATATTTAAAACACTGCTGTGCAAAATATCTACTGATATTACTGAAATCAGGATCAGTATCTCATCTATTAACTATTGCTTTTGCTCACCTGGATACTTTTTTCTTTTCACCCAGCTGTGGCTGGGCACAACTGACTCGACTCTAACCTCACATATCATTGGCTTACTTCTTTTTTCCTACAACGTGTTTGCCGATTGTCTCCCTGCTTCTGAAAGCATTGATATAAAAAAAAAAAAAAAGTCACAATGATTCATTACATTATTTCCGGGTGCACAAGCCGACACAGCTGTCAAGGACGCTTGAAGCAAAGCATCATGAATATGCACAATGTGCTGTTAGGATTTTGAAGTACAGGATGATACTGCAAGTGTTGCCCAAAAATCTCCTTCCTGCTTTGTGACACTAATATGCTTTAACTCAGACATTGCTTAAGCACGATTTGACCAAAGAGAAATGTACAAGAATAAGTTGAGATTTTTGGTCAGTGGTCATATTAAACGTCAAGGGCTCATGATCCACCGCGACTCTAAGATGCAGCGCCTTCATAATCTGAATACATGTATTTATAATACTATCTTATGGGCAGTATTTACTAATTCTTTTAGAAACATATATTAAACAAAGAGACCAACAAGAGCTGATACCTGAGCCGTATTCAGGCAGGATTAGTTCTACATGAACTGCCAATCCAGAAGGAAATGACATCACTACAGTATATCTGGAGCGTTATTCTCTCCAGCCCCAAAAATATTTCAGCCACAAACTAACATGCAATTTTACAGTGAACTAAGGGCTGGTCGCGTCTCTCTCTCTCTCTCTCTCTCTCTCTCTCTGTGTGTGTGTGTGTGTGTTACAGTGCACTAAGACATGCGGGAGCGGAGTGAGAGTAAGAGAGGTGAGGTGTTATCAGGGGGAGGAGATCGGCCAAAGCTGTGACTCCACACTAAAACCTCAGGCCAGACAGAGCTGTGAGGTACAGCCTTGTCCTACTGAGGCACCAGGTAACACAAACAACCAATAACAATACACACATTCCACAGTGGCACAACATTACAATGTATGGGAGCACACACAATACATACTACAAAAACCAAACCAAAAAATGACTTAGAGCAACATAAATGTTCACGTTCAAGAATGTGGGCTTCATATACAGTACGCTTTATCTGATATTAAATAACTTGCAGCTTGTGTTTTTTTTTTCATGGAATCCAATGGGATCTCTTGTATTTCCGGTGTATAGATACAATGGTTTAATATGTTTTGGAGTGTATAATGTTGTGGATTATGCTCACTTTACATACAAGTGCAAGTACCCAGCCGTCTTTAAAGACTTTTACAGTACATCTAAACCATTTAATCAAAATGCATTTGAAAAATGGCTACCGTATTTTCCGGACTATAAGCCGCTACTTTTTTCCCACGCTTTGAACCCCGCGGCTTAAACAATGAAGCGGCTAATTTATGGATTTTTCCTGGGTTTTTCCCGGTTTCACAAACTTCAAGCCAAAAAACTGAGACCCATAACATTAGACCAATGAAATTGCGGAACGGGTTCAGGTGAACCAATGAAACTCTTTATATTAAATCAGAGGCGCTCCCACTGAATCGGGCCGCACCACAACATAAATATGGATGCGGTTCCTCTGACGTTTGACCTGCCGCTCACTCGGACTGTCTACAGGAAATGCGTATCATTCGTCACGCTGAAAACAACCGGGCATGAAAAAACGCACTTCACCTGTGTTCTGAGCTGCACGGCATCGGGAGAAAAGCTTCACCGATGGTGATTTTTAAACACACGACGATGCCAAAAGATAAACTCTTGATAAACTCTAAATTGTTGTGAAAGGAAGGAGGAAGACAGTGAACAATGACTTTCTTGGTAGGCTACTGTTTAGATACAAGCCGTGTAACAGACACTGTCTTTTGTTAAAGCCTGTGTAAAGTTCATTAGTTTCAATGTAGACACCTGCGGCTTATAGACAGGTGCGGCGTATTTATGTTCAAAATAAAAATCTTTGTAAAATTCAGTGGGTGCGGCTTATATTTGGGTGCGCTTAATAGTCCGGAAATTACGGTACATTAAAAGCAGAGCATCATGAAGGATAAAACCCAAAACCATGATATAGTACTAAACCAGTCACTTTATAACTATAGCACAATCTCATACAGTGTATCCCTACACTTTATATAGATTAGAGAGTGCTTTAATCATATACTGTATTTATATGTATATTATTGGTCCATTTACACACTAAAATATGTTTCAATGTTTTTACCTTTGTCTCTCATCCAGCGGAAGATGTTTGTGAGGACAAAGTTACGGCAAACTGTGCACTGGTGCTGAAAGTAAAGCTCTGCACACACTGGTACTACAGGAAGGCCTGCTGTCACTCCTGCAAGACCAAAGGTCACTAAAGAGCTGCTGAACCCTAACTGGGCCATTCCACTCGATGTGAAGAACCCCAAATGTACATATATATACACACACACAGAAACCTGAATCTGACCGCTCATTTAAGACCCTACTATCCCCCCCAAACATTTTATGCAGAACAGGGCACCCCAACTGGTTACCTACAGTGTAACCTATTACCTACAAATGCTTTACTCTATAGCTCTAACCTAATTAAAATTGATGCAGCTCTAATAGCTATTCCGATTGGTCCCTTGAAGGATTCCAATCCACAAGCTACACTGACCCATTTTGCTTCAAAATTAATTCAACTCTAGTCACCCAGAAAAAACACTAAAATGTAGTGTATTACAATAGTAATGACTGGTGACTGTGTTCATACTAATCCTGTTTTTAAGATATCCTTTTTTAAATCTTTACCTCAAGATATTTTCGTATGTTCTGCTCAAAATCTAACACTGTAAATCCTAAAATACAGCATTTACCTGCTACATTACACCTCTACAAGCTAAACCTTACGCAAAAATATTTAAAAACAGCGTACACAACCCCCGAAACTGGCCCTAGCCTGATCCCCTTAGCATAATAATAAAGACGAGGCATGAGACAGGCCATGACATTTCTCATGCTCTTAGATCCTGCAGTCGCACCACAAAGGTGAGCTAATTGCAGTGCTCCAGTCCTATAAATTGTTAGGTTTTATATATCAATAAGGTCTTCTGGATCGCTTGGGGCTCAACAAAATGTACCAAACTCAGACAACCTAGCTAATTTCCTACAAGGATAATCAACAAGCTAGTGTCTAACCTGTCTCCAGACTGCACCTGTAATGATACCCTTATACTATCCACTGATCTGTTGCTTATGAAGTACATCAAATCGGTACCTCTAATCACTTATACCTAAATCCTAAACTGAAACTGAACACTTTTCCATCCTGAACCTAACCAGTTCTATTAAATTGTCTTATACTCGGCACACTGAACCCCAACACTACACTTTAAGCTGTATCTCTAATCTGTATACATATGGTGCTATACTTCGTGGGGATGTTCTTGTCAGACCCCTCAGGCAGCTCCCCTCACTGCACAGGCTGTTCCTGATCCACAGAGACGCTGTTTTATTACCGAGTGTACGGAACATGCCACTCTCTTGTACTGTAACACTGATTCACTGACACACTTTTCATATTTGTATAAAGTTTCTTGTTTTTACGCTGAAAGTGTTTATGGTGACCTGGAATGGAGGTAAAATGGAAAAAAAAAGAAATAAAGTGATTATTGTTTAGCTTTGGTGCAATCCTGTTTATTTTTCTTATTTATTTATTTATTTTTTTTTAGATTGAATAGGGTTCATTTTGTAAATGGCAGTTTCAAGGCACATTTCACAATGACTAGTTTCCTACTGTAGCAATACAGGAAATGGGTTGTAATACAAAATAATCAGACTTCCACATTGGAAACTGTGGAACTGAGGAAGTTAGGTTACAAGCATAATACAGCCAGTTTACAAAATATATATAATAGCAGGTATTAAAATGCTGGGGAACTGATAACTTTTTCCCCCTCATTTATATATATATAAAAAAAAAACCTTGCATGGAACCACACATTTACTTACTGTGTACTTATTCAGTTCAATTCAGTTTTATGTGAATAGTGCTTTGAACAATGCACATTGTCCCATAGCAACTTTACCTGGATGAAGAGGTTATAACGAGGTTATAATGAGCAAGTCAGTGGTGACTGTGGCAAGGAAAAGCTCTGTGAGATGGTTGAGAGGAACCAGATTCATTACACCTAATGTCCATTCATTATAGTTTTACCATTTTTATACTTATTAGATGGAGATCAGCACTGACTAACTCGGGTAAAGATGGTGTTAAAATTATTCCGATTGAATATATATTTAAAAAAATACATATATATTTAATATTTAATTAGATTTAATTCTGTAGTGATTATGTGCCAATACTTTTACATAAAAGTCTGAAAACTGGAAACCTTGATGTCTTTACACAGGCATAACATTGACATTATAACATTATGACCTGTGAAGTGAATAACACTGATTATCTTTTCATCATGGTACCTGTGGGTGTGATATATTAGGCAGCAAGTGAACATTTTGTCCTCAAAGTTGATGTGGTCAAGTGTAAGGATTTGAAACTTTGTCAAGAGTCAAACTGATGCACGTGGTGAGTGAAGGCTGGTCCGTGTGTTCCGATCCAACAGACGAGCTCATGTAGCTCACATTGCTGAAGAAGTTAATGCTCAACGGGTCAGGACTGTTTTGATAGCAAAAGGGAGACCAACACAATATTAGGCAGGTGGTCATAATGGCAACAGATTGAACAGTTAAGGTTTTAAAGGCTGACTAGAAGAACGTAACTGTGCCCGAGTGGCAGTTTTATAAAGGTTTTGAATCTAGTGTTGATCCTTAAACCTGGAACTGTCCATACAATCCCATTCAATTCAAGCAAACCTTAAAAGATGCATTTCACTGTTTAAATGCTATGGATGTATTAAATATCCATATCATATTACACAAGTACCAGACTGGATGAAAACAACAGAAACAGCACAAAAGTGAATAAAAGCCAAAGAACCACCCACATGAACCTTAAACCCAGTGAATAGGGAAATATTCCCACCCCTAGTCAGATATTTTCTGGTACCACCATCATGACAGGACAGAAACTTCACAACCTTCTGGGGATCAAGGATTGCTGAAGGTAAGGTTTATCTCAGGAGTTTCTCTGGATTTACCTGTGCTTTATATTGTACTTGCACTGGTAAATAAAAAATAAGCAACAAAAAAGAAATCTGGTTTAAATAAATGCATTAATTGACTTTAAATACACAAGTAATAGGTAATATTAAAATCATAATTCCATATTTTCTTCAAGGCGTTCCTGTAGAAGAACGTTATGCTCCAAACCAACTGAACTGGAGTGATTAGAATGATTTATTATTATTATTATTATTATTATTATTATTATTATGTTGCTATTTCTATTAATGTATTGAATACATAAAAATATATACTACACTGTCTATACAATAACAATAATACATTGTTAAATAAACTGTGATCTTATGAGCAACATGGGGATGTATTCTTTCCTCTTTTCCTTTCCTCAGATGCGTCTCTTTTTTTTAGTGCTCTTTGAAATGTACACACTGAGCTCTGTGCATGCCTACCCTGATGGATCAGTAGCATCAGCGTGTAACACTATGCTGCCGAATCACCCGAGCTTTGAGCCTCAGACCACCACAGCGCCGTACAGAGTCACAGTGAACCGTGTGGCCTGCAGACCTGGAGACATGATCACAGGTCATACAGGATTCTTGATTATTATATCAATATGAAATATAAATTAGATATTTCTAGAAAATCTGGAAAGAAATCAAACAAAAGAGAAATCGCATGTATTTGCAGGTTCAGAGGACAGAAACGGTCTGCTACAGAACACGCTTAGCAGCAGTGTGCTCTTTTTCACACGTCTAATTAAGACAGAGATCATGTTCAAAATATTGTAGATATTGATATTTACATGTAGACAGATGTCAAGAAAGACCTGAAATTGCAAGTCAATAAGAAAGCATGATGGAACAGAATCCACATTATTTACTGAATATTATGCACTTTGAAACCATTTGTAGTTACATGTAATACTGTGGAACATCACTTACACTTTAGAAGCTATAAGGAGCTGTTCCCTCGCTAGATTCTCCTTGAAGCAGAATAAATGCAGCTTCTATATTCCTAAAAAGAAACCAGACTGTGCAAACTCGACTGTCTGGAAGATATCAGAAAACTTCCTGTTACCAATGCTGACAGTGTAGATTTCTTTCAAATGTTTTCTAATGATCGAACATAAAACCTCACCACTCTTACGATTACATATATTCCTTTGTCCACCATGTCCCGTTGAATGAGTGGCTACTCCAGAAATAATAGCATATTAGACCAAGCACATTAATTTAACCCCTTTATTTTAGCTGGAATTATTGTTAAAGCTACTGAAATATCATCTTCTGGTGAACCAGAATTGAGATTTCAGTTATGTGGTCAATAATACAGGATAACATAATATACAGAGCTAAATGTGAATGTGTCTTTACCCACTAGTGACTTTGGAGACAGTGGACAGCATAAAATTTGAGGGCTTCATGCTGCAAGCTCTGCCAACATCAGGAAAAGGTGCCAAGGGTTCATTCATGGCAGGAGACGCACGTCTGGTCCGACTGCACAACTGTTTCAACATTGAAGTTGCGTACAATTTTCACATTCACAGTGCTCATCATTGAATTACATGCTCTTACACTAAATTGGCAAAAGTTCACAGGTCATAAATATGGGGATGTGCTTTTTTCCCCAAGTTTAGTCCCAATTTGTTATAATAATTCCCTCTATGCTTCTGAAAAAAATGTACCACATGTGTGTTCATCAGCCACAAGAGTGTTAGGAAAGTCAGGTACTGATGATGATCTTGGGTGAGGAGGCCTGAGGTGCAGTTCAGATCAGAGCTCTTTACAGGCCACTCAAAATAACGGTTCCAACAGATCTACTCTAACCCTAATCTTTCCTAATTTAATCCACCATACTCTGATATTATTTAAACAATATAATTTTAAAACAATCAAATCGTTCCCAAACAATTCCTAATCTAATTATTACTTATTACTATCTACTCTAAGTAAATTTAAATCAGTTTTAGCCTATTGGACTTTTATGCTCTTTCCATGTGGAAGAGTTTTATTACAGAAACATGAACAAATCTAATGATTCAGTTTTTTTCTGGTCCCCAGAAATCGACAATCAGCCATTCTGGACCAAATGAAATAAACCGAATTGAGGTCATGTGGGTTGCACCGCCATCACCTGCTCCAAGCAATATTACATTCTGGTACTAGAGCTTTTGCATGCATTCACAAGTGTTTTTTTTTCCCTTTTTCTTTACCTGATGAGTGCTGCAGTGTTTTATTTGACCTGATCAGCTCACAGAATGAGGCTTTGTTTTGCAGTGCAACTATTGTGAGGAACTATGCTGAGTTCTGGACCATGGTGAAGAGCCCCCCTATCCTGCTGTCCAAAAGTCCTACATTGACTGTGAACTGTCTGGTAAATACAGGGAAAATGTAATGTAATGTAAAAGTAATTACTTTTGCTGCTATGTCCATTTTCATTCCCAACACACTTTCATTTGTTACAATCCAGATGATGCTGTTCAACATCCTGATTGCACTTGGGCTCTTCAGATCCTCATCTTTAACTCTACTCTGATCTCTGGTAATGGAAGCCACTGCAAATATTATGAAGATTTGAATCGGAGTAAAAATGATAAAGTAAATATTTCACTGTGTATAGAGATTAGAAAATGTGGATGCTTTGTAGTCGTGCAACAAACCCATTTGAAATCTGGAAACCGGCAAACGTATAATAAAAAATGTTTTCACCAGTTTTTCTGCTAATAAAAGTTTTTGAAAGTTATTCTTTGGAAAAACCTGATGTGAAACTTTATAACTGTAGACCAGCTTGGTGCCTGCTGCATTGTTGCATATAGTCAAGTCAAGTCAAGTTTATTTGTATAGCGCTTTTCACAACAGACATTGTCTCAAAGCAGCTTTAGAGAAATCAACAGTTAAGGTCAATGGTGTGCATTTATTCCTGATGAGCAGCCATGGCGACTGTGGCAAGGAAAAACTCCCTTAGATGTTATGAGGAAGAAACCTTGAGAGGAACCAGACTCAAAAGGGGAGCCCATCCTCATTTGGGTGACATCAAGAGTTTGATCATAAATCTTTCAACAATACAGAACACTGGAGAGAGAGAACTAACAAGCACTGGAGTATAAGATTATAAGTAATGTTCTTTCTACAGTCTTATACAGTCTTTATGGTTATAAAACTAAAAATATAGACGTCAGTTCAACAGACAAAACGGTAAAAAGAGTTATTAACTACGTGAAATTTCTTCACCGTTCGATTTCAAGAAGTTTTACAACAAAATAATCAACTCGGCTTATAATCAGATTCCGCAAAGGTCAGAAAAACAAAGGAAGTGTGTTCATACAATGTAGAGATGACAGGAAAGATAATAAAATATATATATATATATTTATAAAACCCAACTGATTGAAGACCAGTGAACAATATGTGAATATTTATTGAGGATTTAATACTGAAAACACTGGTATTCAGAGCTTTTAAACTCTATTTACATGTTGCACATGTTTCATTCGAATAAAACAGAGGCGTGTCTCAAGTGAGCGAATTTTCTTGACGTTAGTTAAGTGCATTTGTCGTTCGTTATATCAATTTAAACTCCAAATAGAATCAAGTCCAGGCCTGTGGATGACCATATGATATAACCACTAAAATGTCACACTGAAACTGATAGTATAGTCTTGCATGCTGTGAATGGTGAGGTCTGTGTTTTAATACCACACTAGACTTTTTTAATCTTCCCACTCCAATGTAAGTCATTACAGAAAATACAGAACATTTTTATTTTATCAGTTATGTTTGCTGAATAAAGGAAGCAGCCAAGGAAATGCTAGCACACACTCTGGCACTCTTAGACAGGGATTTATTACTTTTACTTATTCTCACAATGGTGTAAACCTAACCCAGAACACCCAACCTAACCCAATGAAAAGCCTCAAATTCTCGAATTTCTTTACAAATATGAGACAAAAACACAACAGCAGTTTACAGACTACATAAACACATCGCAATACGCTAGCTGCTAGCACACAGTGACACAGTTACAGACACAGCAGCAGGACCTACAGGCTTCAATTTAATCTCATTACTGAGAGAGTTACTTTAATTCTGTATTAAAGAGACTCTAGTTTTCGAGGGATGTTGTGTTATATGGAAATACATGATGGAGGTTGAATTGAGGATCGGACACTGTGAGAAATACCGTCAGAGCGCGCTGAGGGTCATGTTCGTACCGCACAGTGCACATTCACAGTCGTGTAACGTTTCTACTGGCTCCAGAAAGCTAAAAATATTCTGGAAGACTTGAACCTTTAAAAAGCCTCTAAAAGGTTAAAGGTCATGAAGGACCTCCAGAACAGTGGCAATGGACCAGGCCTGGGTCTCGCAGCTGAATGAGCAGTACTGACCGTTTTCGTTCGTCAGCTCTGGCAGACCCCTCCATGGGGACCTGAAAACAAAACACAGCATCGTACATTAGGGTTCAGCTACATATTATCTATCAGATTCAATTAAGTAGCCTGAAGGTCTTATTTACCGAAATCAGCAGAAATATTAACATACAGCAGAGCACAACTAATCAATGCTAGACAAAAAAATCTTTCGGCTTCTCCCATTAGGGGTCGCCACAGCGGACCATCCGCATGTTTGATTTGGCACATGTTTTTACACTGGATGCCCTTCCTAACGCAACCTTCCCCATTTATCCGGGCTTGGGACCGGCACTAAGGCTTGTGCAACCCTAATGGCTGGGGTTGGTTCCCTGACCGGGGATCGAACCCGGGCCACAGCGGTGAGAGCGCCGCATCCTAACCACTAGACCACCAGGGAACCTAATGCTAGACAAAAAAAATAAAATAAATAAAAAATAAAAATAAAAAAATGCAGTGGTTGTGTCAGGGTTCCTACACATTTTGATTTTCAAAATTACATACTCTTCCAGACTCACACATGTTTGTAGACAAAAATGCAGTTTTTAAATGTATCCGGATTGGTGTAGGAGTAGCCATTGTTTTTATAAAAAATATTTTCATAAATGATTAATTTTATATATTAGAAAACCGAATTGGGCAATAGAATGGAAGCACAAATATTTCTCCAGACTCAGCGGGAAATCGTTCAAATCAAATTCCATACTTTTTCATAATGCGTAGGAACCCTGTTGTGTTCACTGTATTTACAAGATGATTTCATATGAATCGCTCATATCTGAAAGGAACGTTTTCTGATAACCTCACATTTAACGTATTACAAAATCCAAGACCAATTCCAAGAATGTAAATACAACTGCAATGTTATTGTTGATATACAAAACGAATTCTTTGGCGTTTATTAACACAATTGAGGAAATTAGTATATTTAAAAGTTTTATAACAGCATTATATTGCACATATAAGAGAGTTACCGTATTTTCCGGACTATAACCCTCTACTTTTTCCCCACGCTTTGAACCCCGCGGCTTAAACAACGAAATGGCTAATTTATGGATTTTTCCCGGATTCACAAGCTTCAAGCCAAAAAACTGAGCCCCATAACATTAGACCACTGTCTTTCGTTAAAGCCTGTGTAAAGTTTATTAGTTTCAATGTAGACACCTGCGGCTCATAGACAGGTGCGGCGTATTTATGTTCAAAATAAAAATCTTTGTCAAATTCAGTGGGTGCGGCTTATATTTGGGTGCGCTTAATAGTCCGGAAATTACGGTATATTGTTAGCCTGTAAAGGCTTATTCTCACCATCGGTGTTCTAACAATAGTTTTTCTCACGACTATAACATTCAAAAGGTGCATGCGTCATGTGATAGCGGGTGTACAATGATAACCTTTTATGTAAAGGCACTAAACTGTACATCAGCATAAACAAGAGTTAACAGTGTGTTAGGGTGAATGAATGGTGTGTGAAAAGGAAATATATAAAAAAGGGGGATATCGTTATCATTTTCCCACACCATTGAATGAAAAAATGCTCATTCTGCATTTTTTTTTTTTAAGAGGTCCCCAGTGCCTGTCACAAGATAGTTTTCAGGACAGAGGGGCAAGTTTTAGACTAATTATGTTTTTGACAAGACAGGCCAATGAGTGAGCTAACTAGATTTAAGACAATCCAAAACATTAATAAAAAAAAAAAAAAAAAGGTAGAAAGAAATGATATTTGTTGGCAAATTAAACAAGGATTCTGTAGATAGTGAACTGTTCTAAATGTCTGAAGATGTTTTTAGAACCGAATGACAAAAGAGAATTCGTTTTCAGTTTTGCATATTATTTGTAATTTACTGAAAACCATTTAGATATTTTAGAAGGAAAGCCTTTTAGACGAAATATATAAAAATGTAAGATTCTGTAGATTTTTGCAGAAAAGCCCTTGCACAGGTGACTATGAAAAAACAGCACTCCAGAGCTTTACACGGTTTTCTTTTTTTTAATCTAAGAAACGCAACGTTTTGGCACGGTTACCTTTCCAAATGGACGTAATGGCGAGAGAGAACGTTCTTCACCAGAAACACTGTCTTGTCGTAGGTTTCCTTTCCGAGCTTCTTGGCGAAATATAACTTGGCACGGAGGAAATAACCAACTGGCCAAAGCCATTCCTGAAAAAAAGAGAACAAATATACATACAATGAAATTAAGAATCTGAATCAGGAATCAGTGAAGGAAGATGATGTGAAATTAGCGATCAGGAAGCAGATCTGATTTGTCTCACAGGGCCTTGGTGGTAGTTGAAGCCTTTGGCTAGGTTGTAGTTGTCGTTGTCGAGCGAGTTGTCATAAACGCCACAGTAAACCATGTCACTGTTAAAAAACAAATAATGAATTGGCAGAAAATTATTAATATAAGATTAAAAAAAGGTTACATTTGGGACAGAAAGCAAGTCTTACTCTGGATCAAGTGTCTTCATTCCTAGCGGTCCGAGCAGCTTTTCTTCAGCGATACTCAGAGCCTCCCAGGCTCTCTCCACCGTGAACAGCTCCGGGGCCTAAAGAAAATAATAGACAAAATTTGGGGGTGACAACTAGCTATAAATCAAACAGCCCATTAAAGAACAAATTAGAAAAACGTGAAACAATATAAGTAATCTAAAGCTCAGTTCTTACCACCACCATGGCGATGGTGAAGTTGGGTCTGAGCTGGTAGTCGCACCACGGGCTCGAGGCTCCACAGCTGTCCTTATAAATCCCCCTCTTATGGACCAGCTCAGGATGTTTCTCATTAGGGTCTTTAAAGTCGTGAGACACGTAGAACATTTTCTCAAAATTGTCCTGGATTTTTCTGTTCCACTCTTCATAGGACACAGTGAGCGGTTTACCTAGAGAATGAATAATCAGAATCATCAGAATCATTTACTGATCCCATAGCATCCCCGTTTTATAACGATGCTCCACTTTGCAATAAATGAAATACAATAAATAGTGGGATGTTGGAGTGTGTTGTGTTCTTACCGTCTCTGTCGATGGTCATGGTGCTGTAAGGGAACAGACCCCACTTATGGAGTTCCACCAGCCAGCGTACGGCTGACTTACACAAACCCACGATCTCCACAGCTGAGCCGTCCCTGTTACGGTGACACAAAGGCATGCACTCAAACTTAAGACAGACCACAGAGGGTTTGACGGGTCTTACAGTGGGACCTCCACTCTAACTAGCCAGCATTTACCCACATACATAAAAGCCAATAACTTTTTTTCTTAAGCAAAGTCTTCTGTATACAGTACAGTGGAACCTTGACACTTGTGACCTCGATAGTTCGCGACTATTCATTTGGAACCGGACTAAGAGGAACTCGCGAAAAATCTGATAGTTCACGAGAAGCTGCGAGTGGCTCGAAAGTCTGGAGTAACATTTCAAAACACAGTTTGTACTAATAAAAAACTTATTGTTATTTATAAATTATTGCATTATTCATTTAAAGTAGTAAATAAAATATTTATGACAAGTAATTCACAAATTTTGTTGAGTTTACAGTACAGTACATGTACAATTTCCGTTGAAAAAGGAACCATCAAAAGGAGAGTCAAAACCTTGCGATATTGTGTTACTCGCGAGGGGTCATAGAACGTAACCCCCACGAGTATCGAGGTTGCACTGTATAGTGTTGAGCCACATTTACTTGTTTTTAAAGGTGTACACAAACACATTGAGCTAATGCGCTTTGTTCACATGATGGTTCATTTTTACATTTTTTTTATTATTTATGCTGTTTTCGACATTATCAATAATTTATGTCATGCTGATCAAAATATATTATACTGGTTCTCACCTGAATAGTTTTAAACCCAAACACATCTAGGCATTAGTTTAAAGCATAAGTCGTTAAATGCGAAATGGTTAAAACATCTTTACATTGCTATTGTACCTTTTTTTTATGCAAATGTGGCTTGAATTGATGAATTGTGCAGATTGTGCTTGAATTTGGCTAATACAGGAGAGTGTACGGCACCAGATCAACTAGTTCTCCATGTAAAAGGGTGAATCCTGTCTGGCAATCAATATCCCACATAAAGTACCGTATTTTTCGGACTATAAGCCACTATTTTTTCCCACGCTTTGAAGACTTCAAGCCCCATAACATTAGACCAATGAAATTGCCGAACGGGTTCAGGTGAACCAATGAAACTCTTTATATTAAATCAGATGCGCTCCCACTGAATCGGGCCGCACCACAACATAAATATGGATGCGGTTCCTCTGACGTTTGACCTGCTGCTCACTCGGACTGTCCACAGGAAATGCGAATCATTCGTCACGCTGAAAACAACCGGGCATGAAAAAAAACGCACTTCACCTGTGTTCTGAGCTGCACGGCATCGGGAGAAAAGATTCACCGATGGTGATTTTTAAACGCACGACGATGCCAAAAGAAAAACTCTCGAGAGAAATTGTTGTGAAAGGAAGGAGGAAGACAGTGAACAATGACTTTCTTTGTAGGCTACTGTTTAGATACAAGTCGTGTAACAGACACTGTCTTTCATTAAAGCCTGTGTAAAGTTCATTAGTTTCAATGTAGACACCTGTGGCTTATACACAGGTGCAGCTTATTTATGTTCAAAATAATAATCTTTGTCAAATTCAGTGGGTGCGGCTTATATTTGGGTGCGCCTAATAGTCCTGGAAATTACGGTAATGTGTAAATTTGTGCTGATGAAATGCAGCCTTATGCGGTTTAAATCATTGTAATCCAAACCGTAGTTTACATCAGGAAATACTGAAACTGTGCACCGTCATACTGACAACATGACTAAACATTTTGATGATCTGGTTTGTGAACAATGGCACAAAAGGACTTTTCATTTGGATGCCAATGAGATGTTCATTGACATAAAAACTGATGAACTAAGGATTTGGAGAAAAGTACAAGCTTTGGCAAAAAAATCCTATGTGTAGTGCTGTTTGTACTAATTGTTTGGAGGAATGCACTTACTGGTTCGCAAATATTAAGAATGAATCGAGAAATACTCCTGAGAACCCATGCTTTGGGAACTTTTTGAAGGCAGGTGGGAGTGTTTTGAATTTGGAATTTCACAGGTGGTACACAATATAAAAAGGGCACCTTGATTTCATTTGTGACACAAAAACAATGCTCAACACTGAAAAGAAAATAATTAACTATAGTGCTTTCATGCCATTCTTCAATAAAAAAAAAAAAAACAGTCAGGGGATATAATCTATTATGAACACAATTATGAATATTATCCACTAATCATCCTACAATGAAAAGGAAACTATTACAATTACTAAATTGTCTCTTAAATAATAATAATAAAAAAAATTAGTCAGTCAGTTAAAATCAGGCACCAGTTACCACTTTAATACACAAATACATGATCTACCAGACATAAAAAAGAAAAGAGAATGAATTCAGTTTTGTCTGTGTTTGTGAGTTATGTGATGTACCTGGGTGTAGCAGGAATCCCTTTATTGCGAGCTTGGTCGCTTTCGCCCATTTTATCCATCCAAGTGCCGCAGTTGAAGCGATTTCCTCCGTACACGAAACCAGTGTCTGGATTCACCTTGGCCACTATGTTGAATCCTAGCAGAAGAATTCACAGCAGAGCAAAACAAGAAGTTTTTAGATTTCAAATGTATTATTTATTATACATTTTATGTTAGCACTGTTCATATTTTAGTACAGCGGTCAATGTGATACCTTCATCTCTCATGTTACGATCGATCTGTGGTCCAGCGTTCCTCTCTCTGAACTCAATGCCCTTCATGTGGCGCTGGAGAGCTTCATGAATTACATCACACAGAGGCTGATCCTGCATGTGAACAGCACAAGACAAATCATAGATTGTACACCTATACTACAACCACATCATGCATACAGTATATTACTATACCTACATCTGCTATATTGCACACCCATTATATAGAACACATTCATAACCGAACCAAATTTTATATATATTTAAAATGCTGTTTATGCTCAATGGGTGTTTAGGCAGCAAAAGGGTACAAACACAACATAAGGCAGATGGTCATAATGTTATGCCTGATTGGTTGCCATAAAGTTATGCTTGGTCGGTGTATGTGTATGTATTTATGTATACACACACAACGACCAGACATAACTATATGGTAACTGATCAGGAAGTCATACTACTTCATCATACATACAATACCCACATCTCTCATACTACAGCTACATCACACATACTACTATGACATCATACTACATAAACCTCTATCGCTCTATTCTCTATTCTACTCCTGTGTGTATGTGTGTGTGTGTGTGTGTGTCTCACCACAGTGCCCGGTGCCTGAGGCAATGCATTATCTGTAGGGTACATCCTGGAGACAGGGCACTGGAGAATAGCAACGCCATCAGGCACGATGCTGCAATAATCCTGAATACACTGCAGCCACCACCACACAGCGTCACGACAGTTAAATCGCGCCGCTACCCCCTCGCCAAGCAGGTTGGGGATCAGGCCGTGTCTCAGAGTGCCAGCAAAGGACAGGATAATGTTCCTGACAGGGAAAGGGAAGCAACCAAAACTTTCAATAATGTCCATTTACAGATCTCAGTCTGCAGAATAATAGGTGGCTTCTAGATCTATAATTAGATGGATTTATTCCTAATGCTGTAGATTACCTGGCTTCCAGGTGACGACCAGTGAGTAGCAAGAGACCTCGCAGAGCGATAAACGTGTCTCTGCCCCAACAACGGAAGATTCCGGCGGAGAAATGAGGCAAGCCTGTCAAAATTTCAATGAGCCAGAAATATGTACATTACTATGCTGAAAAATTCATCACCTAATGATAAACAGAACTTTTATAAAATTCCTAAAAATCCTTTACTTCTAGTCCGTTAACCAGTTCAAAGTTGATATGATACACAAAACTACACATACATATAATATCTGTGATTAGAATGCAGGTTCATGTGTTTATCAGTAACCTGCTGCCATGGAGACGCAGTACTGTTCCTCCTGCTTGGTGATCTCACTGATGCGTCGTGGGACGTCGTGCAGTGCAGGAGAGAGGGGTGGAAGGGCAGGAAAACGACCCACACCACACATTTGCAGTGAACCCAGAGCCAGCAAACGGACAAAGGTTGAACCATCTTGCACAAACCTAACGTAAGGTAGACAACAAAAACAATAATTCACTCTTGGATATTTCTGTATGTTCCTGTATCACAAGTCAGTTAGTTAAAATTTTTATTGAATACATGTTGCAATAAACATGGATCATTTTTCACATTCATGAAGATGACAAATAGATTTTATATGCACCTGATACATTTCTGCTAACAATATGACTATTTTTACATGTACAATAATGTACAATTTCATCAAACTGTAATGTAGCATTGTTACTATAAAGGTCATCAGTTAACATAAGAGACTGACGGTGACATCTGTTTGAAGGTAGCGTCTAGGGCTTTGGTGTATGCGCCAACCAGGATGGCATCGAAGTAGCAGGGGATGAGGTAGCGAGGGATGTGTTTCAGGTAGCCAAACATGGCCTCGAACCACCTACCCACCTGCAAAGAGCGAAGAAAAAAAATCTAAATATACACTTTTCCTATAATACAAAAAGATACACTTTTTGCCTAGAAATAATTAAACAGGTTCGGTCAATTATTTTGTAAATTACATCGTCAAACAAACTTATCTATTTCCCTTAAATAATTTTGTGAAATGTGTTAAATGTTGCATAAAGTGATGTATCTGTCACTTCCCTTAAATTTAATTAAGACCAGGAAGACTTTATTGTAAAACTCATAGATCCTTTGTATGTTTTTAGCTAAAATATAATCTTTTACTGTTATTCATTTTTCCTGCAGTTTATTGTAGAAAAAAAATACTACCTCTATTCTCCTTGTACATCACATTTTGTTCACGTGCTTTGGTTTATCCGAAACAAACACTCACTGTAGTTTATAGTCTCAGAATGCTCACCTCTCCGAGCACATCTTTGCGAGCCACCAGTCGGTTACTAACGTAGTCGATCATCCAGTCTCCCTGTCTCAGGTTATCACAGAACGGGTGGCCCAGGTCGTTCTTAGGTCTGATGTCGGCCATGACTGAAATCAGGCCTGTAGAGCAAATCCACATACATCTAAGTCAGAATCTCACATGCTGTACATTACCGCAGTCAACCAGTTGCCCTCTGTGGAAAACCTTGCACATAATTGATAGAGAAATAATCCGAATTGTTTAAACTCTTCTTTTTCATCTTCTTTTTGTTCTAATCTGAGCATCACTTATAAAATCTCAAACCTCTTTACTGTGCAGGAACAACAGAGAATTTGGCAAGGTCTAGACTGTACCTTGCAGGCCACCGTACTTAAGGGTTGTCCACCCAGGGATGTTATAACAGCCACCACCGTCCTCCTTCTCCTCCTCATCACACCGGAACAAAAGCGAATTCAGATCAGCCAGGGTCAGCTTGTCCATGATCCTACGCACAAGGAAAACATGCAATTTGTTCTTCTGCCTCATCCTTATTATATCATTCTTCATTTCTTTTTGAATATCTTCACAATATCTTTATTTTAATATATAAATAACTCTTGCATCCCTCAATCAATGCTAGTTTACTTTAATCTTTTTCATATGTAGATCAAATACACAATATAATACGGATAATTAAAAAAGGTTTCCTGATGTGTCTTTAAAAGAGAAGCTGATTGGCAGCCAGTGTATTACATAGAAAAATGTGTGTGTGTGCGTGTGTGTGTGTGTGTGTGTGTGTGCGTGCGCGCGCATGTGTCTATCACTTACTGGCTCAGTGGGGTCTTCAGTATGGTGGGAGCATTCTCGTCCAGCACACTCCCTGCTTTGTACTCAGGGTTGAACTGAATGAGGTGACTCCTCAAAACACCCACAAGATCCTGTGACTTTGGATCCAAACTCACCCTACAGAGAGATAACAATAATAATAATAATAATAATAATAATAATAATAATAATAATAATAATAATA
>JAAIIK010000060.1:2229730-2246045 GCA_014706435.1 Silurus glanis | reverse complement strand
ATATAAAATCATACATGTTGCAATACAGATTTGAGTAAAGATGTGTTTGGTGTAATATTTTAGGAAATAGTATAAATATTGAAAAATACAGTATTATGAAATTACACATTGTATTAGGAGTATCATACAAAGGAAAGGCGAAGAACATGAAATTCCACACAGAGAGTAACCCAAGATCAGACTCAGGATCTCTCGGTAGTGGTAGCTCAGTGGTTAAGGTGTTGGTTTACCGATCAGCAGGTCCCCACAAGGTCTGGGGTTCAAGCCCCGGCATCAACAAGGTAAAATATTTCGAGGGAGTGATAGCTCAGTGGTTAAGGTGCTGGGTTACTGATCGGAAGGTTGGGGGTTCAAGCCCTGGAATCGCCAAGCTGCCACTCTTGGGATCCTGAGCAAGGCCCTTAACCCTTTGTGCTCCAGGGGCGCCGTATCATGGCCGACCCTGCGCTCTGACCCCAGCCTCTAAGCAAGCTGGGATATGCAAAGAAGAAATTTCAGGGTGCTGTAACGTATATGTGACGAATAAAGGCTATTATAATCTATTCTATTCTAAGCCTGGGAATCTAACCCCAATTAAAAAAAAATAATTATATGTTTTTCTTACCACAATTTTTTTTCCTTACCATATTGTATTCACAATTGAACATAGAAAACATATCAAATCTTTAAAGTAAGGGAATGTACCATTTTAAGGGAAAAAAAGATTAATTTTTAATTTGATGATTGCAACACATCTCAAAAAAAGGTGAGACAGGGTTATGATTACCATTGTGATCACCTCTTGTTTTAATAACTGTTCGTATACATCTGGGAACAGAGAAGACCATTTGCTGGAGTTTCTGTAAAGGACTGTTTTCCCATTCATGTCTTATACTATTTAGCTGTTCTGGGTCATCTTTTTGTAATATTACTTGTTTAAAGATGCACCCAGACTCCTATGAAGCCATGCTGTTGTATTAAATGCAGTAGGTGATTTAACATTGTCTTGCTGAAATATGTAAGACCTTCCCTGAAAAAGACATCATCTGGCTGTAGGCAAATGTTGCTCTAAAACCTTTTAGCATTAATTGTGTCTTTCCAGAAGTGAAAGCTGCCAATGCACCCCCAATACATTCAGAGATGCACACATTTGAAATGAGAACTGATGACAAGAATGGTCCCTTTTTCTCTTTAGTCTGGAGGATGTGGTATCCATGGTTTCCAAAAAAAAAAAAAAAAAAAAATGTATTACCACAGAACAGTTTTTCACTTTGCCGTAGTCCTTTTTAATTGAGCTTCGGCTTAGAGAAGTGACAGCATTTCTGAATCATGTTCACAGATGGCTTCTTCTTTGTATTATACAACTGCATTTGTGGATGACACACAATTTCTGGAGGGATGTCTGAACCCATGTAGTGATTTCCATTACAGAACCATGTCTGGTTTTAATGCAGTGCTGCCTGAGGGCCTAAAGATCACAGGCATCCAATATTGATTCTTGCCCTTGTCCCATGTGCACAAAGATTTCACCAGATTGTCTGAATCTTTTGATGAAATTTTGTACTGAGCTATTCAAAGCCTTCCCAATTTTATGTTGAGCATCACTATTCTGAAATTGTTTCTATATCTTGTGAGGGACTCTTCTCTCTAAGTTACTCTTTTTATACCCAATCATGTTACTGACCTGGTTCCTGCAGCTGTTTCTTTTTAGTAAAACGTATGATTCCAGACTTTTGTTGCGTCGTCCCAACTTTTTAAAGATGTCTTGCAGCCATCAAATTCAACATGTCCTTATTTTTTTGCTGAAAATGGTACATTTCCTTTATTTAAACATTCTTTTATCCTTTGTTTTTTATTTCATGTTCTATTGTTAATAAAATATGGGTTTATAAAATTTGCACCATCATTGCATTTTCTATTTACTTTTTACAGTGTTCCAACTTTTTGGGAACTGGGGTTGTATATGGGAATGTTGTGTGACAGGCAAGAACACTGAGAGGGGAAAACAAAAAGATTATTATTAGATTAGAGGCCATTAGAGCATCAGAACACTGTAGCAATATTATTTTTGGGTACATGCTGTAACCGCCTCAGGAAATGTTGAATACTTTATTGACATTCTAATCTTGGGTGCTGTTAGTTACATAACTGGTAATACGTTATACAGTTAATTGATTTTCTAATGAAATTTGCTCATGATGTCCTGCTGACAGAAGTACATTTTAATTATTTTATGGTTTATAAGGAAAGAAGGGCTGAAATTTGAATCTATGACCTCTCACACTCAAATCAAGAATCGTATCCATATGCAAATCCAGTCAGACATTTCTTTTGCTTCTTTCACTCCCACTGGATACTTAAAGTTCTTCTGAGTGAATCTTTTTGATGATGTAGTCAGCAATCTTCAATTTCCTCCATGGAGCTTTTGAGCTGTGTTCCATCATCTGCCTCTCGCTACACTGTTTGGCTGCTCAGGGAAGCTGTGAGTGGGAGAGAAATGCAATCGATTCAACTCTCCGTCAGCTGAAACACTGCGGGGGATTATGGCAAGGCCATGCTTCTGTGCTCAAGAATAATACTGTTAGAATCACAGCACACTGAAAGTCAATCTTTAGGTTTTTGGTTTTTAAAAATTGCTATTTTGACTTGTGCGCAGTGAAAGTTTTCTGCTTTGCAAAAGCGCATTACAGCATAAAGAGACAGCTTATATAAGAGTAAGAGAATGTTGAAAGATGGGGAATAAACAACTGAGGGTACTGTAGGTGTGTGTGTGTCTATGTCTTAATAATCATGACAGGCATAACATAAATAAATTATGTAAATTATGTCAGTTGGTGTCACTATGTAAACGATATCAAATTCAACACTTTAAATGCAATTGTAATCAAGCTTTCCTCTGCAAAAGTCATATAAATATATAAGATAACAACAGAACAGTCTGCCTGTGCAGTAATAAATAAGTACGGAACCACATTACCAAACTGTTTCATTGAAGGAAACGCTTAAACAAAACTTAAATTAAACAAGAAAAAAAAAAGCAGTTTTAAAAAAGTTTATCTTAAAATGAAAGAAAAAGTGAAACAGAAGGATGTCCCAATTTGTTTGCATCCTGAACCCAAAATTGAAATATTGATTTTTAAATTTAGATTAGATTATAGTTTTGCATTTAGCTCGTACCCAACTGAGTGCGTGGAAGACATGCTGCCGCTTCACATGGTTTAAAGTGTAAATGCTGTTACACTTATGTTCGGATGCTACATAATTATAGAATAGGACAAAGAGCAAAATCTAAGACGACCCCTGTCAGGTGAACAATGACCTGAATGTGGGTTACCTTTGTGTATGTGAATTCCTGTTTAAGATTATGCATACTTTAAATGTTTCAAATACTTATTAGCTAATTAACTGATTAAATAATTGATGAATGGATTGAAACATTTTTTTGTCTCTTGAACTCAAAACTAAATCATTTAAGTTTTAAGTTTCCAAATTAAGATTAAGTCTTTGACATTTTTGCATGTAGCTCATGCTCAACTGAGTGTGTGGGGGAAACACACTGCAGCTTCACACACAGTTTGAATTGTAAATTGCTTTTAAACTTACAGTATATTAGGATGCAACACAAGTATAGAATGAGGTCAGGAGCAAAACAAAAGACGCAACAAAAGGTACCGAACGTTTGTTACCTTTTTATGAATGATAAATACTCTACATTTATGTATCATGTCATTAATGCTTTAACTCACTGCTAAAAAAAAATAATAACAACAATTGTCAAAAGGTAAAAGGTAGTGAATGTGTGTTATGTTTTCCTTGTTTAAAATGATATGTCTCATGTCTATTATTTCATAATTTAAGAAAATATGTATCGTTTAACTTCTATAATACGTTGGGATGCTATGCTGTCATAGGAGAATACACACAGCAGTGCCATACAGGTTACACAAAGTATGTTTAAATCCATTTTAATAGACATCTAATCTTCGACTGTTTTGTTATAACATCGTGTTAATGTACTAAAATATAATAGCAGTGAGCAATATTATGACCTACTTGAATTAATTAAAGTTAATCATGTTCATAAATAATTAATTTTGGACAAAATACTATATATGGACAAAAGAACTGGACATTTGATTTTCCCAGGCTTATGTGGTTCTTGCCCTTTGGATGCAGTAGCACAAAGTTTTACCTTCACTTGAACTATAACACACAAAATTGTTCCAGCATGACAATAAGGATATGGTTGACATGGGCTGGAGTGGAATATTATGAGGGAGGTGACCTGCTATAGAGCTCTGACCTCAACCTTATTGTACACATTTGGGATGAATTGGAATGCTGACTGCACCCCAGATCTCCTCACCTCACCTACATCAGTACCAGATCAGGCATCCAAAAGCCTTTGTCCATATAGTGTACTTAAGCTTTTATTTTAATTTTAAAGTTCCCTCAGATTCTGTTTACTATTTAAAGCCACTCCAGAATTCATATTTTGGAATATGTTTCCAGATAGGAGCTGCTTAAAAACGGACAAATCTTCAGCTACAGCACCCTGGGATGTTCAGCAGGCATCAACAAAGAAATGCAACTCAAACAAAAATGATTTAAAACTATACAGTACCCAGAGTTTAGGTTACAGAGCTGCATACAGTGCACAGTGCCTTTATAGTGTCTCTATCACACATTAACAGTAATGAACTGTATCTCTGCTTCACTTGAGCAAATATACAGAAAAGAGACTTGTTTTAAATGCACAGTATGAATACATTAAATGTTAGATAACAACACGTGTCTCATTTTACCTAGAAATATATTAAAAGTGAGAAAGAAAAAAAAGTACTGGTGAGGTTTAGGATACTGATGGCATACAAGTCCATGTGTATGTTGTTGCTATAGAAACAACAGTGCCTTAGTAGTGCATACACACATAATAATGTGTTGAATGCATTAATGAGCAAAGTAATGCGTTAATATGAGCCTTCAGCTTTTAGTTGTTCTACTCTCAGGGCTAATGTTGTTGAAAATGAGACAACATATTTCAAGCAAACAGCATACATAAAGCGCGAAACAATGAATTAACACGATGAAAAACTACAAATGTTGGATTTCTTCCTACAGCCATTTTCATCTATTATCTGTATTGCTAAAATGTTTAATCAGCTTCAGGCTGAGTGCATAAGTTTGCACACCCCTGTTGCATCGTGGTGACAAAGATCGATAATGTGTGTGTGTTATTCAGTGACATGGGTGGGTGTGCATGCTCCATTTAAATATGAAAATCCTGCCATCTACAGAATGAGCTGTGCAATTAGACATCACCGCCTCACTTAGAATCGTTCACATTCGGATGGTGCAAAGTGTTTTGTTTTGTATTTGAGGGAAAAAACTACCTTCATATTCAGTCAGATTTATTACAAACACAAGACACACACATTTCAGAATGCAAGCTAATGTAAATGATGAAATCATAGATTTCAAATACATGGATTTCAAAATGATTACTTTGAACTGGCATTATATAACACTTATATAATGAACAAACCCTCAGCACTAACACATCATTATCAACGTTACCAAAAGAACATGTTTCAACTAATGGATTTTGAAGAGTAAACAAAATGTGTATGTCAGGGTGACACACAGAAACACGCAGCTGCACGACTTGTTTTTAACCTTCCTCTGTTCTCCCACAGCACATTACTGCTACACTCCCTTTACTGGTTTCCTGTAGCTTTTCACAGCAGATTTAAAACACTGATGCTCAACTACAAATCCAATAAAATGGACTATTGCCATGCTCCCTCCAATCCTGAACCATTGCTTGACAGGTTTCACCATGTACCTTTCTCAGGTAGGAGTAAGACAGACTTCAAGACTCTTCTCTGGCACTTATAGTGTGGAATAACCTTCCAGCAGAGTCACTAACAGAAATTCACCTACCATTTCTGCTATTAAAAAAAAAGTCTATTTTTTCTCCCATCAGAGTTTCAGAGTTTTTTTATTCTGTGTCCTAATGAATCTTTATCAGAATGTATTTATTGATAAAGACTGAAGTTCACTTTTTTAAGTGGGTCTGGATAAGGCCGCCTACCAAATGCAATAAATGTAACTATGATTTGCCCACAGTCCCTTGCTGAGTTTGTATGATGCTCCATTGAGAACGAATGTGTGTGAAATTCCCCATAGCATATTCAAGCTTACTGGTTTAACACCTTCTTTGGACTGTACATATTCAACTATAGTTTCAAGTCAAGATACATGGTGTAAATGTGTCAGTGAAAAAGCTTTACATGACTGAGAGTGTTAAGACAGAGTAAAAGGAAATGAACACACAGAAAAAGCAGTGTTGTATTGCAAAGGCCATGCAGACAATACAGCTTCTGGAAAGTATGAAATAGTTAATGAAAGGAAGGTCATTCATTGCTACATTAACAAGCAGCAGTATTTTAGTCTTGCTTGTTTAGATGTTTTTCTACCTGGCAGTGGCGTCTCCGAGATCAGGTGTGTGGACGCGTTGTTGGTATTGCAGTTCAGGAGTGAATGGGTGGGTATTATTTGGAACGGTGCAGCACTGGTAGAGGTTTCTTCCTCACCATCTCCAATGATAACGAGCTCCGCTTGAATGGACCCCTCATAGCTCTGTGTGTCTTGTGTAACCTCTTCGGCATTCTGATATCCCATGAAGATCATAGTGACAGGTTCATCTGAAGGCAAAGTGTTTAAGACACTGAGTTTAGGGTCCTCCTCTCTGTAAGACAAAGGAGGTATATGATTCACATGCTGGCTATCAGTTCTTCTATGTCTCTCACAGGGGTCGTAAATCTGTCTTGGGTCACATCTCGTTTTGCCTCCATACATCTCAAAATTCTTGCCACTGCTGTTGTGATAATTCTCGTGCTGGTCACTGTATTGGGTGAAGTCACCAGCAGGTTCCTGAATTTCCTGGTAGGGATAGTGTATACCACTGTGATTGTACTCTGGACACTCATTTATTTCCATATTATAAAGCTCTGAGCAAGGGCTGTGCTGATAGTTCTTGAGATGCGGAGGCTCATGATGGTCTTGAGGCTTCTTCCTTTTCTCTGTGGCCTGTTTCAGGAGCTCCTCCACCTCCTTAGGGCTAAGCTCATCCACTCCATTGGGTTCAGGTTGATCCAAGGCACTGTGCAATGCATACACAGACTTACGGCCATCATCATACACCTTGATGCCACGCTGCTGTAATTCCTGGGCCGGGACTGTGCAGGTAGAAAGGACATGGCTCTTGCCGGTGCGCAGGTCTTTCTGAACGTTGATTTCCATGGCAAGCAAAGCTGTTTGTGCATGTGTGAGAGAGAGTGTGATGATAAGAATAAGATTTGCAATCCACAAGATGTACTATAATATTTTAAACATTCATTCATAATATAATTGGTCAATCCAAATGTAAATATTAAGAACATCAACCAATCAATTCAAAATTCAGTCAAACAGACAATTATTACCAGGTTTCTGTTGTTCATGATTGAGTCTTTGATCCATGCATGTCTGTTTCCTCATGTTTAAAGGTGTATAAGATTTTTGAGCATCTGGAATTCCTGAATAAACCTGGATAGGTTCTACGAAGACCATAACAATATACATATAGTGGTCAAAAATTATTTGACCAACCAAGTGGAAATGACTAATTGTCTAATAACTTATTTTCTATTTTCTTTACCTGACTTGAAATTTTCATTTGCTGCCTGTAAGAAAATTCAAATGCTGCGGTGAGATGAGCTCTCCAATCGCAAATAATGACAATTCTTAATACTATAATCTACCAATCGTGACATTCAGTCTGTAAATAGGATATGCATTAATACTACCTTAATAATGTCTGCTGTGGACTTCTCAATGGCTTTTAGCCTGTGCAGGATGAGGCCTTCATTTGTGGAGATGTTGAGCTCCTCTCTCTCTAGAGCCTCAATTTCTTTCTCTATCCTACAGGACACAGTGATTATGTGACATTATTGAAATTGGATGGATGGCTGCCTGGCTCTAGCTCTCCCCTCTTGGATCTTACAGAGCATAGATGAGCTCTGGTAAAGAATCCAGACACGGTTCGATGCCAGCCAGTCACACTGTTGGCATTGATTTTTTTCAAATCACGCAACGTCTAGTACTTTGTCATTTACAAGCAATGTGGAATAATCTACAGATAGCAAGAGGTTGTTGCAGGTCAATAAGCGTGACATTAGAAAATATTTGGCAGCATTCTGTGAGTTGACTTTGCGAAATATGTACGGCACGTACTTATCGTTGGTCTCAGTAATTTCACAAATTCATCACAAGTGAGACAGACACCAGGATTGCCAAGTTAGGGGGCAAGAGCTTATATATGTACCTATAATAGCTCATAGCATCACACTGTTGCATCTCTGTTGCGTCATGCTTCATTCTTTTTCTATGGCATGAAATCAGGGAGGTGTAAGGGGCAAATGAATAGAACAAAATGCAGTTCTGTAAATGCCACTACAGCTGCCCTACAAAGGGCCCTACTACTTATTTTAACACAGAAAATAACTGAATAGAGTTTATTTCCTATTAAAGGTCAATCTATTTCGGGGAGTAAAGCATCGCCAATCTGGGACAAATGAAGGTGAACAAATTAACCTATGAGGCATTTAATTACTATGGTGTATTTCCGATTATATATAAATATTAGATTGTATCATATACTGAATATATATTTTGCTGTCTAATACTTGCGACAAGTATTTATAATTTTTCTTAACTAACCCAACCTTATTGCTATAAAAGTTTTTACAATAAACATAATCTTAAAGCGGATTTTATCATTATTGTATTAATCAGAGGTGACAGCAATGAGCAGAAACTTTCTAGGATATAGTTAAGCAGTAAGGAACCTTGGCTTCTTCTGGAAATAAGAAGTTATTTTCATATCAGATATCTTTGGAATCAGTCCACTTGATCTAAAGGAGGTTGTTCAGCAGACAATTAAGAAAGGCAGAACTGAGACTTATATGTCCAGAATAGCCACCACAGGGCTCAAGGGTGGCAGAAGCAGGATCCAGTTTGTTCTTTTAGGAATCTAGTTGGTTGGTGTATTATAAATATTGAAATATTTTGGATATTGCTTGTCTAGTATTTTTTAAATAGAATGGAGTACCATAGTTATATACATGGTACTTCAAAAAGAAAGAAACAATTTCATTACGCAATATTTTATTAAGGAAAAGTAATAAAAAAAACTCTAGCCAAATCACAAGTATTATACTCACAATTTATGAATTTTCAACTTAGATAACGCCTCTTTCAAATGGTCACTTACTCATTCCATGACGATGCTTAAGAACTGAAGCAATGCGTCATGATATCGGTTCATTCTTTTTAAATAACTCTGTATTAGACCTAAATACACACAAATATCTAGTATTTAATATCTAAACCAGCCATTATGGTTAGGAAGGGCATCCAGCGTAAAACGTGCCAAATCAAATATGCAGATATAGTATCTAACATCTTAAAGAGTCTACTTACCGATGAATGTTGCTCTGTAGTGTTTTGGTCTGCTGGATAACATCCTGAGCTTTCTGCTCTTTCTGAGCAGCTCCAGTGCTTGTACCACCCATAAGCCATAGATCTCTTGCTGATTTTTTCTGTGACATGTAACAAAAAGGACACTTCTACAGATATTGTTTGCATGGTTAATAGTAGAGATATGATATAAACATACACGTGTATATGTATGATTTTAAATATACTGTACAGTCACTCATCCACTAATATGCACATCTGCTCAGATAAACAGCAAATCATCTGGCACTAACACCCATGTCATAGTTATATACAGAAACGCAATGCATGCATGTTGCAGAACAGAAATGCATGCTGCATTAATTGTGCGTTAATGAAATTAATTGTGCTGTTGAAACGAATTTGCGTTAACTTGTTAATTTTGACAGCCGTATATGTATATATATATATATATATATATATATATATATACACATACATACATACATACATACACACACAATATGCATATATACTATTTTTGTTTTTTATTAAATATTATTACTTTATTTTTCTGTAATATTGCTAAAAAATATTTGTCAAAATTTACATCTCCACAAGTCTGTCAAAAAAAAAATTTAGATGCTAAACATAATTTCTTAATTATTGATAAAATTCACCTTTAGCTGCTGAAGTTTCAGTTTTTCGTTGTCGATTTCCAGCCGCTTTGATGCGATGTCCTCCTGGATTTTTCGTTTATTCTGTTCATGTACGTGTGTAGGAAAAAAAAAAAACACATTCCTAACATAAAAGCTAAAAGAATTATAGAAATTATTTTTTGCCTTATATAAACTCTGCAAAAATGTATTAAACATATTTATAGAGTAAATCAGCATGAATAAAGTCCTTTACATACTCCATGAAATTTTCTTTGTAATAAAAAAAGACTACATTACTGTTATAGCTTGAAGTCTCTCCTTTAATAGTTCTGTCTCTTCCATCGTGACTCTAGCAAGAAAAAACAATTCTCAGTTCCAGATACATTTCATTTCCAAATGTATATTATTCTGTCACTTCGAGGTCTGACTAATGTGCGGAGTGGATGTGGATTGGACTGTGAGCTGAATGTGATATGAAGTAACTGAAGATCTATCAGGAAATCAGCAGACTCATGCCCCTCTCTTCCTCTCTGTTATACCAGGAATAGCATGTGTGGAGGCTCTGACCCACACATGGACTCCAAAAATAATCTGCCTGATAGGATTTGGTCATCAGAGCCAGTCATCATTCAGCACTCTTCTAAATCTGTGCAGTTCATCAGTGGAGATCTGCGTGTTTCATACATGACAGATAATGTACAGTATATGGAAAATAATACACTATATTATATACTATTATATACTATAATGTACTATAATACATTGTATTATCAATACAATGTAGGCTTCACATACCAAGCTGGCTACTGAAATTACCAGTGGATTCCCACTGAATCCCATCTTCTGGCATCCTAATAATTTCTGAATCATGAGTAGTCTTTATAATGAAATGTCCAGGAATTCCATATTCTGACAAATTTAAGGAAAATGGAAACAGTATAAGTCTAATAGTTTGGACTGTACAGTATATATGTTTAACTTCCAGGTCATGGAGGTCAATCATATCAGTCAGTAGGTCAGTGATGGGGCAGAGATGTATAGTTTTCTTGGACATGAGACATCAGTCTACTAAATAATTTTATATGATTTTAGATGAGTGTGTATTATTTCAGTATGATAAAATATTGGTCATAAAATTTTGTTTGTTAATAACTTTAGGTTTGTATCATTAGTTCAAATGCTGAACAGATGTGGGATAGTATAAGCATTCACTGAAACATTGCAAGATCCAAGAATGGTCCAAAAGCCGGACGGTATATAAGCAAATGGAAAGTCCCGTTCAGACCCAGCTGCTTAAACATAAGGTTTTTCCAGCAGGACAAACTCCTAAACACACACACACACGCACACCCATGAGAATAAGTATGCAGACCCCTCCTGTTTCCTGCATTCCCAGAGGCCTGAAGCAAAGTCTAGGAATAGATAGCAGGCCACTTGGCGCTACAGACCCACCCTACCCCACTGTGACCTCAACTCATACATCTCTGACGATAGATAACAGGTGACATCATCAACCTTGCTTTAATTCCTGCACAAAACAAACAGGTAGAACTCTGGATCGATGGGAATGGCTTCGTTGCCCACAAGTCAAAGCATTTTCCCTAATACTGTACATTAATGTTTTAAAATGTCTATTTCCTTAAAACATACTTCGAATCAAGTAGGAAATTATTTCAGACATCTGACTTTTGCAGTGGTCTTGACCCAATTTCAAAATCTGATCCGTTCATCAACTGCTTGTCTTTGGGATATCATAATAAAGTGGATCTTAGATGTGTGTAGAGCCCAAAAGCATAATGCCTATTCTAGCTGCCCATAATGATCTCATTCTTCATTATACACAATAAATATTTATTTGTTGACCAAATGTCCATTACTGTGAGCGGTGGCCTCACATAGAGATGATGACATATGGACCGAGACCAAAAAGATACGCATTGTGGCTCCACACTTCCAGTTTCCTCAGGAGGGTGTTTCCTCTTATCTGCACTAATCTGATCAACAGTGACTTAATCCACAAATCTCCTGTGGCATCTGTTGCAACCTAACCACCATGCAAACACTATGTAGCACACGGCTATTGTAATACACACAGGCATTAATATAAACTATGAAAATGACTGCAAGTGTTTTAGCAGAAACGAGTTAATTGCTCTCGCATAATTAACAGTGTCTGTCATACAGTTTAATTATGCAAATGGAGGCAATAAAAACAGAAACACAATCAGGAAGAAATTTCTAAGTGTAAGATTTGTTGGCTGTAAGTGTTATAACTTTATCATGCTGCAAATTCTATCAGCAAAAAAAAATAAATAATAATAATTAAAAAAATATTTAAAAATCCGTTTAAATGGTTTGCACAACAAACATGAGAGCAGACCAAGCAGAGGATGTGTCATAGCACTCTGGTTCCTGATTCATTAGATACTTAAAGAGGTTAAAACCTGAGCGAGAACGACTCTCACTTCAACACATGCGTGTCATTCAATCCATCAGGATGGCTTCCAGGAACTTGATGTGCACACTTTGTGGCATTAACAGATTAGTTGACACCCACCAGTAAAATGAGTACAAAAAAAAAAACATCATCTTTGACCTCACTGAGGCCACCACATTCTTCAACTTCTTCTCTTCACTGAGATCATCATATACATATAATCCTTCTTTTCAGCAAGGGGTTCGGAAGAATATGTGCCAAAATCACCATACACAAGAAACATGTCTTTTCATATGCAGTCAGATTTATGAACAATTCAAATCCCTACATATGATTGTGTTTCGTATACAAGATGTCATAACTTTTTGTGCAATATTTTCAAAGTCTTGCATAAACCTCCTGTTCACAGCAAACATGCCATATTATCATTTCTGCCTACATCCATTCCTTTTCCCTCTTACTGCAATCATTAATGACACATCAAGGTTTTATTAAAAGCAATACGATTCATTGTGCACCAACTTTAGTGCACCTGAGTAACAAAGCATGATTCGATCCAGTTTCATTTTTATACAGAAATGAATGTGAATGAAGTTTATAAAGAAGAATGAAGACCTTTAACTCGTACAGAATATGATATAAATTGTTATGCATATAACCACAACAACAGCTCAATAACCGAGTCAGTTTCATTGTTCATAAAACCAAGATAGAACGATTGGATTCTAAATGAGTGATTGTTTTTGTTATAACTTTCCTTCAGAAATTGTAATTTGTAAAACAGTAAAAGATAGAGCTGGAATAGAGAATCGAAAATAAATTCTTTCACAGATTGATTCTTATAGTGTTCTTTTGTAATGTTTAGTTAACGGAGTGTACAGTATATAAACATAATATTCACTCCACTACTAATGTTATAAAAAATATTAAACAATGGTGTTAATGAAAAGCAATAATTATTGAGAGTTATCCAGTCTGACTTTATTCAAAATACTGTATAAGAAAAAGCTACTTGTAGTTAAAGTATTTTAACTCTGTAGTAGAAAAAGGAACACACACTCACCAGGTCTTCTGAAGGGAAAATGATCAGAGTGTTACAACTGCCCTTTAACAGGGCATGCAGGTGCTGTGGGTGGGGAAATGGAGATGAGTGACAACAAGCTGCTCCAATTATACGAAAGCACATTTAAAGTCTGAAAATAAATCGTGTAAATGCATTTAAACATTTCAAGAACTACAGCTAATCTATTAAAGCAGACTGTAAAAAAATGATTTATGAAGCTCAATGGAATTTTCTCTGAGATTCCTTTAACTTTAACTTTAAGTGTAGCGTTAAACTTTCTCAAAAAAAATGTAGCAAGTTTGTTCAATTTAGTGACATCAAACAATTAAACAATCAGTTACATGAAATGATTACAGTAGTGCTTAGAATAGCAATCCTCTGGCGAAAGTGTGCATGAATTATAAAAATATTCAGATTTGCTTTCAGGCCAGTGATGTGAGGTCATTATAGACAGTCTCCACGATGTCTTCTGAAATGAGCTCACACACTCCACATGTGCTCCTGCAGAGGAAAAAAAAACAGTGCCACAGATCATCCTGACAGCTGGCAGCTCGCACACTCCGGTCAGGTGTCAGGCGTTCCTGTAGTTATTTACAGGGCCTATGAAAAACGAGTGCATGTCAGAATGCTACATTCCTGCTGCAGTCTCTAATGAAAGAAGAGACGTAGCCTAGAAAGTAGGCGGCATTCAAAACTTCTCTGATAATTTAGAGGGCCAAGGTCAACACGGTCAGATTTGAATGTGCTAGTAGGCCGGATGCTGTAGATGATCATAAATAATGAAGAACATAAAGCATTGGGTCTGCCACTGTAAATCACCTCTGGTGCAAAGACAGTTAAAGACATCGCTCAGAGGGGCAACACTGAGAGTTTAGCAATGTAGATTTCAATGTACAATTTTCAAATCCAAATTCCAAAACCTTATCTGATGAGCTACCAATAGAAGACTCTCTTTAATAGCAATTTGCTGTAAAGTTAAAGGAGGTCCAGTGTATCGGACTGACCTTACTGCTTGTCCAATAAAGTGCAAAAGCCCACTATAAAACTGACGTCAAACTATAAATGTACACTTTGTGTTAAAACATGTTTTATATAGTAAACTTTCTTTCGGCTTCTCCCGTTAGGGGTCGCCACAGCGGATCCTCCGCATGTTTGATTTGGCACATGTTTTTACGCTGGATGCCCTTCCTAACGCAACCCTCCCCATTTATCCGGGCTTGGGACCGGCACTGAAAGTGGCTGGGGTTGGAAAACATGTTTTATATAGTAATATAAAATAAAATATGCCAGTAATAAAATTTCTCCATTTTGGTGAATGTATAAATGTAGCTGTTCAGGAGCTCTGTATTAGCCAAATGGTGTGTAACAAATGTAAACTATTTTTTTTTTTTCATTTAGTTAATTATATTTAATATATTTTAATTGTTGCAATTAAATTGCTTAGTCAATTTAATCAATATAATAAAAAGTATATTGTGTTAATTAGATTTATTCTATTTTATTTTTATATAATATTATAAAATATTATTTAATATATTATTTAACCAAGCAGGCATTTTATTTAAAATTGTTTTCAAAATCTAAACTGTTCAAATGGTCACAATTCCGAATGTTAATAATAAATAAACTGTGTTAAGTTTATTTATTATTAAAAAACTACAAGCAATTTTATGGTTTGTATTTCTTCCCCCTAACCGTACAGAAATTGAACCACCTGAACCGTACACACACAATGAAAAAATAAAAAAATAAAATGATATATTTCCAATTCAACACAGGTTACTCATGTCCTTTCTTTACCCAGACATAAAAAAAATCCAATGAAAACATTTTTTTATCATTAAACATTTGTTTTACTGATCCGCCAGACCTGAAATCAAGCACCAAAATCCGCCGCAATGCACACGTCCGGCAATTAAAACTGTCTGTGTGGAAACATAGCAAAAGTTCTGTTGATTTTAAACACCTGAATTACATTACAAGAATATTTTGTCTTCATGCTCTATGTTGAGTATGGGTTATTTATTTTTTCATTGTGTTTTTTTGTGAATTTTGTGTGTCTTTTGTCCGGTACATCAATTCTACAAAAAAAAAAAAAAAAAAAAAAAAAAAACTTTCAGTAAAATGCATCAAAGAGCAAACAATACCATATTTATATAGCTTTTTAAGTAAAACTCACTTTACTCTCATGATTGTTATTCTGACATTGCACTTCTTAAAATAAAAAATCTATTTACATACACCTGAACTTGCTGCCCTTTTAGGCCCACCTGCCACACACCCTGTTCATTCTCTTCAACCACACACATGGTAGCAATAAAAGGTCATGTCCTGATGCAAAGCCATGTCTATGAGTGACAGCTAAGGTCAGCATAGGTATATTTTACAAGCAGACTCCTTTAAGAAAACATCCCTAAAATTGGCACAGATGCATGAGCAGAACAGAATGTACAGAAAAGAGAACAAAGTTGCAATTTATTTACCTCACACCCCTGATCATTAAAAATGTGGAAGGAACAGTACACATCTGCGTGTTTAATAACAACTTTTTAATTTCTTATAAATGAATTGTTTTGTCTTTGAAGCAGTGTGTAGGTGTGTTATGTGTGTGTGTTTGTGTGTGTGTGTGCATGTGTGTGTGTGTGTGTGTGTGTGTGTGTGTGTGTGTGTGTGTGT
>JAAIIK010000060.1:2190989-2213430 GCA_014706435.1 Silurus glanis | reverse complement strand
ATAATAATAATAATAATAATAATAATAATAATAATAATAATAATAATAATATAAGTGAATAGGAAATGTAAAAAATATATATTTATTTAGTCTCCCAGGACTGTATTATTTATTATTATTTTTATTAGTTAGCAGTTATTAGTATAACTGCAGTATTTCCTTATTCTGACAGTCCTGTTTGCACCAACATCCATGTTCCACTGCACAGATATTTAATTGTATATATTGTCATGTTAATATATTTTACTGCAATTATCTTTTGTTTATTCTTTTGTTATTGTTACATTTTCTAAATGCTGCTGGTCTCCAAGAGCTACCAAACAAATTGTGTTGCATCACTACAATAACAAAGTCCCTAATCTAATCTAATCTAATCTAATCTAATCTAATCTAATCTAATCCTGAGATAGGACATTTCACAAATCAGTAGTTTGTGCTTTCTGGTTTTTGATCACATGACAAGCTGTCCTGACTTAATTACAGCACATACTAATTACACAGTAATGTTTCATTCTGAAACGGTGTAGTATTTGCTTGTCGGTACACTACTGCCATGAAAGCTATAATTTTCTTAGTCACAAACTTGGAATTCCTCATATTGTTGCCATCAAACTAACGACCTTATCATACTAGCGGTAATAGCTGTAACCACTGATACATTACAATAGACAAATATATTTAAAAAACTATAACACAAAGTAAAAACTCTATAATGTTCCAAGTAGTCTGATAAAAATATGCTAAATACAATTATCAAATGAAAAAAAAAATCAAATCAAGCTTGTCCTTGATACCAAACATTTATTTTAATATGAATAAGATATATTGTCCCCAAATCAAAACACATTGAAGAGCAAAAGCCCCATGTTTGATTATTTGTTCTAAAACTTCACTCAGAAAAAGTCATTTCTCACATGAAAAAGAAAAACAAAAAAAACAAAATAAAAAAACTAACAAAAAAACCAACCCAAAAAATGTTTCTTTATGGCACACGGAGAAGTGTGCACCCTGTGATCTCTCTTTAAACAAATACTCATATGAAAGTTTAACACTTTGCAAATGTAATCTCTCTTCTAAATGTACATCACCACAAGAGCTCTCTCAAAGTTACAAATATCTATTTACAGTGTTACAAAGATCTAGTGGTTTACTCAGCTGATTGGATAAAATGCATGGCAGAGCATAAAGGTACTGACCACCACCATTTAAAAGGCATCATGTACAAAACAAGAACAGAAACTGTAGTTACACTACGAACCGTATCAAATGACCATGCAGTTATAAGATCTGGTTAAAGCCTTAGAGTAGGGTACATTTATACTGTACAGTCAGGTAGAAAATTCGAAAATGACGGATCCCTTTTGAGTTTTAAGACGTACATGCCACTGAAAAACCTGTATACACAAATCCATGATGTCGAATTCTCAAAAAATGAAAGACAAACAGAAAAAAAAGGAAAATCATAAAAGATCCTGAATTATATAAATGATCCTGTACATTTAATAAATTCATCTCTGACCAAGTTACAGATATAAGGGTTATTAATACATTTTTTTTCTTTTCATAAATGTATGGTATTGTTATGGATTAGAACTGTAGAAATGTAGAAATGCACAGTTTTAGAAGATTTTTCACAGATGAGGAACTCTTTCATTCATCTCACAGAAGTCTCAGACTCACCATGATGTGCTTCTTTAGTTCTTTAGTTAATTCATCACTGTCAAATTCTCTGTGCCATAATAGTTTTATATCTGGTATAAAAAGTCACTACTGGTTACCTCATTCTACTAGTAGCAGTCACTATAATCAGGATGTGTATCAATTCTTTGTTCGCCTATAAAAGCACATCATGAAATCATTTATTCCTTTTAACGATTTGCCAACAGTTACAATTTATAATTTATAATCATGCGTTCTAACCATGTATAGTTTTAACTATGTATAGTTTTTCCTCTTATTACTTATAATTCTGTAATTCCCTATCCAGACTCTTTTTTACTGCATCTTGTCATATTATTATTTGTTAAAATGTTATTAAAATCTGTTTATATTATGTTTGTTATGTGAAGAGTCCAATGCTCTCATGTGGCACAACCGCTTTGAAATAGTTACTATAGAAACAATAATATGTAAGAACCTTAATAAAGCAATATCATACAAGCCAAACTGTATTTGTACTGAATATCAGCAAAGCTGAAATTTGGCCGTTTGTATGATGCAGCAGAAAATCACATTCATGCTGATATTCATTACAACCGACTGCGGGTGTGACATCGCTTTCATAGAACCGTTTTATAAACAAGAAATTATTATTAAGTACTTGACATTTTAGATAAAATATGACCAAATATTTTGCTGAACCATTTGCAATAAATGTTTTATTATTTTTTAATCTATATATATATTATTTTCTCGATATCTACTTTTTTTTTTACTTACATTTTATAGCTAACTAAGATTGTAGATGATAAGACATATGTTTAGACAAATATTTCGGCTGTGCTATAGTCAGGGATTTTTGATGTTAGCTGGATCTTCTGGACTAGTACCATGTAAGACTAAGTAAACTCTGTTCTTAGTCCTTTTCTAGGAAATTCCAGAAAATATGGTATTTAAAATGCTAGCAAAACAAATTTGTAAAATCTCAAAATGCAACATAATCTATCTAAAGAAAAGTTTGTAAATGAGTATAGGATGTCAATTTTTGCACCATTTTGAGGAAACACTGTACAATGTTTAGACTGTAACAGTAATTGACGGGCAAAAAAAACTAAAAACAAACACTCTAAATCTCTCCGAGGCACTCTATGAAGAAAGATTATTAGCAGAAAGTTCCTGCAGTATGGAGAAAGGTGTCAAAATCAAACTAAAGTGTTTTAAATCACCGGTTCTTCTTCTGAAGTCTTTGTGAAGGGTGCTTGGAGTTTTCTAAACACCCGAAGAGAGGTGAAGGAGGAGGAGCAGCTTGGCAGGTGAGAAGCAGGGAAGAGGTAAACAAATTCAGCAGGAACGTCAGTGTAAATATTCAGCCAATTAAGCGAAAGCGAGAAAACAATTTTACAAATGTGCTCAAACCACAACTGAGAAACAAACCGAGCTTTCAAAAACCAAAATAAAAACAGAGAAAAAAAAAAAAATTCAAATATGAATTCAATATAGTGAAAGTGAATGTACTGGAATGTGAGGTTAATATGCGTTGTGTTTAAACCTCTTCATCTGTCTTAAGGCAAAACCTTCCCCAATTGCTGTGAAAAAAGCATTTCTCTAATCCCTAAGTAAAATGAAAGACTGGCTAACACAATGCACAGTGTGTATAGGAGACTGAATCACACCTCCATCACTCCATATCCTGAAATTTGGTAAGTGCACTATCGCCATGACGCAATCACATTTCCCTACTGCCTAAAAAGCAATGTGTAGGATAATAATTAGCCATTAGCAGAGATATAATAATAGTTTTGAATAATGTGTTCCATTACAAATGCTTACCCAGAGAAAAAAATGTACCACACTGAATAAGGTAGGAAAGTACATTTGAAAAAGCACCCCCATGTTGCCATTTCAGGCAACGCACACATCTGTTAAGCACAATCAGAGTTGAAAATCTAAACAAAACAAAAAACCCTGGCTAGGTAGTCAACACGCTATCTTCGACAAAAAAAAAAAGTTTCCCTATGTATTATACGTTGTATCAATTATTATAAAATGAGAAATGTAATTTTTTAAACCACAAAACAACCCTTCCAAACGAGTCGGCAAAAAAAAAAGTTTGTGCTTTTTCAATGTCACGATACATCAAAAAAATGTGAAAATACATAACACCACCTTAGAGAGCTGGATGGAGCCAGTGCAGGTTAAAAGGAAAGATACGGTATATCCAGGGTGACTCCCATCTGTCTTTCCAGAGAATTGCGAGTCAGGTAAGAGAGCAAGGCCACTCTGGAACAAAAAGACAGAATGCACTCAAGTTCACTCTTTGAAGGTCACAGTGGGAGGAGGCGTAGGGGATGATTTGAAAAAGTGTGGCAGGTTTCTGGCATTGTCCGGACTCGGGCCTCGGTCAGGTAGCAGGATGACGTTTTTGCGGCGCAGGGTGGAATCACGACTGGATGCAAGAGAAAGTGTCTCCGAGGCAGCTTCAGCTTCACTGCTTGACTCAACTGGTGTCACACGGATAGTGGTGATGGCCTGATGGTGCTGATGTGGGTGGTGAAAATGGTGATGATGGTGAAAGTGTGGATGATGTGGGTTGCTCATGTCATGTATAGAGCCGTCCTTAAGGGAATCACAGCTCTCTGAGTTGCGGTTGAGATCATTGAGCTCGAAACACTGGCGCACACTGCCACGCTCTGGTGGTGCCTTCCACCTCCAGGACCCACCGGCGTCTGAATTGGGTCTGTTTTCTGGGTGGGCATCGACATGCACAATGCCTGTCCCAGGGTCCTGCTCTGTCAGTGCCTTGTAACGGATGGATCCTGTGCGGCTGACAGCACTGCCCTCACTCTTGGGGCTTCCGTGAATCATACCCTGCTGTTTAGACAGGGCAATCACTTGCATTATCCGTGGTTGGCTATTAGTCCTGCAGGGGGCACTCTTCTCTGCCATCTTCATCCATTTCGACCTTGCATTCCCCACCATTCCTCCACCACCATCACTTATTTCGTCATTGTCCTCTTGCAAAGATGAGCATGCATTCTCTTGTGTCTCCTCAGGAATGTGTACTAGCTGTGATGAGCCTGGCCTTGATTGGATCGACACCCTGGCCCCACCCCCACCTCCGCCATTGTGGTTAGCCAGTGGCACAACACTGGCAGCCATCTTCATATACTGGCCAGGTGGCCCGTCCAGACCCATGGCAGTGGGTTCAGAACTACAGCGTGCTTCCATGCCACCCTCAGGACATTCTCCTGCCTGCAGTGAAAATTTGCGGTTCTCATTCTTGCACTTCCATTGTGAAAGCAACTGCTTGGATCGCGTGGAGTCCATAGAAGCATGTATGGCGGTGTGACGACGTGGCACTGGCTCCTCCGAACCTATAGAGTGTGAGCGAGGCAGGGTGTTGCTAAAGGTCACCATGCTGTCCTGGCACAGTTGGCTAGCAGCCGTGATACATTCCAGTTCAGTGCTAGCCCTCTTCAAGCTGAAGGAAGAGTCACGGTGAGGTCCTCGAAGCAGGATGCTTTCCGAACGAGCTGAAGTTGGACGCTCCCGCATGCTCAGACTCTTGGGCTGGAGAAGACGTGGGAGCTCTGTGTTAAGGTTAGGGAGAGGACGCAGGGGCTCACGGAGAGCAGGAGGGGGCATGATCGGCTGAGGCTGAGGGGGAATCTGCATGGGTGGGGGCTGGTGACGTGGTTGTGGACGTGGCCTTTGGCGGAGAGACGTGTCCTCGCTGGGTTTAAAGTTACCCACTGCATACAGACCCTGAAGGAGAACCCACAAAGAAGTATTAACGTAATTTTTGCAATCCTGGTTCTTTGATTGCAAGACATTTCCATATTTTGTAACTTATAAGCTTGTCTTATGCATGAAAGTATAAACTCCCACTTTTTATGTGATTCTAGTCTTGATACACACCCTTGGTCTCAGACAGATACTATGCTGACCTTTCTGCCAAGAAAAATAATAGTATACTTCCAATTTGATGTTTTTATTAGTTGATGTGTATCTCCATTACCGAGGCTATTGTGATTCACATCTCGATGCATAGCCAATGATATGATACATTAAAGATACATATAAAGAAGCCACAGATGTAAAGCGATATAATTCAATGCAGTGCAATCCGATTTCAATTTGATTTATCACAATGCGATTCAATACAATACAATGCAATGGAAAAAATAAGTTACTATGCAGTTCAATCTGGTACAGATAGTTTACAATTATTTCTTCGGTTCAGATAGACAGCAAATTATAAATGTACTCAAGTGCCCTCTGAATTCTAACACAGGCCTTTGTTAAAAAATTAAAATAAAAATGTATCAAAGACATTATTTTCCTGTTCTGTCTCCAAGAAGATGCAAGTCTCTGTAGAGGTTGATATGTCATAATCATGTAGCAGCAGTGGTGCTGTGTGAACACGCTTGAGAAACAGTTTACAAAAGAGTAATTAAACTACATATAAAATATTGGTGACTTTCTAAATAATTAAAGTATAGCGCTTCTACAAATAATTATATATGAAGAAATCTTTTTTTTTTTTTACCAATGCAAATATGTAACGATGCACTGTGATACAAATGACTACATTGTATCTGATGCACACTTCCCAAAATCGACGCATCACATTGTGAACTTTTATGCCGGTGCACCAATGCGAATCAGTAAATCGTAAAATGAGAAAAGAATTGAGCTCAAAGTAGTTATTGTGGAATGATAGTATAATACTGGCACCTGCCTATATGCTGTATAAAAGAGGGCTCTGAACAGTTGAATGTCTTTTTTTTTTTTTTTTACAACTGAATGTCTTCTCCACCCACATAAAGTCATTAAAGGGCTTGGTGTGTCTAATCACACTAAGTGTTTTCTTCCAGAGGACAGCTGATGCTTTAGGACTTTATGGATTATGTGCTTTCTGGTAAGTCACTTCAACAACCAATCCTTGCTACAAAAGCATCTAAGAACAGAAACCAATGCAACATGCTTTTTCCTTAAGGCTTAAATGCATGGTATAAGATCAGCTTAACACAACTCAGCATGTTGGTGATCACAAAGCAGCTGGAGAACCGAAAAACGAGCGGAGGAGTGTGTGGGAGGAGAGCAAAGAATCAGCCACATGGGATTTACTTTGAGTCTATTTATAAGTCCATTAAACACAGCATTGTCTTATCACTCCACACCAAGCCTCCCTAGACTGTAAGAACATATGAAGCACCTCAGACCATCATCTTAGACTATAACATTATCATAAAAATGTCCCTACATTGTCCTAGTTATCTTTGGCTTTAGAAGAAACATTGTAATACAAAATAAAAAAGGGCAGAGAAGAATAAAGAGAACATGGGAGAGACACTCACCAGGTACACGGCGATACTTCCTCCGATGAGGAAGCCGCTGTAGACGTCCATGGCATGATTTTTGAATTGGATTATGCGAGTCAGACCACAGATGACCGCACACATGATGAAGGAAAAGACCAGTAGGGGCTTGAGTAACTTGGAGGAGTCAGTTAATGTGGCATTGAAGTACATCTGCAAAGGGGAAGCAAATAAGCATATGGACCCAATTTACCTCAGACTACCTCTGCATATTTTGCACACATACAGTATAATACATAGGCCCTATCTTTACAAAGAAAATACCAACATGGACCCAATTTATAACCTTTCTATAATGTTACATTGCACACTGCATATTTTATACATGAACATACTTCTGTTTCTTGCATTTGCACTATATATATATATAACTGTACATTTGCAAAGTATGTCTTGTGCCTTTGTCTGATTTCATTATCTTTCAGTGTCAAATAACACCAAAGTGACAATGTATTCATACATAGAAACAAATAAAATATATTATTGTTTAATTACTTTTATCTTTTATTTTTTCAGAGGGACAAAAGGTCATAGGGTTTATCATGCTACTACAAACTGCAATTTAATCAAATATAGTATATAAAATAACTGTAGTTATACCATTAAAAACTAGTGTCCTGTTTTATTAACTATTTGAAAATCTTAAAATCTTAATCTTAAAGTTTTTATTAAGATTAAGTTTAAATTTTAACTGAATGTTAAAACCCGCAATATTTCTTGGTATATGGTGTCTACTATCCACCCCTCCTAGATAATGTCACAAAAAGTGACCATATAAAGTCGGGTCAGAAACTGGGATCGGGAGCTCGCTAGCTAATGCTAAATTTCGCTTCATAATTCTGTTCTAGTGTTTTGTAATTGTGAAAGACTGGTTTCGACTTATGGCCATTTTTTATTCCAGGTTTGCTCTGTCCCTTTTGCTGAATTTTGTTGGCTAGTTGTCTTGTCTTGTAGTAGTAGTCTTGTTGTGTTCACAAATAGTAGAAGTGTGGCTCCCATTTGTGTTGTTTGTGGGTTTCTTCACTGTTTTGTTGTGGGAGTTTAGGTAAACTGTCTTTCTTTTGTAGGTAATTTATTTTTCTTAAAAAAGCATTATTTTGGCCTTGGTCCACACTGAAGCCTACCCTGGTATTTGTACATGTGCATATAATGTACAAACTAATATAAATAACTAATGATACATATAAATAATTTTTAGCAGAAATGTGTTCTTATATAGCAGCAATGTGTTCTTATATAGTAACTTTGAAGAGAGCTGACAACATTTTTTTTTGGACCTAATTAACTTAAAGTACACATTAGCCCAGGGGCCATGACTAGCAAAGTCAGCATTATAATTTATTTAAAAAAGGAAAGAAATATGGCATACTGTTTAAGGTTTTTTCTTTTTCAGATAAAATCCTGACAGCCATCTGCTCATGCGGTAGGAAGGATGGCATTGCTTTTTTCTTGTAAATGATAACCAGTCACTGGTTATGTTCACATAAATTCAATAGCCTTATAAAGTGTATAAATTGAGTGCCACTTCCAAAATATTTAGTGGTTGACAATATGTGCCTCAGCTTTTGTTCTTCCGGTTTTGGTACCTGTTATATAATAAGCAAAGGTGTGGCAGCAAACATCATATTTCAGAACAGTCTTATAATTAGCCTTTCTAATAAGGTCCCAAAAATCAATTTTAAATCTTTTCAATAACTGCAATTGAGATGCCAGATAAAGAGCCAGTTTAATCTTTTCCACTAGAGGCACAATAAAGCAAAAATAAATAAATAAATAAATAAATAAATAAATAAATAAATAAATAAATAAATAAAAAGAAATAAACACATACAAGAGGAGATATTCATGTGTTAGGCTATTTATTTTGGTCCAGCCCACTAGACAATGGACTAAGTGTAATGTTGTCCATTACGTAAAATGAGTTTGACACCCCTGATGTGAAGGGAAATGGTGATACATTGGAAGAAGAATTGCTATTACAACCAGAGCACTCATAACTAGACTCATGTTTATTTTGACACTTTTTAACTTATTACTCATGTTTATTATCATGATTTAACTTTTCGATTCTGAAACTTCTACTTTATTAATGCTTCTGAATTAGAATGATTACCCACTTTTAGTGTACACGAGGATATAATTGTAGCACCAGATTTGTTAAAATATGGTCAGGTAGATGTAATATATTTGTAATGTCATGCACGTGCTTAGTGTCAGGCAGTAAAAAAAAAAACTTTTTTAGGCTATCACAGATGGTCAGCAAAAAGAAAATCTCAATTAAAAATTAATCTGCAATGTTTCAACCACACAATTATGATTGATTTAATGAAACCACAAAGTAAACACACTCTTTATAAAACAATGTCACACGATTCGGTTGCGCAGTCAAGTGAATTACTTACTGAGACGTACACTGCAGCAAAAGCAGCCAAGGTGGCATGTTGTGATGGAAAAGATTTCCTGCAATGACAAACACACAACCTTATATCAGTGTAGATATGTTAGGAAGGATGTATCAAAGTACATCCGGTGCATCTTTTGTATGTATATGCCTTTTATTTGTCATTAATTTCATTGGCTAGCGTAAGGACAGTCTGCCTACAGGATGTCTGAACAAAACAAGCATAATTACGCCCAGCAATTGAGTGGAAAGGCTGTCAAGGACTGAATAGCGGAGCAGTGCAAATGGATGTGTGTGGGTGTTTTGGAGCTGGTGCTTCACAAGCGAAGCAGGACTGAACTCTGTGTGGGTTTTTGCAGAACGCTGCATGCTGACATTCACATCTTCTCTCTGTAGCCCTACAAAAGAAGCTAAAGATTGAAGACTTTTTAAATGAAACCACAGACGATCAGGTTATCGTATTATTGGGCTAGAATGCTTAATATATCATATACATCATGCCAATATATGTATCAGTTTAGAAAATTACAACACTGACAGAAACAGTAAAACATGCATGGTTGCTTATTTCTAGTGACAGTGCTGGCACATGTCAATCTACTGCTCTTGGAAACACTACTTTTTAAATGTTACTGTAGAAGACATACATTATATACTCCAAGTCCTCCATACGCACAAATTAACTTATTGCAGCATTGTCAAACAGGCTATAAAATACACAATCAATTATACACTGGAGATCAAAATTAGAGAACAATTTATAAACAATTGAACAATACTGAAATAATGTCATCTTCACTGCTCAACAGTTGAAGGAGTTTTTGTCCTGTCTATACCATGCTACCAGAACACCTTTTCCACAAAATAACTAAGGCATTTAAAAAAAAACATTATTTTGCAGAAAAGACACTGATCAAAATTAGAGAACACTTTCAGATACCTCCCAGTTATTGGTGTTAATCTGGCACCTGGTGCTAATTTCCTTGATTATCTGTCAACCCCTATTTAACTGGCAGCCTAACTTCCAGTTTCACTGACTCTGAAAGATGGTGGGCCGTTCTAAAGTGACTGAAAGCCTCTGGCAGCAGGTTGTCCAGATGAAGGGATGACCCTATCAGCCATAGCAAGACAAGTTGGTCGTTCCAAATCTGTGATTTCAAGAATATTGAATCTTTACAACATCACAAACTCATTCAAGTCCGCCAAGAAGGCTGGTCGTCCACGGAAGACAAATACAAGAGAGGACAGGATACTGCGGAGGATCTTAATGGGCAATCGTTTCCACACTGCAGCTGGAATTGCTCACCAGTTCAGCGCTGAACAGGGTAAGGATCTGTCTCATCATACAGTGTCTCGACGTTTAAGAGCATTTGGACTGAAAGCCCACTCTGCAGTGACCAAACCTCTCATTAGCAGAAAGAATCAAAAGGCTAGACTAAGCTTTGCTGAGGAGCATGTTGTGTGGACAGAGGAGAACTGGTCCAAAGTTCACTTCAGTGATGAAAGCAAGTTTAATTTATTTGGGTCCGATGGGAAACATTATGTTCGGCGACAAACTGGAGAAAGACTGAACCCAAAGTGTGTAAAGAAGTCAGTGAAAAGTGGAGGAGGAAGTGTCATGGTTTGGGGCATGTTTTCTGCAGCAGGAGTTGGGCCTCTTATACAGCTACATGGCAGAGTGAATGCAAATGTTTATCAGAACCTTCTTCAACAACATATGGTTCCTTCCCTGCGTTCATCACCCAATCAGCCCGCAGTGTTCATGCAGGACAACGCTCCATGTCACACAGCAAAACGGGTAAAGCAGTTCCTTGAAACTGAAAACATTGAAATAATGACATGGCCTGCCCAGAGTCCTGATCTCTACCCAATAGACAACCTCTGGAAAATCCTTGGCGACAAAGTTATGGCCAAGAAACCCACTATAGTCACCGAACTGTGGAGGAGACTGGAAGAAGAGTGGACCAAAATCACACCAGAGCAGTGTGAGAGACGAGTGCTGTTCAGAGGCCTGTACACGTCCTACTAATTGGTGACTGTTGTAACCTTCAGAAAATTTTGTTGTAATCTTTTTCCATGCTACAGTCATTGTTGTTCTCTAATTTTGATCAGTGTGTTTTCTGCAAAATAATATATTTTTTAAAATGCCTTGGTTATTTTGTGGAAAAGGTGTTCTGGTAGCATGGTATAGACAGGACAAAAACTCCTTCAACTGTTGAGCAGTGAAGATGACATTATTTCAGAATTGTTCAATTGGTTATAAATTGTTCTCTAATTTTGATCTCCAGTGTAGATCATAAATTAGCCAAAAAAAATTAATTATTTATATTTCATTCCTGCAAGCTCCCTGCATGATACACCACACATGAACTAACACAGCAAACAGAGTATCTTCATTATAGGTTATATTTGCTTGAATAAGTCAGGTCCAAAGCCAGATAAACTCCATTTCACACCAAAACTAAATTAGGTACAACCTCTCTAATTACTCAATATATGATCAGGATATGAATTATGCTTAAAAAATTATCTTGCCTAATGCTTATTCACAATCAGCTTGTAAGGAGTGAGGCGTTGTTTTTTTTCCTCTTCTCTCAAATGGGTACAGATTAATCACATGAACAGAATCCAACTATTTAAATACATGGCATATTATTTCTTTATATTCTACTATTCATTTTCAGCAAACGCTTTATCCTGATCAGAGTTATGATGAATGCACAGCTCCCGTCTGCAACACAAAGAACATGTCTCAGATGAGACATCAGCTCATCACAGGCATTATTTAACTGTGTACAACAGTTTTGCTTATTTATGTCATGTCGTTTTATATTCCTGAAATTTCCCTTCACAGACCGAAAATAACATTTTTATTCTCTACACTGTATTTTTTATTGAGTTTGCTGGCAAGCTGTATCTATCAACCACAGAGTTGCATGTCATTGAGGAAAGCCCATAGACTCTTGTACAGTACATGCTGTGAGATTCACAGGGCAACCTAATTTCTGCTTAACTAAAGCTTACATTCGATATCCTAGTATATGTGCACATATAGGATATTTGCTTTTTATGATACTGCAGAATGAGCATGGTGATGCATGTACACTGCTGCTTGATCAAGCAGTCACAGTAAAAGCTAACAGTGAGGTTTGATCTTTCGGCTGATACTCAGTAACTGTGACAGCTACAAGAAATATTGTGAGATGATTCCACACAGTGGATTCATTTTGTGCTACAAAATTATTGCAGGATGCTTCTTCTTCTTCTTTCAGCTGCTCCCATTAGGGGTCACCACAGCGGATCATCCGTCTCCATACCACCCTGTCCTCTACATCTGCCTCTTTCACACCAACTACCTGCATGTCTTCCCTCACCACATCCATGAACCTCCTCCTTGGCCTTCCTCTTTTCCTCCTACCTGGTGGCTCCATCCTCAGCATTCTTCTACCAATATAATTCATGTCCCTCCTCTGCACATGTCCAAACCATCTCAATCTCGCCTCCCTCACCTTGTCACCAAAACATCCTACATGTGCTGTCCCTCTAATAAACTCATTTCTAATCTTGTCTATCCTCGTCACTCCCAACGAAAACCTTAACATCTTCAGCTCTGCTACCTCCAGCTCCACCTCCTGTCTTCTACTCAATGCCACTGTCTCTAATCCATACAACATCGCAGGTCTCACCACAGTCCTATAAACCTTCCCTTTCATTCTTGCAGATACCCTACTATCACAAATCACTCCTGTCACTCTTCTCCACCCACTCCACCCTGCCTGCACTCTTTTCTTTACTTCTCTAACACACTCTCCATTACTTTGCACTGTTGACCCCAGGTACCTGAACTCCTCCACCTTCTCCACCTCCTCTCCCTGCAACCGCACCACTCCACTGCCCTCCCTCTCATTTACGCACATGTACTCTGTCTTACTCCTACTGACTTTCATTCCCCTTCTCTCCAGCGCATATCTCCACCTCTCCAGGCTCTTCTCAACCTGCTCACTACTCTCACCACAAATCACAATATCATCCGCAAACATCATAGTCCAGGGAGACTCCTGTCTGACCTCGTCTGTCAACCTGTCCATCACCACTGCAAACAGGAAAGGGCTCAGGGCCGATCCTTGATGTAGTCCAACCCTCACCCTGAACCAGTCTGTCGTTCCTACTGCACACTTCACTGCTGTCACACTGTCCTCATACATGTCCTGCACCACCCTCACATACTTCTCTGACACACCTGACTTCCTCATACAGTACCACAGCTCCTCTCTCAGCACCCTGTCGTACGCCTTCTCTAAATCCACAAATACACAATGCAATTCCTTCTGTCCTTCTCTATACTTCTCCATCAACATCCTCAAAGCAAATAAGGCATCTGTGGTGCTCTTCCTCGGCATGAAACCATACTGTTGCTCACAGATGGTCACCTCTTCTCTCAGCCTGGCTTCCACTACTCTTTCCCATAACTTCATGGTGTGACTGATCAACTTAATTCCCCTGTAGTTACTGCAGGTCTGCACATCTCCCTTATGCTTAAAGATCGGTACCAGCACACTCCTCCTCCATTCCTCAGGCATCCTCCCACCTTCCAGAATCTTGTTGAACAATCTGGTTAAAAACTCCACTGCCATCTCTCCTAAACATCTCCATGCTTCTACAGGTATGTCATCTGGTCCAACCGACTTTCCACTCTTCATCCTCTTAATCGCTGCTCTCACTTCCTCATTACTAATCCTATCTAAATCCTGCTTTACCAACTCCACATCATCCAACCTTCTCTCTCTCTGATTTTCCTCATTCATCAGCTGCTCAAAATATTCCCTCCACCTTCTCAACACACTCTCCTCACTAGTCAACACATTTCCCTCTCCATCCTTTATTGCTCTAACTTGCAGCACATCCTTCCCAGCTCGATTTCTCTGCCTGGCCAATCGGTATAAATCCTTTTCCCCTTCCTTAGTGTCCAACCTCTCATACAGCTCCTCATATGCCTTTTCCTTGGCTTTCGCCACATCCCTCTTTACCTGCTGCCGCATCTCCTTGTACTCCTGCCTACTTTTCTCATCACTCTGTCGATCCCACTTCTGTTTTGCCAACCTCTTTCTCCTTATGCTCTCCTGCACTTCCTCATTCCACCACCACGTCTCCTTGTCTTCCTTTCTATTTCCAGATGTCACACCAAGTACTTTTCTAGCTGCCTCCCTCATCACTCCTGCAGTAGTTTCCCAATCACCCAACACCTCTTCACCACCACCGAGCCCCTGTCTGACCTCTTCCCTGTACCTCACACTACACTCTTCCTCCTTCAGTTTCCACCATCTTATTCTTCTTTCAGTCCTCACTCTCCTTCTCTTCTTCTTCGCCTCCAAAACCATCCTACAGACCACCATCCGATTCTGTCTAGCTACACTGTCCCCTGCCAACACCTTACAGTCTCCAATCTCCTTCAGGTTGCATCTCCTGCATAGAACATAGTCCACCTGTGTGCACCTTCCTCCACTCTTATACGTCACCCTATGATCCTCCTTCTTCTTAAAATAAGTGTTCACCACTGCCATTTCCATCCTTTTAGCAAACTCTACCACCATCTGCCCTTCCACATTCCTCTCCTTAAGGCCATACCTACCCATCACCTCCTCATCACCTCTGTTCCCTTCACCAACATGCCCATTAAAGTCCGCCCCAATCACCAATCGTTCTTTCCTAGGTACACCATCTACCACTTCATCTAATTCACTCCAGAATCTTTCCTTCTCCTCCATCTCACAGCCAACTTGTGGAGCATAGGCACTGATGACATTTATCATCATCCCTTCAACTTCCAGCTTCACGTTCATCACCCTATCAGAAACTCTCTTCACCTCCACTACACTCCTACTGTACTCTTTCTTCAGAATCACCACTACACCATTTCTCTTTCCATCCACACCATGATAGAACAGTTTGAACCCACCTCCAATGTTCCTGGCCTTACTCCCTTTCCACTTGGTCTCCTGAACATACAACATATCTACCTTTCTCCTCTCCATCATATCAGCTATCTCTCTCCCTTTACCCGTCATAGTACCAACATTTAAAGTACCAACCCGAACCTCCACTCTCCTACACTGCTGTAGACGTCTTCCTCCTCTCCTTCTCCTCCTTCGGCCAACAGTAGCCCAATTTCCACCGGTACCCTGTCGACTAACGATACCTGTGGCGGTCGTTGTTAACCCGGGCCTCGACCGATCCGGTATGAAATTCTCATTTGTGATCCGCATATTTGATTTGGCACATGTTTTACGCTGGATGCCCTTCCTAACGCAACCCTCCCCATTTACCCGGGCTTGGGACCGGCACTAAGAGTGCACTGGCTTGTGCCTCCCTAATGGCTGGCTTACAATACTATTTTTCTAGCAAAAGAAAAAACTTTCTGTAGTGTTTTTAAGAAGATAATTTTAACCCTATAGTTAATGAAGTTTAATTGCCTAAAGGACACTTAAGTTTTCCAACCTTCCAGCATTGATGGCTACTAAGTCTGAGCCTGAGCAGATGTCATCCACGATGAAAACGCTGTCATCACAGGTGGTGTTGAGGATGGTGTAGTTGGGCTTGCACACTGTCATGAAGTAGGGAGCATGGTACCCTGTGGTCAGCTGGATGATGTCTGTGATGAGGGCTGTGATGCACAGGCCAAAGATGTGGACACCTATACGCACACAATATATATTTAGTGAACAGAATAAAGGAACTTGAATAAACTTAAAGTCATGCCTTTTAAACATTTCAGAATGTAACTGACTGAATCTATAAAAAAAACTTTTTTAGGTTATGTATGTAACCATGATTCCTCTTCAGGAACTCAAGCTGCGTCAGAAACGCTTTGGGAACGCTTCCGCGTTGTCCACACTCTGAATTAACTGTATAATCAGTCCAACGGAAAGTGCTGCATCACCGGCGGGGTAACGTCACGACCAGGAAGCTTAAAACCACAAGGAGTGAAACCAGCGTCAGCCTCTGAAAAGGGAAGCAAGCGCTGCAGGAATGCAGGCAGTGTGGCATAAAGATGCAGCGTTCCCTCGGGGAACCGTGGTTACATATGTAACCTGGAGACGCTCTCCTTCAGGACCTCGAGCTGCATCAGAAATGCTTTTAGAACGAGAGTACAATCAAGAAAGACTGACCAATCCCTGTCTACTGTGGACGAGCACAGCTAGGGCGAAGTTCAGAGGCCAAGAAGGTCAAGGCTATAGAACCTGAAAAAGGTCAGCGAGGTGGACCAGGAAATCTCCAGAGGACAAGGACATAGAGGTAGCCACACTTCAAGTGGAGTGTGCTCTGACCTCGAAAGGAGTGAGGAGACCAGAGGACTCATAAGAGAAAGAAATAGCGTCCACAATCCATCTGATGAGCGTCTGCTTAATTGCAGGGAGACCTCTCCTTGGAGGACCATAGCAGACGAACAGCTGCTTTAACTTCCTTCACAGTTCTCTTCTGTGGACTTATATGTCCAGAGCTCACACTGAACACAGTCGGTTAAGCTTCGTCTGGTCTGGGGCATGGAAGGGAGGAGGAAAGAATGCCTAGAGCCTAACAGGTTGCGGGTCTTTAGGAATATACCCTGATCTAGGGTAGAGGAAGGCACTGGCTGGGATAGTGGGCTAGTGGAGGGAGCTCTGGATTGAAAAAGAGTCTCTACCACCTCGGGGGAGAGACTGGTGGCTTGGAACACAGCCTCCACTGCTCTGGGCAGGGGTGCATTATTGTACCCCCTGCCTAAGATAGAAGATCCCTCATGAGAGGAAGGGTGTTTGTGAAGGGCTACCAGGTCCGCAAACCACAGCCTGCCCAGCCACTGCGGGGCCACCAGAAGGAGACGGACTCTGTCCCGGCGAGCTCTCTCCAGAACTCGGCCACGCCTGTACCATGGCATCCAGAGGGGCTGGGGGTGTTAGGAAAAAACCAGAGGGGACAGTGCGATGTCTCTTGAGTTAAATTGTTCCCAGATTCGCTCCACCACATCAGGGTGGAGTCGCCATTCCCCGGGCCTCGGCCCTTGCCTCGAGAGGGCGTTTGCTCCCTGGTTTAAGCGGCCTGGAATATACACTTCCTTCCTTCGCTTTTCCTTCCCAAAGCGTTTCTGATGCAGCTCGAGTTCCTGAAGGGGAACTATATGTATCTGTCGCTTTGCCAATGGATTCAAATATATGTCCCAAATATAGAGATAGATTTATTATGACCATTCTCTATTATTATACTTAATGGCTTGTCCATATTTCTATATATTTTCTATAAGATGTGTCTGCAGACAGTAGCTATTGAAATAATTACGATCCAAATTATGATTAAAAGGTATGTAAGACCTGACATGTATTCATATACACAGCTACTATAATAAAACATGATACATATTATGTAACTATTGTGACATTATCAGCATTGTTGATATTGAGAATAAATACTTCATTATTAAAACCATAAAGTAAAAATTAATGCCTACCCACAAACCTCACTGCCCGCCGAATGTAGGAATTAAAGTTACAGCCGGCAGCATTGATGTTGGCCTCAGTTTTTATGGTGATCCTTCTTTTGACCTGGAAACAGTACAGGATGCCTTCTCCGATCATAATCTGTGGAGAAATATTTTGCTGTTGGTTACTCTATATGCATTGCTAAGTCATTAGTGGATGCTTCAGCAAGCCAATTTAACAGGCCATTATTTATTCATGTGTTTATTAAATTTTTTTGTATTAGTGTTAGTTAATTAGATTTTATGGTCACATGAGCATTTGTGTGGTGGTCTGAGATGTTACTGTGGCTTAATTCTGTAAAAAAAAAAAAAAAAAAAAAACAGTCACAAAGATGCCAATTTTATGGTTATGAAACGTTTTTAGCCTGGAGCCACAGTTTATATAAGAATGGATACAGAATGTATTATGGTTTCAGACACTAGATGGCAAACATTAAAAATTAACAAGGATTTATTAATTTTTTTATTTTATTTTTAGTATTATTATTAGTAAATGTATTTATTTCCTCTTGTTGTTTTTAGGTGATAATTAGTAGTGATTGCTCTCAAAATGTTGGTTGTCCAAAATGCCTGCCCATAGTGGATTACAGTGTTACAGTAACCGCTATAGTACAAGTGTTCCCTAAATCAGATATTCTGTGTGACATTACAAAAAAACTGGGAGTGATTTGAGGCAGACGTTTACTAAAAAGATTCTGCGCACGAAAACACTTTAGTCTTGCATCTCTATTGCAGGAAATGAAAAGCACATGCTGTACTTCAAAGAAATCGTATCTGAACTGTTACATAAGTGAAAACTGTGTGTGCTTTTCTCTAGAGTATTCCTTTAACTAAAGCAACTATTTGAGAAGATTGTCTAACTTTACTGCTGGCCCTTTGACAAAAAACATTAATCATGAACTTCTAAGCTCTGTAATTAGATTGAATTCTAAAGTTTTTAGATAGCATGTAGTATTTGTATATTGTATATTTGAATAAAAGACACATTTTTTATCTTCATGATTTGTCTAAGTGAGAAGAGCGTCTGTCATTCAGACCAAAACAACAAAAGAATGGAGATGGAGAGAAATCCAGAGAGAAAGATGCAGTGAAGTGTTGGATTTACAGTGACTGATGTCTTTTCCTTAAAATGGTGAGACTGAGTATAATAAAAAGGAAAAGAAAGAATGGCTGACAGAGGATCTAGAGAGGATCTAGATATTAAATGTAGCTCTCTCCAAAAGTTCTGTCCTTGGGTAACCAACACACACACACACACACACACACACACACACACACACACACACACACCCTGACTAGACATATTCTGTTCTTGAAAAACCAAAAACCATAAGTACCATCCCATCAAACACAAACCAGCCATAATTTTTACTAAAGTGCTGCAAATGAGGTGTCTAACCACATTTCCATCGAGTGATCCAGTGTATCGTGGTTAAAGACACTACAGAAGCTTAAATTTGCATTGACCTAAATTGGACATGTCTTGGATGAAACTAGAATCAATGAATTAGAGTTAATGAGGTGGATTTAAGCTTCTTGAGCTGTGAATCTCACCAGCAAAAACTCGAGAGCCTGAACATTAGCCAAGTTTCCACTGATCTTAAGCACTTAAAACAATATGATAAAATTAACAATCCTGTCCCAGGAAACTCGAGGTACTAGGCGTGGGACAAAAAGAAAGGGATGCCAATACATCACATGGCATAATCACAAAAACATGCCTGTTTACACATTACAGACAATTTGGAAATGACAATCAGCCTATGATGTTTTAACTATGAGAGAAAACCAGAATACCTGAGAAAAAAACAGTTAGAACATGCAAACTCTGCACACATACGGGGAAGTTAGTTTTAAATGTTTAATCCTGAAGTTATGAAACAAATGTGCTAAGCAGTGGTTAATGAAGTGCACAAACCATGTACTTGAGAAAAAGAAGAGATACAGTAGGTAAAACATTACCTTCAGTAAAAGTAAACTTTCAACTTTCATCTTTTACTTGAATAAAATTACAAAAGTATTTGCCTTCAAATGTACTTAAATATCCAAAGTACTATGATTTATTATGGTTATAATGTCCTATTACAATGTTTGTCACAAGACTCTTGCTCAAACAACTCATTTTATTTGAAAAGACACTAATGCTACTCTTAGCACGGCAATCTATTAATCGAATGATAATGAGTCAAACACTGATTGATATTTACAAATAAATAAAAAACGAACGACTGATCTCGCAAAATGTAGTTGATTAAAAGAGTTACGATATTTGATATTGAAATTTAGTTAAGTTTAAGTAAAAGTCTGGAAATGGAAATACTATAGTAAAGTACAAATATGCAAGAATGCTACTTAAGTACAGTAACGTCCACTACTGGTGCTAACCATTAAGGCACTGTATCCACAAAAATTAAAACATTGATATTTATGTAATGAAGTTATTTCCTGTTGTCACATAATGTTATCAAATGCTTGAGCATGTTCTGGTCAAATATTTCATGCAGAGGTGACCACAACAGAGTGCACAGAATTTACCTGTTAATGAATTAATATAAGCATTTGTCTCCACAGGGAACATGTGTCCTATTATGTTCTACAATGAAACTCATAATGGTTCAATATCAGCAAAGTAGACATGGATTCTAACCCATGCCTACTTTACACTGAATCATATTGTGTTTTCTAACGCATGTTTTCTTATTAGAGGCTCTAAACTAGAACCTTTTGATGAAGCTAGCTACCAAAGGTAAAGAGGCTTTTTATTTCTCACATGTACATCACAGAACAGCAAAATTGTTTCTTCGCAAATCCCAGCGATGTTAGGAAGCTGGGGTCAGAGCGCAGGGTGAGCACTGAGAGTTAAAGGCCTTGCTCAAGGGCCTAAGAGTGGCACCTTTGTGGCCTTTAAGAATCATTAAGAAACCCCCCCAAAGTGTAGATCGCAGATTGAGATATACATCACATACCGTGTGCTAATAAATATAATGAAATAATCCTAATTCAGATGATATTACTGAATTAATCCCATAAGCTTTTACAAAGAATTGTACTGGATTTCTATTCTTTAGGCCCTTATAAATGAGCAAGCTATTGTTTGTCTCAGCTGCCATAGCTATTTGATATCAGGTCAAGGTCACAATGGCGTTAATCTATTAATCATTAAAGGTAATGAGGCCATGAAACACAATCAAGTGGCAGATTTAAACTCAACAAATAAATACAAGATTATAAGTGCAGGTTATAAAATGTCTGACTTTCAAATCTCCATTTTGCTCATAAATCCCAGGATAACCCCACCATAATAAGGTTATATTAAATAAAAATGGCAAAAAACTCAAAGGCTGTCTGGATCATATCTTTTTAAAAGAACATATCTTAAAATAGGCACAGAAAGTAGAATTTCATTGCGCAGTCCTATCGCTCCAAACCCAGGGGTAATCATTCTCATTCTTTCCTGCATGAACGTTTCAGCCACAAATGAACCCTCTCAGTGACCCAGAGGAGATTTCATGTTAAAGCATGATATAACGAGCGAAAAAGTGTTGAATCGTGTATCAGCACCTTAGTTCATGATAATCATATTCACAGAGTGACCGAACAAAGCCATCTTTTGTTCTGTGCATAGTGTACTGTATGTGCATCCTGGGTAGGTGGTAGCCAAAATTGCACTGACACTGAGGAGGACAACTGAGAGAGAGAAAGAGAGAGAGAGAGAGAGAGAGAGAGAGAGAGAGAGAGAGAGAGAGAAAAAAGAGTGAGAGTACCTGTCCCCTGAGGAAATAAGTTTAGCTGAGGATCCTGACTCACTGCTTTATGCTGAAGTGGGAGTATATGCTAATTTGACATTGAAATTTGCATATTAAAAAACAAGCAAACCATGACACTGTATGCAACTCTTCAAGAAAGATGCCTTTGTTTTTTGTTTTTTTTTAGCCACCATATGCATCACAGTTTGCAATAACTGCATTCAATTAGCTAAGCTGTACTTCTGCTTTAAACCATTGTTTCTCAGCTGTGGTTCTGGAGCAAATTTCAGTCTTTTTACTTCCCACAATTAAACTGGTTTAACCTACTTCAGGCATTAATTAGCTGATAAGTTGAATCACGTGAGTTGAATGCAGGGGAAAAAAAACTAAATGTGCACAGGAGGGGCCAGGAGTAAGAAATCCTGCTCTATACATAGACCAATTCTAATATGATTTATATTGGATTTTGGAGTATTTATAATCATGAATAAAAGTCAGTTTATTAATTAATTGCTTTATTTATATTCAGAAACCTGACTGGGACACCAGTCCATCTCAGGGCTAAATTACACACAGTGTAAGGCACTTTTTTAAACCTGGGGGCAATTTAGGTAGTTCAATTCTAATAATTTTTTATATTCTCACTCACCCAGCTACTGATTAAAAGAACTGTGATTAATTACACACATACAGTAACACACACACACACACACACACACACACACACACACACACACACACA
>JAAIIK010000060.1:2162963-2190979 GCA_014706435.1 Silurus glanis | reverse complement strand
ACACACACACACACACACACACACACACACACACACACACACACACACACACATGCTATAAAACAAACATTGTTTTAAATAAATGGAAGGAAGTATACACTCTAATTTCCTTGCACATTGGTTGGTACCAAGCCTGGGTACTTGGGATTGCTACTCTGTTTATGATTTGCTTTGATTTCTTAACCCTCCCCTTTTGATTTTCATTTTGCATTTGTCTGTAGTCTCCTTATTAAAGCTGACTAATTGCAACTTCATCTGTTCGAGCTTTATTAAATGACAACAATGTCCAAATAGCTTTCACACTTGATGTGGACTCCACCTTAGGTTGGTTAAAGAGTGATCCAAGGTGTACTGTTTTTAAGCAGGACTATGTCACAGTTCTCTGCATTACTCCTGGGTTTGAAAACAGTGTTTTGAATTCACCAAAAATATATACATACTATATAAAAAAATACCTGCTCGCTTTTGAAACAGAGACAGATATAACACTAAAGATAAACTCTCTACTGCCATCATTGTTAGACATTTTTTATTCTAACTGTCTAACTGCCCTAGACAAAAGCTCCTACAAAAGTTTGTTGGATCTTAACTCTAGAGAGCCGTGATGTAGTAATCCAGTGTGTCTCGATTTTAGTCTGTGACTCATAACACTATTATTATAAAGAAAGATATGCTGAAGGTTCTAGCCGCCTCAGTACTGTAACATCAAGCCGATGCCATCAGGAACGATCCTTGCAAATGATGCAGCAGAAGATAAAAAGAAAAAAAAAACTATTATCTGGCTGCTAATCCACAAATACAGTCAATTCATGCCAACCCTTTTTAGTCACCTAACATTTTAGACAATGTTTAGATTCCAAAGATTCAATATTTGAGATGCCTTTATATCCACCTGCACTGGAAAATTAGCCATTTCTTAGTCAGGCAAAAATCTTTATCTGCAGAAGAACTTCTAATATTGCACAAATCAGAAATGCACATTGCAGATATAATAAATGTTGCACACTGGAGTATAGCGATGAAGGGGGCTGGGATAATTGCACATAACTATCTGTTATATTTAAATGTCAATGCCATGCCAGTCAGGTAGTGTACTCTGAATATGTTTGCATATTGATTTACATAACAGCAAAAAAAAAAAAACCTGCGAGCTTTCACAATACGCAAAGGTAACACCTCCTTTAGAATAGAGGAGTTATTTAAGTTTTCACATTCTATACTATGAACATCAATCCTAATTTTAGGTCTTATCCAACAAGTGGAACCAAAATGAACATTAATATGCTGTGTCATGTCCTAGTGTCTTATGCTTTAAAGTGAACTGTGTTATAAGTGGGACTCACTTTTGGATTAATAATGATAATTCTATGCAAATAGATTCCAGACCTCAGGTTCTGCAAGTCTATTATACACCCCACTACACTTAGCACTTGACATCTTTTACCAGAATATACATTTTAGACACAGCTTCTTCTTTGTACATTGTACATTAACACTGAAGACATCCAAACTATGAAAGAACATGTATGGAATTATTTAGTAAACAAAAATGTGTTGAAAACTCAGAATATGTTTTATTGTTTTAAATTTCCGATTCGTCAAAGTAGACACATTTTGCTTTGATGAAACCTTTGCACATTCTTGCCATTCTTTCAGCCTCTTGAGGTAGTCACATGGAGTGGTTTTCCAACAATCTCAAGGAGTTTCCAGAAGACTTGAGTGCTTGTTGGCTGCTTTTCCTTCACTCTTTGGTCCAACTCATGCCAAACCATCTCAACTAGATATAGATCTGGTAATTGTGGAGGCCAGATCATCTGAAGCAGCACTCTATAACTCTCTTTCCTGAATAAGTAGCTCTTACATAACCTAGAGATGTGTTTTGGGTCATTGTCCTGTTGGAAAACAAAATATGGTTCCACTAGGTGCAAACCAGATGGGCTGGGATGTTGCTGTAAAATGCTGTGGTAGCCATGTTGGTTAAGTTTGCCCTCAATTTTGACTAAATCACCAACAGTGTCACCAGCAAAGCACCCCCATACTATAATACCTCCACAGTCGAAACCACACGTTCAGGAACCGTCCGTTCACCCTATGTACCTCTAACAAAGACGTTGCAGTTATAAATTTCTAATTTGAACTCATCAGGAAAAAAGGACAGTTTTCCACTGATTTTCTTGTGTTTCTTGGCCAAAGCAAAAGAGAGAGAGAATGCAATGAGATTGCCGAACTGTCATCAAAGCTAAATGTAGCTACTTTGGACAATCTAAAATCTAAAACATATTCTGGGTTGTTTAACACTTGTTTTGTTTACTACATAAATCCATACATACTCTTTCATAGTTTGGATGTTTTCAGTATTAGTGTACAATGTTGAAAATAATAAATATAAATAATATAAATAGATGAAATCATAAACAATGTTTGGTAACACAGCCATGATAGGTGTGTGTTTAACTCTGAATCTGACCATAGCTGGATTTATGTGTGATTTATGTAGATTGTGGAACTGACCGTGGCTGCTGGAATTACAAATGCCAGGCTAAAGAGCATGAGGAATGGAACGACCTCCTTTGTGGGATCAATGTAGGGCATGCTCAGGCTTCTGTCGTTGCAGCTGTAGCCAGAGTGCACGGGCTTGAAAATGTCCGTTAGCTCCAAAAAGTACAGACTAACCACTGAAGAGGCCAGAATCGGGAGCTGCACATAAAGAGAAGGGAGAAGGTTATTACAGTCAATTGCAATTAATAATGACGTTAGGACAATATACATAACAATGATTGTCATTCAAATTAATATAAATATATGTACTATCAATAACATTTTAAAAGAAAAAACATTATAAACTGCTTCTAGTTTAGAATGTTTACATATATATGTTTACATATATATTATTACATTCCTTATTGTGCTATATAAGTAGATAGCTGTAGCATGAACTAGGTAAGACTTTGTTCATTTGTTTTCTTGCATTAAAGCTTACAAATTGTAATAAAACAAAAGTACCCCAATATCAAACCAACTGTGCTTCCAGTGTAGCTGTACAGTATATGTACACATATGATGTGTCTTGGCACATGATTTGTCTTGAATATAATAAAATATATAGTATTTTCAATATATACAATTAACTATATATACGATTAATAATCCTATTTTCATACATTTTCACAAACAGTATTTTAAAATCTCAAAAACTTTCTTATTCTACTTGCAGATTATAGCTAAAGACACAAAAGATTGCTTTGTGAGATGCCTGCAAATGTCCACAGGAGCCTTGGTGGTGTTAAATCAACTCCTGCTGTGATCTTTTTATGTCTGAAGAAAGAGTCAAAATCTCCTCTGAAACAAAGATATAGATTGGAAGCAGCTAAAGCCCTTGAAAGGAAAATATTTGAAAGAAAACGAATCAAACAACGATCATTCCTAGACTGACAAACAGCATCTGATCAATATTCAGATCTATAACAGAGTTTCACACAGGACTGTAAAGTAATGTAAATTAAATACAGAGAGGCAACAAATGATGGGAAAAAAACATATAAAGTGCGTTAGTATGGTCTCTAGAATTCTAAAGCAAATTAATACCATACTTCAGGCTGATATTCCCACAATTGATGTTTTGAAGATGGTTGTAGAGAGAGAGAGACATAGATGTTCAATTAGAGACCTGGTGTGCAAGAAAGATCATAAAAAAGATTTACATTTATCATTTATATTCAAGATCAAACCACACAGCAAGTAAACTTAGATGGTAACATCTCGCAGGAAGAACTGCAGTACTAATTTGCAGTGACTTTTCCATCCAGGGGGAACATTTGGACCCAAACCATGATAAACAGTTCATTACATACTGTAAACTAGCCTGCCAAATCTGACCAATAACAACTCATTACAGCTATTCATCATAGCCAGCTGCTTATTCAACAGAACATAAATGCCTTGGCATCCATAAATGCTTACATTTATGTATTTGTTTTTAAGCTGTGCTAATATTTTCCCAACAAATTCTATTTGGCAACTAAAATCTTTTTTCAGATTACATTAAAATGTTTATTATAATTTGATGTGCTGCTTGAACTTAAATATTTACATTTTAAACCCTTTTCTGAATAATTTAGAATGTATCACCCTTTAACATGCAACTGTTGCCCGGAAGCTGTTTCATTCACAATTAAGGTTAGATGTTTGAAAATAGAAAATCAGAATCGTATATCAGATATGTCTTAGTAGAACTTCTTTCAGTTGCTGTTTTAAAACCTCATATTCCTGATCTTATGCTGTGTATATATATGCGTTCACTTGAACTTGGAAACCCAAACCTGTTCCAGCATGGTAATGCCCCTGTGCACAAAGCGAGCTCCATTAACATATGGTTTACATGCTTTGTAGAGGACGATCTTGAGTAACCTGTTATAGAGCTCTGATCTCAACCCTACTGAACACCTTTGGGATGAATGTGAACGCTGACTGCACACCAGGCCTCCTCACCTACATCAGTACCTGACTTTACTAACACCCTTGTGGCTGATGAACACAAATGTGCAGAAGCACATTCCAAAATGTAGTGGAACATCTTTCCAGAAGAGTGGAGGGAATCATAAGAGCTAATTGGTACTAGATGTGAAATGCGATGTTTAAAAAGCACATACCATACTTGTGGCCAGGTGTCTGCAAACCTTTGGCAAAATGGTGTATTTTGCCTGTACAAAGTTTCTTGTACAGCTTAGCTAATTTTACAGAGCTGAGGAATTACCGCATGAGTATTGTACATTCTAGCTCTCACTTTTGAAATCATCGCCCTGTTAACACCTTCATTGCACGTTGTTAATTTCATTATAACCCATAATGCATTTACATAACAGTAAGACCAAGATAGATTAAACTATTACAGCCTCGAAGATGTTTTCTTTATTGACTTGGAATTTCTTGCTTTCAGAATGATTGGTATTCATAATTGGACTCATAACTGAATTATTTCGCTCTTAGACATTAGTGTTAGTAAATATGGTCTTGGCCTGGACCAATAATATGACCTTGCCCAAAAGGTTTAATGTCTAAATCAATTTCTCAAATAATTTTGCAGAATTGTAGACTATTCTTAAGTGAAATTCGTTCAGAAAAAAAAAGAAAAATAGTGGCTTGATTTATAGTTTTCAGTCTCAGTTTTGAATTTAGACTCAATCCTGACTTGGCCTCAAGTCCATAAAGACTCAGCTTGTCTCAAGACTTGGCAGTCTTGACTTCAGCCTGACCTCTCACATTGCCGATGTTACACCTCAGGCATGTGAATAGGAATAGAGGCACATTTAAATTAGTCACACTGAAATATATTTTTCAGTGTAAGCAAAAAGAATTTAAGTCTGTACATTTCATAGATATTACATTTCAATTGAATTTTAAGTACAATACTACTCCTGTATACACTGCAACCCATTTACTGTAGATATACTGCATGTAAAAGAAGTGAGTGAATGAAATGAAATGGCTTTATATACATTACTGCTTCCAGTTGACTATACACAATGTTGAAAAATAGATCCACTTTTGTGCTCCATTCCTGTGCCCCTGTACTTCAAGAAACACGTGTGATGACAGGAAGGTGCTAAAACAATACTGGTCTGCAAGGATATGACATGATCACAGAGAGAATCCCTCTTCAGGAAATATATGTTTTAAGTCTATTTTAAGCAGCTCATAAAATGTTGTCTGATCACTGAACAAAAGAAATGATTATGGTCACTCTTTGGGTCTAAGAACATAACTCAGTGTGGCGCAAACAACAAAATTGAGCTTTGCAAGCTTTAGGCTACAACACTGTTTATTAAATGTGACTTATGCAGTGAATTCAATGGCAGGAAAAAAATCCAGGTCTGTAGAGGGCACCAAGGAAATCACAAGAATAGTTCAGGCTAAATTAAAAGAATACTGTATAACTGCTCACATAACATGCGACCAATGAACCAAACCATGTCTTTTTTCCATTTTCTCTGGAGCATTAGTATATACTCTTGTAGGAATTAGCTGTATAAAAATGCACATTTTCAGGAGGTTGGAGACATCATTTAACTAGATATTAGCGATGTGCAGCTCCATAACTGAAGCCGATGCAATTCGCACCTTCATGCCTTGCTATCAATATGACACATAAAAGATATATATGAAGCAGCTACTTATGCAATACTATTCACTTCTATTATAATGCATTGTGATCCGATTTCATTTGAATTCAACACAATGTGGTTCAGACAGACAGTAAATCATAAATTTGGTTAAGTGCCTTCTGACTTACTAACGTATGGCCACATGACTAACGCATGGCCCTTTCACAAACAGTCCTTTGTGGTGCAAAAAAAAAAAAAAAGAAAAAAAAAGATGAAATAAATCCAGACGTTCTTTTCCTGTTTTGTAACCAGGAAGATGCATGTTAATCTATATTCTATGTGACTCTCAGGACAAGCCTCAGTCAGTATTGTGATAAGTCTTATTCACGTAGCTATCAGTGATCGGCGGGACACGACGCACAGCCCGATTATTCTGTCAGGGAAGCAGGTGAGTGGAGACTGGGAGGGTGAGGACTGGGAGGGAAGGACCAAAATGCAGGATGCACACAGGGAAAACAGGCTTTAATAAAAACAAAAAACTGAGCAATGGGGCAAGGCAAAAACACAGTCCAAAAACATTCCAGGGTCTGAAACACGGGCAAACAGGGCGATGCAGGAAAGACAAAACCAAAACCGAAAAACGGTCTAAAAAAAAAAATGAAAAGCCGGCAAACAGAACAATAGGGACAGTGCGAGAAAACCAAATCCAAAAAAGTCCGGAGAACAAACCAGAAGCAGAGCAGAACAGAAAAGGGATCAGGAACAGGAACAGGAACTGGATCAGGATGAGGAATCCAGAGCAGACAGAGTGGCACGAATAATCTCAGGGGCTAGGGAGCTGGGAAAATAATCTGGCCTCAAGCTAACGTCTTGGGTGTCCTTAAATACCGGGAGGCGCGGGAAAAAAGAGCAAGATGGCCGCCGACCCAGAAGTGTGCGCCGCAAAACTGAAATTGCGCACCGCATGCCTGGAAGATCCTGAAAGTAGCAGCAGTGGTGCTAAGAGAACGTGCTTGAGAAACAGTTTAGCGAGGAGATATCAATCTATAATATTGGTCACAATTTTTGGTCACTTTTTAAATAATAAACGTAAAGCGCATCTACTACTAATAATTATATAAATAAATCGTCTTTACTGATGCAAATATGTTCAAAATGATGCATCACGATACACATGCCAATTTGTATCCAATGCACACTTTCGAAAAGAAATACATCGCTTCGTTAACTTTTCTGATGATGCACCTATAAGAATAGGTGAATCTTACTATCCCTACTAGATACTATCAAAGTGTAAATCCCGCTAAAGCTAAATAAAATTTCCTAAAGTTTAAAATATATTACAATCAATGAGGTTAAAGACTATATAGAGAATTAAAAAGTAATAAACAATCACAATGAGCAGCAGAGGAAGCGGGTCAGGTGTAACAAGCTGGCTTTGTCATATATAAGTACAATACAGAAACTGAATTTGAATGTATTGAGGACATGTTTGACAAGTGCAAATGTGTGCAGTTAAAATCTAATCAGGATGCAATCCACGTACAAGACATAAGAAACAACTCCAGAGTAAACAAAAACACCATAAACCTGCTTGAGGTTTTTGACAACCATTAAAATGGACAAAAAGACATTGCAGAGCTAAAAACTGTAGCAAGTGCTATTTAAAAGGCAAATCACATCCTTTTCTCAGCACACAGTTTAATGAGCATCAGACCCAGGCAAGCGATTCAAATGAAACTATAGATTCAGTTTCACTGAAATGTTTTTACTTACGAGGCTGCTTATGTTGAAATAATGTTAGTGATTGAGTAGCTGAAAATATTAAAAGGGTAGATATAAGCATCTATGCACCCAAAACTAGCCTCTTTTAGTAAACTAAAAGAGGCTAATTCAGGACACCAAACAAAATGGTTGATCGACTAGATTTCATTTTAAGAATGAAATTTTAAATTACATTTTTGGCTGAATGGCTGAAAGTCTGGTATTTTCGGTATTTATGCTGGAAACAGAATATAGCTTAGAGTACAGCTTACATAAATTCTGCAATAAGACCCGTTGTCCAGAGTCTAGCATCATGCTGCAATAAAATGACTCATAAACCCTCTCATAATCATGATGGTATATCAGTCATGTGGCTGTAAACGGTAGACATGTTTTACGATTTATCTTCATATCATTGTCGCATAAATGCCGAGATTACTCTGCTGTGTGGTGATGGATCTTCCAAGCATTCTCACATGGCCGGTTTAGTGCTGCTGGTGTAGACATGTATTGGATACATTTCTGCTCGAACTTTGGATATTACAACCATAAAGTAAATAAGAGATATGATCTAATCCTTATTATCTTACTATACTGAGGAAGGTTGTGAGCTGTTGTCTAAATAACTTGTGACCCCTGAGAGGACGTAAACCACATGGCTGCTGTCCTGTGGTACGGTTATGAATTAGTATATTTCTCATGAGCACACTGTCTTAGTTTTTAGTCTTACTTAAAAAAGAGAGGCGAACACGTATATGCTGTGTATGAAGCAGTCATTTTGCGTTATATAATGACACAAGGTCATGCTATTCTCCTCTAAAAGTTACAGCAAACTGGTATCATTGGGTAGTGGTTGGTGTAGATCATGGGCAGACAATTGGGCTTACAATTATAAGTAAATGTTGTTAGACCAGGAGAGCCAACTGACAAAACTACGCTGATAGATGCCTAGTATAAAGATTAACTTACTTGCTGGATGTGCTGTCAGATAAAAAAAAAAATAGTGTTATGAGATATGAGTTTGTTCTTGTTGTCAGGTACAGCAGTTTTTATTGTACAACTTGTTGTCTCTCAAACCACAATTTTATTTATATGCTCAAGGTCCCAGCAATGGCATTTTGGTGGTGCTGGGTTTTGAACTTGCGACCTTCCAACTCAAAGTCCAATGCCTTAAACACTGAGCTACCACATCCCTTTCTTAGCTTTTCTGAAGAACAGCTACAGAGCAAACACAAAGTCCTTTGCCCTGGAGACCTGGCTGTTGTGGGAAGCACACTGACAGCTGAAAATTGCTGACACTGGAAACTCATTCCATAAATGTTAAAATCTCTCTATCTTTGTTACATAACAGCACATGCTTTTAAACTGGCTTATCATTAGTAAAATGCTCTTGTGAAGCATCCACTATACAGGTCAATCTCCTGTGAAAACTATAGTAATAGAGCATTATTATTATTCTGTGATTTGAATTACAACCAACACTTCTGTCAGAGCTGATCTTTGTGTATTAATTAATATAGTTAATTCACATCTTTTGAGCAAAGGAAATGAATAATTCCACAATACGGAAGTAGTATACCACTGGTCTAGAATAATATCCATCCTTCTGCATGATGTCTTCTTTTATACTGTGCTAAATGGGGTATTTCTTGTGTTAAATTGTTGGATGAACACCTACAGTGTTTGGCTATTTCTGGATTGACTCTGTATTAATGTATACACAGGATGGATTCTCACTGGAGGATGAACCTCAACAGTGTTGGAAAAAAATTCCCAACACTTTAATTTTATTTTACATTTTAGTTCCCATTTTAAAACTGTCCTGCTTTGGAATCAACATATTCAGGTTTTTTCATAATTCAAATAAACCTGATTAAACAACTCCATGTTTGATTTATGTGATAGAGTTTAATAAACTCTTGCCAATCTACTGCAGCCACCACACACACACACACACACACACACACACACACACACACACACACACACGAATTCACACCCATGTGCAAAGCATACTCAATCTGTCTATGGGCATTTTTTCCACCACTAGGAAACCATAGATCCTGCAGGAAGCCCACAAGACAGTAACCTGAGTAGAGGATCGATCGGGGAACTGTGAGGAGGCAACTCGCTCCAGCACCATGCTGCCCACTCATTAACACCTTACATGGTTTAAATTCAAATCCTACAGTGTAAAATCAACACCCAGCCCACAAACGGAGCTGTGTGATGAGTAATCATACATAATGTTGAATGATCTCTAAATGAATCCTGAATGAACAGTGGTTAGATTTTGTATTGGATTTACAACTACAGCTTAAAATGTAAAGAGCCGTCACCTGAAATGTGAATTAATTCATTTGAATGAGAGTGCTGGATTAACACAATTATGTCCTGCAGCATTCCAATACATTTCCCACATTAAAAATACAATTTTAGGTTAGTGAATCAACTTTTACAGTAATAATATTAAAAAGAAGATCTGAAAGTATTCAGCTAATTCTTGCAGTATTGAAGTAAACACCTGCAGGATTCAAAGAAACCTGCAATGCTGATTTATTAAAAATCATTATTCAAACTAAATTACATCATTTGCACTCATTCATCTCCACCTCTTTATCCTTGGCAGGGTCATGGTAGATTCTGAGTCAGTCCTTGGAACACTGTGCATAAAGCAATAAAACATCTTAATTGGACCAACCTACTGCACATACTGACTAGATCTTTGGAAGTGGGAGGAAACCAATGAACCCGGAGAAATCCCACACTGAAACTGTGAAAACATGACATGAACCAATGCTCAAGATCAAACTGAGGTCCCTACATCCCAGATGAATAAATCAAATGAGCTCAACTTGAGAGCTTTGAAATTATATCTGCAATAATTCATTTTTATTATTTGTACAATAGTAAATGAGTGCACAGTGATTAATTAATACCTAGTGGGTACAAATGAACCTCGTGATGCTGAGTTAATGCCTACATGGTGCTCTTAGACCTGACAGCGTTGAATTAACACCTACAACCGGGCACACATGGATGCTGTAGGCGTGTTAATTCATCACCGGGCAGCGTAATAGGTCCAGCAGGTCCAGTAAGTCTCTGCAGGGTGTAAATGTGTCTCTGGTGGAGCTAAATCTTACCTCCACAAAGTAGAAACAGGGCAGCAGAGTGACGCTCTCTTTGCTCATGCTTGCTTTAAATCTCTCTTTGGCCGACATGATGAAGTGCTGAGTGTCTCCTGTGGGAATTTGTATTTCTTTTTATTAATAAAGAGGAAACACCAAATTCCCTCTTGATGTGGATATGTGCGTGTTGAGTCCTCCTGTAGTCCCGTTTTAGTCCTGCTTTAGTTGTCCATGCTCAGGGTGGGAATGAGAGGATGCAGAGCCACTGCAGCGCCGTAAACCCATGCAGCATCCTTTAAATAAGCGCTCACCAGCCTCTCCTCCGGTCCTCAGCACAGAGCATCACGGGCACCGAGAGACGCAGAGACGCTCCAGACTCGTCCACGGATCACCGCCGAGTGGAGCTTAGAGAAGGTGACGTGCGGGAGTGACGTCAGGGCTGTGCTAAAAACCCACTTTCACACCGGGTGCGCGCGTGCCTGTGCGTGCGCCCGCCCGTGTATGATTTGGAAGGGGAATGGAGGGGAACGTGTTTTGCGCGTGCGTGTGTATGGGTGCATTTGGGCACCTCACGTGATCCTGTGCAAGCCATTCAGAGTTCTCGTGCCCTCCTCATGTGTCCAGTGGTGCAACTAGTAGTTGAGATTAAGGCACTATTGAGTTAGTGACCCAGAGATTGAGTTAAAATACCAGCAATGTCAAACGCTATTCGGTTTTACAAGACCATTGGCAAAACCTCTCACTCTCAGTTATGTACTGGACTAGATTGTGTCTTACTATGAAATAAACTGTAAATTTTACTACAAACTACAAATTATTGGTAATTATTTTCTTCTAGTATATGCTTTGTAGATGAAAGTTGTCAGAAATTTTAAATGTAGTCTCATATGTATTTGATAAACTCAATTCATTTCAAATCAATTTTTATTTTTACAGAGATAATGCGATGATAAGGATATATATAAAATAATGTGTAAGTTTATTGCATATAAGATAGTTCCTTATAATTGTTTATCCCTGATATCCCTGAAGTCAGTGGCAAGGAAAAACTCCCTGAGATGGTAAGAGGAAGAAAACTTGAGAGGAACCAAACTCAAAAGGGAACCCATCCTCGAAGGGCCACCATTCATTCAGTCCCATTGTATAGGTGTGCAGTAATAGGTGCGTAAATGCATAACTATTCATGCATCCTGTGGTCCTGAGCCATTTTAGTAGACTGTTGACAAATGGGGTTTATTGTGAAGGTTCTCATCCTTCTAAAATGGTAGCATGGTTTCATGGCATCTGGTTCGACCTTGATGTTACCACATTTATAGAATTTCTTTCCTGTGCATGCTTTTTTTAATGGATGTTTGGGTTTCCTCCAGTTTTTTTGGTTCATGTTAGACCTCACAAAAACACACATAGTTTATTATCTATTCAAAATTGGCCCCAAATATGAACGAAGGTGTGCCCTGTGTCATTCCACTTGGTGTGTGTCTCTGCCTCAGGCCCAGTGTTAGACTTCAGATCAACTTGTACCTTGGAAAAAAGGATAAAATGTTTCTCCAATTGAGTTGGTCAAAATGAGTTCTACATTGAGGTCTACAGGTTTGCACACAGAACCTGAGAGACAACCGAAGTGACTTTATGGGATCTAAATCGTCTATTAGAAATCAAACTCTAATTTTGCACGTTCTTTACAGTATATTACATATATGTAATTTTTTGCAAAAATGTCAATTTTCTTTGGAATCCGTTTTCTAACTTATATTTCTACATAGAGTTAATCAATCATTTTCATATTGCATGTTTATAATTTGAATATTCATCATTCTACCTGTACACTTATCTATCACAGTTCATGTACAGCACATCTTTCTATTACATTAATCTGACATAAATAATAAAATGTAAAATTATACTTGCAATCAATAAATATACATGCATTGTTATTTCTATTTGTTTTACTTATTTATTTATTTATCTGTTCATTCTCGTTATAATGCATTTTTTTGTGCTGTGCATTATGTACTTATTAATGATGTTTAAGGAACTTCTCTGTGGGAAAGGCTTCATTCAATCACATACATACCTGTTGACCCTAGCTGTTCTCTATAGGTAATGTACACTGTGTAATTTAATGCACCAACCTTCACTGCAACTGTGATTTTGAACATTTGTGACACTATTTGCAATTTCAGCTAATGTCTGTTTTGTATTGTCCTGCATGGTACAAACTCTGCCGCTTTGCCACTTGGAGAATGTGTTTGGATTATGGAGTGGATGACAAGGAAATGGTCTTGACCTAATTTGATGTAAAGTTAGTTTTCCTTTAGGTGAAATATCCCCTTAATTGCAGGGGATGTCTGTATTCTTGTATCCATGTGCATTGGTTCATGAATGTCTGCAATGAACTGTTCAAAATGGATGTCAAGGTAATGATAAAAACTGTCACATCCACTAAAGAAAATACTTTTGCGCCATCTTGTGGTGTTTTATAGCTTTAACATTATTCCAGAATACTTGTTAAGAATTGTATGTATGTATGTATGTATGTATGTATGTATATATTTATATATATATCTATATATATATATATATATATATATATATAAATATATACAGAAAGATTTACAGTTCTAATAAAAAAAAATAAAAAAAAAAACATTGGCAGTCACAAACTTTAAGAAATTGAAACTCTGCAAGTACAATGAATACAAGCCAAGTAAATATTTAGGGATCTGATAGAAAACATATACTTTCCTTATTGAATTGGCTATAGTTTATGACCTGTAAAAACAAAACAAAGAGAAAGCAAACAAAAAAACAAATACAATAAATAACACGTTTAAAATCTTTGTTGCATTTTGTACTTTATTTTCCACATTTCCCTCAGAACTGTGGTCTGTTTTCACACAGCACCTATTACATGCAACTAATGAAGAGTGTTATTTAAGCATTTAGACAGCTAGACAAAAGAATTTGTGCCAGCATCTTTTTTTCTGGCAGGAACCGAGTTTTCATGTCGGCCTATTTTCCACAGCAGGCAGTCGTGTTGTCACTTAACTGGAACTCAGACTATGACCCATGACTGTGACTTAATGGGAGTGACATGCATTAAAATCTTAAAGGCAGAAGCTGTGTTTCAAATCGCACACTATAACCCTACAAATATCTTTGACAATATACTGTATTTGTTTGGCAAAAATTATCCATAATCTTTTTAACAATCTTAGAATAAAAAAATTTAATGCTTTATTGGATAGCATTTGTTGGATGTGTTGCACTTGTATAGAAAAACAATGCACTCTGAAACAGAACCCTAAATATTTTATATGGGATTTTGAACCTTTAGAAATGCACAAGAACATGCATAGAAGTGCATAATGAAAAGAATGAGATAAAAAATTATGTACATAATATACTTTGACTTTTATACTTATCAGCTCTCAACCCAATTACACAGTGAGGGATAATTTTGGCGTGACATGTGAGACAGAATTTTCCACCACCATTTCCAAAAAGCTAAAACAAAAAAAACAACAACCTAAAACTAAATAAATATTATAATCTCTCCAGTACTTTTATACTGACTTGTGCAATCAAAGCCACACAGATTGAAACTGTTCTGGAGAATCATGGTGAACAATGCATCATAAAAGTTTTTATATAGTTTTTTTCTTTCATTTCTTACAAACATATCAAGAATCATAAGCACAGAGTTAGATATACATTTGCTTTAACAGTATTAATACCACTCACCATCATATCATCAGTCACCATTAGACCGTCTGTAATCAACAATCACCATAAGTTCATCAGTTATAATCAGTCATCATAAGTCACTACCTGTCACTATAAGAGTATTAATTATCATCAATCCTTATCACACTTTCAGATATTATCAGTCATTAGTCACACCAGTAAACCAGTGCCAAATAATAATGAGCCACTACTGCGGCTCCTCCTACTATCTTAAAGTTTTAGCACTTGGTTTTTCTTTATTCTTTAGTCATCCAAAATGGTCCATTCCCTTACATCGCTTTTTTCCTCTTGGGTTAGCCACTTTACAAATTCTGTATATTTTTTCCTGTTATCAGTTTGCTTTAAGATAAAAAAAATAAAGAAAGAAAAAATAAAAGCTGAATGTTTCCACAGTACACTAGAGGGCAAGGTGTGTTCCTGCTCAGCACATGAGTGCACAAGGTAATTCACGTTTCCGTTTATTTAGGAAACATAACACAATCCCAGTTTACTTATTTAATTACAGACATCCTGTTTTCTGTCAGACTATCACTTCAGTCCAATAACATTTAATGTATGAGATTTATACTTGCTTTAAAACGTTTATGAAATGAACTAATAAAATAAAACCACTTTCATTGAATTTTGATTCATCTATTCCTCTGTACCACTGGAATTATTAGAATGCATAGTGTGAAGTTTCTATGAACAGCAACATTATTTAAAGTAGAAATATGACATTTGGGACAAATCCTTTTTTTAGCCAGTAATAAGAAATGTTGTCTTCTTCAATGTCATCCCAGTCCCTTACTTTCACATTTTAGGTTCTTTCCCTGTGTGCAACTCTAAGTGTTTGGCTCAACCGTTCCTAGATTATTAAACAAATATGGTTATCAAAAGACAATTAGTAAGATGTATGAACTTTACAGAGGATTGTGCAATTTGGCTATTACAGTTCTAATTGTATTTATAAAAAATGAAAACAGGATAAATACAACAGACTCAGGAGACGAATTTGTCGTTATAATTGGTGCTGGAGCTCTCCATGGTGCTGAACGGGGATATGGATTGTTCTGAGACTCATCAGTTTATGACCAAAGTGCATTAATTATAGAAACGTATCTGCATATTCACCAAATGCATTAACTTATGTAGGAGAATTAAAGGTCAATGCAGTAGGACACTCCTCTAAAGCTGCTGTCTCATGGGGGGGAAAAAAATCCAATTGCAATGTTAGACCATGCAGGTTCTTGTCATGGCCAACTAAAGTTTAGCAGAGACTGAAGTTGGACACTTGGTCTAAAAGCATCAAGTGGCAGGTGATCGACTGAGTTAGAAAACATTATTGTAAAAAAAAAAAAAAATAAGCTGTAAACTTGTGTTTTGTGAAGGAGAGCTCAGAGACACGCCTCCTCGCACCAGCACGCGGATCCGTGCTCTTGTGCTCATTCCGCTCCGGTGTCCAAGCGGATCTTCACACTGTCTTCATCGTCCTGTGGAAAAAAACAGGACTATGTAGGATTTGGGAACGGATCATTATAAGGACGGAGATTGAGTCTTGATTGGACTGGACTGCTCTGATCTCCACGTCCTCTCTGCTGTACGATGCTTTACTTTCAGCTGGTCATCATGGCAGGGACGGTCATGCTGGCGTATTACTTTGAGTACACAGACACGTTCAACGTGCACGTTCAAGGCTTTTTCTGCCACGACAGCGTGTACACGAAGCCGTACCTCGGACCGGAGGAGGCGAGCGCGGTCCCGCCGGTGCTCCTGTACGCGGCGGTGTCCGGTGTGCCCGCGCTGGTGGTGAGTGACGTGTGCGCGCTTCTTCAACACTTAACCAAAGAGGCAAACTGTTTCACATTATTCAACACACTGTCCAGATTATAGAATGATTATTGTAGCAGTGGCTAACCAGAGGATGAGGTATGTGCTGATACTTTTTTATTTTATTTTATTCTATTTTATTTTATTCATTCCGAACGTCAGGTTTATGTCTTGAATTGTCAGGTTAATTCAATACACATGCCCATGAGTACAGAATCCAATCATAAATAACCACGTATTTAACTTTTCAAGAATATTGCAATATTTTGTCTTCAATATGTGCTCTCAAAGCTCTTAAATTTTTTTTTAAATGTTATATTGTTCTGTGTTACATATAGTAGATGCCACCTTATATAGTACGTGATTCTTTTGCATGCCACTACAACCCATGAAACCTGAAGAAAAGAAAAAAATATATAATTTTTTTTAAAAATGAATATCCAAAGACCTGAAATCATAATATGCAAAGATTTACATATGTGGTTCTCAAATGACACATTTTAAAACACTTTTATAGCACTTATCATTCATTCATTCATTCATTCATTCATTCATTTTATTTGAGTTTACCATACACACATCATCCACACTTATGCATACCCAAGTCACATAACAGCATGCCAGCAGATACTGAAGAACCTAAAGACAGCCATGTGGACATGTTTAGAAGTCAATTAATGGGGTTGAGATCAGGGTACTGTGAGCATCACTTGGGTTCTTCCACTCCAACCTTGGCAAATCTCACATTGCCATGATAGATCAGGTTTGAGTCCCTTAGTTCTGGTAAAATGGGAATTTTAATTCTATAGCATTTAAAAGCATCCTGTACTGCTCTGTGCTTCCAGGTTTGTGACAATACATTAGGGAAATGCTCAAAGCAGACACATTGGTATTGTACAGTCATTGCTCATAACCCTGTGCATATATAAATATATTTCACATATTTCAATAGCAATATTATTACCAGTAGTTGTAGCAGTAGTAGTACATTTATTATTTATTTTGTATTATATATATATATTTTTTATATTAAAAGGCTACAGAGGTCACTCAGGAGAAGCAGTGATCACAGCAGCATGACCATTTGTAAGGTCATTCAACCACAAACTAATGAAATAGAATGAAGACTGAATAAAAAAATGACCTTTTCAGCCCACTGATAAAAGTCTGTATTAATGCATGTCAAACTAAAATACTTTTATATTCATAATATTATATTTCTAAACTAAAATGAACAAAAATGTCCAAAATTAGTGCTTCTGCATAAGCAGACATTTTTAAATGAGCACTTCATGTAGCATCCTGTAGTTTGTGCATTAGCATTTGTTTGCATTCATGGTTGCCAATTTTACAAAATGAACAATATTAATAAAATGCATGTACTTTTTAGTGGCAAAATGGTTCAGTATTTTGAGCTTTGTTAACTAGCACTATGTCTGTTCTGTGCAGCTGATATTTCTGAGCCCCATAGAGGAAGATTCTCACAAGGAATTGTTAAGCCTTGGAAGGTAGTAGAGCTTAGTCATGAACTCATCTGTCCAGACTACAGGACTGAGCTGAACTGATTCTCCCTAAAGGTCACATGCAACATATGCAAACTGTCTAATTCATTCTGAGGGTATGGATGCAATGAGTCAATATCAAGAGGTCAAGTTAATATACAGTAAGTTCAAAATTCACATTCATAATGCTAGAGCTTTTTATGACCCGTTACAGAAACTCAACCTTTTAACTCTAGCATATTAGAGGGTGCTGCTCTTTTTTAATTGGATGACCATGACTGTGTTTATATTTAGTTTCCCAGTGAACAGTGTGAAACATCTCCCTGGCCTGGACACACTCTTCTAATCACTCAATTGCTTACTGTCTGTCTCACACACACTCACTCAATGCTCCTTTAACCAGCTGTTTTTTTTTCTTGTTAAAGACAATTATAATCCTCTTTTGTAAGGATTTATTGCTCAGTCTATATTATATATCAGAAAATTATGCAGGGTTCTTTGTAGAGTAAATGTCCAAGGGCCATGTTATACAATCAATTGATGGATATTTTTTTTTATATATAAATAGAATAATAACAATCAAGAAGGTCAAAAGATAATAGATCATAGGATTCTAGGCACTAGTCATATTACTACATGGGAAATAATTAAACGTATGTCATATTGATAGGATCAAGTAGCTTGATATAAAAAGAAACAAATACATTTTTTAAATGATTAAAATCTACACCTGGATTTTTTTTTTAAATCAGCATTGTGATATACATTTTCATTTACAGCATTTAGCAGATGCCCTTCTTCAGAGTAATGCACAAAAGTGCTTTGAAGACTTAATCAATAAATAAATCAACACTGGTTTACTAGGTTGCAAACTTAGGATACCATCAGCCTAAACTCTGTTGGTGTCACGCTTTGATCAAGAGTCGTAAACCAGAATACAAATAGGACGGTTATTAGCATTGGGAAACAAACAGAAGCTAGGAAGCAGCATGTACCAGAAAACCGGTATATTCCGAAACACAGGTAGTCCAGGGATGATCACCAGAATGAACCGTAGATCGGACGGTAAGTGAGGGCGAACAGGGGCCTTATAAAGGGAGGGTGTAGATTGGAGACAGGTCTTGAGTGTGCTGAGTGCCGAGGGGGGGCATGGCCGGTGCTTCCCTGACATTACCTCCTCCTCCAGGGGCAGCTCTCAACATTCTAACTCGGCGCCTGGGGAGCCCACGGCCCACGTTCTTCCGGTCCATACCCCTCCCAGTACACAAGGTATTCCAAGGTGCTACCCCTACGTAGTGAGTTTAGAACTTCCCGGACGGAGTACACCGATGGCTGATTGGACACGATTTCCTCGGGGAGGCCGAAGTTCCGAAAGATGTGATGGAACAACGCCTCGGCAGTCTCTAGAGCTGTGGGCAGGCCACCGAGGGGGACCAGCTTGCAGGCCTTAGAGAAGTGGTCCACCGCCACGAGGACGCAAGTGTTACCGTCCGAACGGGGCAGATCAGTGATTAAGTCGATCCCCAGGTGTGACCACGGCCGTTGCAGGATAGGCGGGGGGACCAGCTTCCCTGCGGGAAAAAGCCATGGTGTCTTCAAGATAGCACACATGGGGCAGCCTTGGACGAATTGGGAGACCTACCTGCTTATTCTGGGCCACCAGTAGGGTACTTGGGCTAGGAGGAGGGTTTGTCTTCTCCCTGGGTGGCCGGAACCTGGGGCTTCATGAATCAACTTCAGCAGGGACTGACGGCATGGCCCGGGGATGAATGTCCTTCTTTTCGGGGGTGGGCTCTCCTTGCGCTGCTACTCGAATCTCCTCCTCTAACTCCCAGACGATGGGGCAGAGGATCAGCTTGGGAGGGATGATGAGTTTGGGGTCCGTGGGTTCATCAAATCGGGGACAGGGCATCCGCCTTGCTGTTCTTGGAGCCTGGATGGTACGTGATGGTGTAGCGGAAGCGAGTGACGAACAGCGCCCATCTGCCGGGGGTTTAACCGTTTGGCTTCTCGCATGTATTGGAGGTTCTTGTGGTCCGTTATGACCATAAAGGAGTGTACCGCCCCCACCAGCCAATGACGCCACTCCTCGAGCGCCAGTTTGATGCCAGTTGGAGTTCCCAATTCCCGATGTTGTAATTCTGTTCCATGGGAGAGAGCTTTCTCGATAAGAAGGCGCAGTGCCGGAGTCGTGGTGGGGTCCCTGACTGTTGGGACACGGCGGCCCCTACGCCAGTGGAGGAGGCATCTACCTCCACGATGAATGAAAGCCAGGGATCCGGGTGTCGTAGGAGGTGGGGTGACACTAAATCTCCTCTTTAGCTCTTGGAAGGCCTCCTTCCCCTTCAGCAGAGAGGTGAGAGAGGTGGTGACCAGACTGAAGCCTTGGATGAACCTGGATGGGCTAATCACATATCCCAAGAACTGCACCTCCGACTGGTGGAACTCACACTTCTTGAGATTGAGGTGATGGTCCCTTAGTTGCTCCAGGACTTGGGTGACGTGGCCGAGAAGATGAGGATATCATCTATGTAGACGATCATGAATTTAATCTAGGGAAATCGGGTTAGGGTGTGGACAGGGTAGGTGATGCACACACTGCTCTCTGCACCGGTGGCTCCACTCGAGGATGTCACAGGGGTTCCATGAGCACTTGGGGGAGTGTTTTGCCAGCCAGGGTCGATGCTTGCTGTAAAGTTCTCCAGAATGAGAAACCGGATCTCTTCGCGATGGAACAGGCCGACCTAGAGGATGTCCATTGGGGCACAGTACTTCACCCAGCAATGCCCCAAGGGTCTCCCTTGGATGGTTTGGATGGTCAGCTCTCGTGTCCCTCTCTCCCGGCGCAGCTGGATCTGGTCTAGGCAATCCTGGAAGGTGAAGTTGCCCGCTGGAATCTACAACGGCAGAGACCAGAATGGAGAGTGTGGGGGTTACCAGTGTGACTGGAAGTTTAGAGAGATGGGTGATTTCAGAGGTGAAGTTGACTGTACTCACACACAGGGCGTGGGGGTCTGGCTGGACACTGGGAAATGAAGTGGACGTGATCACCACAATACAGGCATGCTCTGGCCACAAGGGGATGCTCAATCTCTCTTCAACAGCCAATGGGATTCCCTGGTGGCTGGTGGTTCCCTGACAGTTGGGAGAAATTATAGCACACTTTTTCTAAATAAGGACATAAAACAAACATTATAATAAGTGCTAGTTCAAGTGTTTCAGGAATAGGTAGGTATTCACTCATCGTTTGAAGCAGTGACTCAGCTGTTCGGACAGCTAGGAAAGTTTATTCCACCACCTTGGTGGAATCTAACCCTGAGAGATGGTGTGACCAGTCAAGCAGCGCTAGATGTTTTGTCCCTATTATACCACAGTGATATCAAATTTAATTTAATTTATTGCACCTAGTATTTAAAATAAAACATGGTGGAGGTACTTTAATTAAAAAAAAAGTCCACAATGAGGTGGTGTGATACAGCCAGGTGTGAAGCACAAATTATTTTCCCAAAACAGCACATCCTCAGGTGTTTTATTCCAATTATACCACAGGGAATTTTACAGGTATTAAACTGTTTCTTTTATTGTTCCTAATTACATTTTCACTGATCATAACATTAAAACCATCAGCCTAATATTGTATAGACTAAACTTGTACCACCATAACTGTTCTGAACCACTGAGGCATGACTCCACAAGTCCACTGAAGGTGTGCTGTGGTATCTGGCAACACCATGTTAGAAGCAGATGCATGTCTGCACGTTGAGAGGTGCCTTCATGGATCAAGCTTCTTTGTTCAGTACATCCTACAGATGATTGATCTGATTGAGAACTTGGGAATTTGGAGGGGCAAAACCTTGAACTCTTGTTCTTCAAACCACTCATGAAGTATTTGCAGTATGTCAGAGTGCATTATTTTAGCTGAAAGAGCCCACTGCTATTATACTATACTGTTACCATGAAGGCTTGTTCTTTTTCTGCAACAATTTTTAGGTGGATGGTACAGTACATGTTGAAGTATTTTAATACTTTGTATTAAAGACTTTGAACATTGCAGAAGATTCTTTGTTAACGAAGTTGTAATTATAGAAACAACCAAATATAATTAAGAAAAGTAAATTAACATAAATCTTGAGTCCTTTAAATTACATGTGAATTTACTGTCTGAACTGCTAAAACAAACCTTTGAGATTTTTACAGTACTGTGGTAAAAACCGTAAAAACATTTATATTTTCAAGTCTATTTTTATGTCTTTCGTTCATAATTCGGTTCATGTCCTCCACACTAAAATGGTAGCAATCTGTGAGATGTAGTTGGTAGAAGATGCAAAGACAGAATTGGAGTTTAACATCTATCATGCATCTGTGTCCTTATTATGAAGACAGCTTCACTTTTTTTCTACTACTACTACTGCCAATCATCAGAGTTGTATTTGTTATAAAGGAGAATCAAACAGATGTAGACTAAAAATGAACTTGCATGAAGCCTGGCATATTTACTCCTTGCTGAAAATTTTTATTGAGCCTTGCTTAAAATGACTTTGCGCTAATGCAAAGGCCATAAAAGGGAATGCTTTAGTGATCGTCACTGTCAGCCATTTGTCAGGTTTTTCCCTATAGACTCAAGTGTGAAAAGCAAAGAGAAGAGAAGAGTTTGACGTGCTGTTTTTGCGTGTGCTCTGGTAGACAGTAAAGGTCAGCTATCATAGCTGTCTCCCATCTTATTTATACTGCTTGATGGATACAGCATTAATCCTCTGGTGTTGACTCGGAGATGGACCAGCTATGAAGCAAGATTGATGCCCTCTTGGGAATTTGCAATGGCATCCAAATCAATGTCTTAGAGTTTCCAGTAACAATGGACGAATTGGAAAAGTTACACAATTTTTTTACACAAATTATTTTTTTAATGAACAAGATTTGTTTTTACTTATTTGGCCCCCAGCCACAGTCAATTCCACATTAACCACACATCAAGTCAGAATGTTAATCACAGAATCATTTAGTTGACCTAATAAATAAAATGTAATTTAAGCATCTTCCCATTTATATTTTCTTTGAAGTTCACTTAAATGTGTAGAAAGTTTTATGCATGATTACCTGCTTCAAATGTCAACCAAATTCCATTAGTCATTCAAGTTAAACAAGATTAGCATTTAGCAAGATAAACAACAAATTATATTTGACAAAACGTGTGGTGACCTTCAATAATACCTTTCCTCTTTGCACATTGCTGTCTAATTACTAAATGATCTCCGTGAAGTCATCAAATGTTCCCTGGACTTTTTAACCTCATTTCATTGCACAATGTACTTCTATATTTGTACACCACGTCATTTACACTAAGCTGATCTCTATTCAATATTTAATACCTGCAACTGTTTTTTATGTTTATATGCATGTGTATGCAACTAAAAATGTAATATATGTATGTATGCATCTAATGATTAATTCTAATCTAATCTAATAATTGAGGCACAATTTAGCATTTTAACATTTTGAAAAAAAAAAAACATATTTAATGCCCATATTCAAGGTTAGGGCAATGAATGTGTGAAACACCAGAATAAATAAAAATGTACAATGACCAGGCATAATATAATGACATTATAACATTATGACCAGTGATTGAATAACACTATCTCTTCATCATGGGACCTGTTAGTGGGTGGGATATATTAGCAGTAAGTGAGCATTTTGTCCTTAAAGTTGTGTGTTAGAAGCAGGAAAAATGGGCAAGCATAAGGATTTAAGCAGTTTGTCAAGGGCCAAATTGTGATGGCGAGACAACTGTGTCAGAGCATCTCCAGCTCTGCAGCTTTTGTGGGGTGTTTCCCAGTCTGCAGTGGTCAGTATCTGTCAAAAGTCGTCCAAGGAAGGAACAGTGGTGAACCGGTGACAGGGTCATGGGTGGCCACGGCTCACTGAATCAACAGATGAGCTACTGTAGCTCAAATTGCTGAAGAAGTTAATGCTGTTAATGCTCAACGTGGCAAGACTGTTTTGGCAGCAAAAGAGGACCAATAACAATATTAGGCAGGTGGTCATAATGTTATGCCTGATCGGTGTATATCTATTTACTTTTCTAGTCAGTTCATTTCTAGTGCAATTCATTGGCTCTCTAGTTATACTCTTCACAATTTTCATGTTACCTAAATCAAAATGCCCATATTCAATGTAGGGACAAAGTATGTGGAACACAAGAATAAATTAAAACTTAACTTAAAGATAAATTTATGTTGGAGGCAAGGACTAGCCTATTTTTTAAGTATTATTACTTTGTATTCAAGACTTTATTAATAACTTCATACTTTATATATGAACATTTTCATTTTCATGTTTATAAATAGCAGTGGCAGGCCGTGCATTTGGTACCTGCGCCTTCAGTAGGGACTTACTCGACTTAATCCACCTCTTAATACCACCACTATCACGTCACAATTATAGAAACCGTCAATACAATAAAAAAACTAAATATAACAACGCGTGGCATTACAGAGAGAGAGGCATTTCACATATGGAGAGAGAATACCAATTTACTAAAGCAAGAAACCCAGTTAAGACAACTCCTCTACACTACAACCGCAACTGTGCCACCTACATCATCTGGAGCAGTTCAGAATCAATATTTGTCTAATAACATGACAAAAACATTAAAATGTAAATAAAATACAACCTACTCACCAGAGATGCATACTCATAATTTGCACCGCTCCTCAGAGGCTGTAAGCCAGTGGTACCGCTCGTATTTACTGGTCTGGAAGTGGTGAACAAACCCTTTCCCGGGCTGAGACAAGCTAGCTAGCTTCAGGGTTGGCCGGCCTCTCCTCACGATGTCTAGATTTTCTGGAAAATTTATTTTTAAGTATGTCCGAGACCAAATCAATTTCTCCTCCTCCGTAGGCCTATAAAGTCTAACTCAGATGTATTAATGCACTACACATGTTTTTTGCCAGTCGAACTTAGCTGTAACAGTTTCCCTCTGACCAACCAATCAGAGGACGGAAAAATGCTGATGTTATTCTGGGCCAGCTACCCTGTGAGGTGAATTTGAAATCTGATTGGCTAAAGAAACAGACCTGTTGCTAATAGAGACAAAGGTAAAAGGGCCAGCAGAACTGACTTTGAAGGCCCTCGGCAGATTAGATTGACATGGCAGCACATACAGGCTAAAATCTGATTGGACAAAAAATCTAACATCCACATACACGTACTGGAAGCAGTGCAGCCAAGAGAAACACTACGAAATCAAGAGAATAAACTGTTTGGAATAAATTAATACAATTTCATGGAATTAGAATTTAGGTTGTAAATGTAGGTCAGTGCTTCTGATAGTATTTAGCCCAGCAGAGAAGGCTTTGCTGGACCTGACCGCCCGCTATTGATAAAATAAAAGAGTAAAATCATCGCTCAGAAACTCACAGCATGAAAGATTTCAGAACTGGAAAACCATGTGCTTATAAAGAACAAACAGGAAGTAAACAAGAAGTGAATAAACTCTGGAGAGTGGCCTCTACTGGATGGAAGTGGTACTATCCTCTTGGCTGTTAATCTTGCATCTTAACTTTCTCTTTTGTGAGTGCATGGGGCTAGATTTTATTTATGTCTGTTGAGCAAAGTTATCACTATCAACTAGCAGCCCAGCATTGAAATGTCACTGCTACTGCACTGAAGGACAGTGCTGTTAGTCTGTGTAATTATATCAAGAAAACCTACTGATTCTTCACTAAATGTATTTTCTTTGTTACAAATCATACTTACATTATTTGATTTGATCTATTTTTTTTTTCCTAGAGGTCAGAAAGATGTGGGGTGAGATGTATTTAATCTGTATGGATAGACAGCAACTATAATAAAGCACATTTTGTTAAATAAAAAAAAATATTTTTAATAATGTTCAATCTTTTTTATATTATAATATTTCTATTTCTATATTTAACATAATATGCAGACCACACGTCGCAATTTATTTTTCTGTATTTTTATAAGTGATTAATCACATCGTGCTTACATTTTCATCACTAAGTCACCATCTTTGTAGCAGTAGCCATCTGCAATACATGTATAACTATCTCTCCTTTGAGATCATTTTAGAATGTGCATGTTTTGTTTTAGAGATGCTTTCCAAAGTCCTAAGCTCAAACCCATTCAGAAAAAAACACCACCACCACCACCACCACTGACAACAACAACAAAAGATCTTGTTTACTTCATGCTACCTTTGAAAGAGGATCTAGCATAAGTGGACCTGACGCTGTGGTGTAGATGGATTTGTCCTTTGACTCATACAGGCTGACCTTTTACTACACTGCAGAACTGCTGGCAGCTTATCCTGAACATATCTCCCACAGATTTTTATATTAGTCACTTTTGAAAGTACATTTCTGACCCTTTGTACCTAATTATTATATGTGAAGTAACAACATTGTGATGATTAAAGCGCAATAACATCATTTCGGACCCCTTGCAAATTATACACCTGCACTGTATCTGCCTAGGCAGACTTTTTTTTACTTAATGTTAAAAATCTGTTCAGTTCAGTTTAAGTAACACTTTTAATAATAATGTTTAATGATTGTGTTACAATCTGAAATCTTTTCAGTAATTCGGTCTAAAATAGGTAAATTTCATGGTATTAATAGATCATATTCATACCATTCATAACAGTGGTAAATTAAAAAAGACTAATATACTGTAAAGGTATAATATATAGTATATCATATTTTTGGCTAAAAGTATCTCTTTTATCTCTATTCTAAGTCCATGGCCATTGATAATGAGCTGTTTGCATTTCACTGCTAGAATGTGGCTGTGATGATTTCTGTCCATGTAGACACAAAATCAGAAGATTTTGTCCACTGATCCTGGAAAAGAAAGCTTTGCAGACAGGCTTTCAAAAGGTGGAATGAAGTACAGTGCTGCTTAGTTAAAATAGGTGTGGGTATGTTCTGGTCTGCAGTGCCATGTGTGTTTAATAGTTATAGTGTGTGACAAAAATTAAACAGTAGAGCATTACACAGGCAGTACTTAAGGAAATCCAATGTATGAGTCCAATGAAACTGAGGTTGTTCTAGCATTATTTAGGGGTGACAAAACCAAACATAATAAGAAAAAATGACCACTAGAAGACCAGAAGCCAGACTCAGGGACGCTGTCCTCTTCTGAACGACACTAAAGAGTGCATGTGTAAATTATTACAATAGTAGTCAAGTCAAGAAGTTTTTATTGTCATTCCAACTATATGCAATACACCATGAAATAAAACAACATTTCTACAGAACCCTGGTGCTACATAAAACAACATAAAATTACATCACAACATAGAACTACAGAGCTAAGGACTAAAGTAAGTTGTCTTAGCCACATAAAGTACAACATATGCAACCTAGTGCAAACAGTGCAAAACAAGACAGAGTAGGACAGATACACAAAATACACAAAATAGCACCACCCAGTATACCTTGTGTATAATATGTTCTAGTACAATGTGCAAAAAAGAGAACTGTAAACAAGAGTAAACATACACAAAATGTTGCGCAAAACAGCAACAGCAGTGGAATGTGTGGAAAGCTACAGTATTCAGGAAAGGTTACATAATAAAGCAAGAGTAAAACTTGGACACAATCAGCTTTTTAAAACGCACCAGTGTCCAGAGAGAGTTTTTGAAAAACATTTGTAAACTAACAAATGAGAGCCTTTACTAACCGTTTTGTTCAGATTTAATGCAGCAATAGTTTGAAACCTGTTCCAAAGTGGCTCTGTATCCCATACAATAGTCAAAGACATGTCAGACAAGTGTCACTTCCTGTAATGTATTTCTATTTTGCACATTAGCCACAGTTTTCAATTCAGAATCTTTAGCTGTCTGGATACACCTGCATGCACCCTAGTGATGAGGTGGTAGCTTTATAGTCATTGCAATTTGGAAAGGTTGAGAGTTCAAATCCCACATATATATATATATATAT